>CM074453.1:4125000-4600000 GCA_037101425.1 Elopichthys bambusa | reverse complement strand
TCAGAAAATGACAGACAGATACTGGATTCTCATTAAAAGCCAGACATATAAATTCATCTCAAACGTCTCATGGGCCATACGTTATGTTTCAAAATGACTTTACTTTGAGTTCTTACAAAAAGTGTTATTTACATTGTGCAGCAACAGTTTCTAATTGCAATTCGATGTGTAATGGTAACACTTTACAATAAGGTTTCGTTATTTAACTACTTTAGTTAACGAACTAAGAATGAACAATACTTCTACATCATTTATTAATCTTAGTTAATGTTAATTTTAACATTTACTAATACTAAGGGATGCAAAGGGGTGGAAAATTCCTGGTAATGTTGTATTTGTTAACATTAGTTAATGCACTATGAACTAACATGAACAAACTATGAACAGCTGGATTTTAAGATTAAAACATTTTAAAAAGATTAATAAATACTGTAACAAATATATTGTGTATTGTAATATATTGTAAATGTAATGTTAACAAATATATATATTTATACAACAGTTCTTTCTGGTTCTCGAATCTGATTGGCTGATAAGAGTGCGATATTTTAGTGATAACAGCCACTCTTACCTTTTCACCGTTTGTATCACTCCGCTTTCATGGCGGCCGAGCAAATCCACCGTAATTTTTGCGAATACTTCACTTGTTGTACCACGAACTGTAGTTTTAAGACTTTTTTAGGCGAGAATGTAGTTGTTTAGACCTGGATTATGTGACTTATATTCAATCATAGCGCCTATTTTACAATTTGTTAAGACGTTTTCGGAGATGCGAGCTCCAGCCCGTCAACGGCCGTTCAGGGGTCGTATAACCGACGAGAACAGCTTCTTCTCATTCACAGACTCATTCAATAAGTCAGTCGCAAGAGACTTTTAAATTAAAAGGAATCTCTCTCTCTCTCTCTCTCATACTGTACAAAATACAATGAGTTTCAATGGAGGAACTCAACATTCCTTCGTTTCAAGTTCTAAAGTGACGTTTTAGAATCAGTAACGGAGGCTTGGTCAAATTATCAACTTGAGATTTGAATCCGTGGCGGAAGGAAGTAGTGCTGCACAAAAGTGGGTTTTAAAGACACTCCAATGTTATTTCTTATTTATTTACACACTCGTGCTGTCGAACTGTTGTATAAATGCAATATCACACGAGTAGCCGTGCGATATGGCTGTATATCATCATGGCTGTGATTCGACCGTAGGTAACACATTACATGCCGTAGGTAATCACAGCATGCTGATATACAGCCATATCGCACGGCTACTCGTGTGATATTGCTCATATTATATATATATATATATATATATATATATATATATATATATATATATATATATATATATATATATATATAACAGCCTCAACTCTTCCGGAAAGGCTTTCCACAAGGTTTAGGAGTGTGTTTATGGGAATTTTTGACCATTCTTCTAGAAGCGCATTTGTGAGGTCAGGCAGTGATGTTGGCAAGAAAGCCTGACTCGCAGTCTCCGCTCTAATTCATCCCAAAGGTTTTCTGTCGGGTTGAGGTCAGGACTCTGTGCAGGCCAGTCAAGTTCCTCCACACCAAACTCGCTCATCCATGTCTTTATGGACCTTGCTTTGTGCACTGGTGCGCAGTCATGTTGGAACAGGAAGGGGCCATCCCCAAACTGTTCCCACAAAGTTGGGAGCATGAAATTGTCCAAAATGTCTTGGTATGCTGAAGCATTAAGAGTTCCTTTCGCTGGAACTAAGGGGCCAAGCCCAACCCCTGAAAAACAACCCCATACCATAATCCCCCCTCCACCAAACTTTACACTTGGCACAATGCAGTCAGGCAAGTACCATTCTCCTGGCAACCGCCAAACCCAGACTCGTCCAATGGATTGCCAGACAGAGAAGCATGATTCGTCACTCCAGAGAACACGTCTCCACTGCTCTAGAGTCCAGTGGCAGCGTGATTTACACCACTGCATCCGACGCTTTGCATTGCACTTGGTGATGTAAGGCTTGGATGCAGCTGCTCGGCCATGGAAACCCACTCCATGAAGCTCTCTACGCACTGTTCTTGAGCTAATCTAAAGGCCACATGAAGTTTGGAGGTCTGTAGCTATTGACTCTGCAGAAAGTTGGCAACTTCTGCCTCAGCATGCGCTGACCCCGCTCTGTGATTTTACGTGGCCTACCACTTAGTGGCCGAGTTGCTGTTGTTCCTAATTGCTTCCAGTTTGATACCACTGACAGTTGACTGTGGAATATTTAGTAGTGAGGAAATTTCACAAATGGACTTATTGCACAGGTGGCAACCTATCACGGTACCACGCTTGAATTCACTGAGCTCCTGAGAGTGACCCATTCTTCACTAATGTTTGTAGAAGCAGTCTAGGTGCCTAGGTGCTTGATTTTATACACCTGTGGCCATGGAAGTGATTGGAACACCTGAATTCAATGATTTGGAGGGGTGTCCCAATACTTTTGGCAATATAGTGTATATTAAATAAATAAATAAAAACATTATTACATGTACTAAAAATGTAATCACCAGACATTTTGAAAAAAACATAATTATTATCATTAATACTATTACTACTACTAATAATAATAATACTGTTCAAACATTTAGGGTCAGAAAGACAGCTGAAATTTATAAATTAATACTTTTATTCAGCAAGGGCCCATTAAATTGATTAAAAGTGACAGTAAAGACTTCTACATTCTTGCAAAACAAATCTATTTCAAATAAATGATGTTTGAACTTTGTATTGATCAAAGAATACTGAAAACAAAGTATGATGATTTCCACAAAAAATATGAAGCAGCACAACTGTTTTCAACACCGATAATAATAACAAGAAATGTTTCTTGAGCAGAAGATCAGCATATTAGAATGATTTCTGAAGGATCATGTGACACTGAAGACTGGAGGAATGATGCTGAAAATTCAACTTTGACAAAATTACATTTTACTATATATTCACATAGAAAACAGCTATTTTAAATTGTAATAACATTTCACAATATTACTGTTTTTACTGTATTTGTGATCAAATAAATGCAGCCTTTATACTACACAAAAAGTATTATTTATTTACTTTATTATTGTTTTTAAATTAAACAATATAAAACAATTAAAAGTAAATAAATGCATCAATTAAGCTTAATTATTACTAATTTAATTAATTTAGTTTACGTTAGACTAAAAAGAACCAAAATCTCCATCTCAAAAGACTAAAAGGTTCCCATCAGCCACACAGGTTACATTAGTGCAGTTCTGGCCAATTAATGGCATTAAAGTTAAGCTGAGTGTTTCCTGATAAATGACAGAGCGCTGCCCTGCTGAAACTCTCCTTCATCTGAGCTGATTGATTTAACACAATTACAGCAGGGATGAGCAGTTACAAACCCAGCCTGCGTGAGAACATCTCAAAGGACAGGAGCTCGTTCAGTCCAGTTTCTGTTTCAAGACGAACACAGATACAAAGTCATATTGAACATAAACATGCCACGTGACAGGCTTCTCATGCACACTTGGCATGGATTTGCACAGAAACAAGCTCTTCATAAGTATGCAAGCACAAATGTGACCAAAGCAATGCAAGTGTGAATATTTAACATATTTAAAATATGACAGGAACATAACATCTCATATGACACTGATCTTGCAGAGGCAGAAGCTTTTGCATAGAGTGTTTCGGGCCTTAAAGTCAAACTTTTTCTGTACATTTAACAATGAAAATCCATCAGAAGGCATGAAACGACCAAAGGCTTCAGGCGTTCAGTGCGTGTATGAGTTTGTGATTGTGCGCAGATGTGTTCTGGACGCTTTTTCAAAGAACACAAGCACAATGCATTATTCAGTCCAACATTTCAAAGGTTTCAAGTGTAAATATTTGGCACATCCTGAGCTTGTGTGGACTGTGACGAGCAGAAGACAGTGATGAGAGACAGTGACAGGAAATTAAAACGCATACGAGAACAGAGACTCCTTTAAAATGGAGTCATAACCAGTCAAACTAGCTGCTAGCTAGAGAACTAGAAAAACTGGATATCATTAATCAGCGTGCAAACACACACACACACACACTCATTCACGGCTTATGAGAAACATCGTTAACACTTTATAATAAGGTTTCATTAGTTAACTACATTAGTTAATATGAACTAACAATGAACAACTCTTCTACAGCATTCATTGATCTTATTAGCATGCATATTACTAGAATATTAGCTGTTTATTAGTAATTAAGCACATATTAATGCCTTATTCTGCATGACCATATTCTACATTCTTAATCCTACCCAATACCTAAACTTAACAACTACCTTACTAACTATTAATAAGCAGTAAATTAGGAGTTTATTGAGGGAAAAGTCGTAGTTAATAGTGAATACATGTTCCCTATACTAAAGTGTTACCAGAAATGTTTCTTGAGCAGAAGATCAGCATATTAGAATGATTTCTGAAGGATCATGTGACACTAAAGACTGGAGTAATGATGCTGAAAATTCAGCTTTGACAAAGTTACATTTTACTATATATTCACATAGCCAGCATAATCTTAGATCGTATTAACTTTTTAAAGACTCAAAAGTTGCATTTGCTAACATTAGCTAAAGCACTGTGAAGTAACATGAACATTTTTATTAACTAATATTAACAAAGTTAATTAATGCTGTAAGAATATATTGCTCATTGTTAGTTCATGTTATTTCTTGCATTAATGTTAAAAATGAGAACTTATTGTAAAGTGTTTAGTCAAAAAATGAAGAAATTTCAGAACTGCTGCTAAAATTTAGGTAATAATTTGGAAAAAATTAAAAAATATCTTAATAGGAACGTCAACATAAATCAAATAATTACTAAATGAATTCATAACAGGTTTGACTGACTGACTGACTAATTTATTGATTGATTTACTGACTGACAGAATCATTCATTCATTGGTTGATTCATTCATTCATTCATTCATTCATTCATTGACTGACCTTATTTGATCATGGATTCTTGTTGATGAGTCATGGTTTATGAATTTTCCAGTTCCACTTAAACATTCAGATTTGTTTTATTTTTGTTACATTAAAAGATATATTTGGAAATAAATAAATGCAATTCTGTGGCCAAATGATGAAGCACTTCTGATAAGAAATAAATTAAAAACAATACTTGCAAAATATATGTTTATACTGTCTTTCAGATATAAATGCAATAATTTCAACTGTATATTAAAAAAACAATACTAAACCAAGGCAAGATGTTTGTCTGACGAACCTTAACACAGGTAAAGCTTGGGTGCAAGCTATGTTTTTGATTCCCTAAAAAGAGTAATTTGTTCAGGATTCACACTACTTTGGTTGTGCTACATGTGTTTTATTCACTAAAAAAAAAGAAAAAGAATCAGTTCATTAGAAACATTCGTTTGGGAATCATACTACACAGGATGAGCTGTACACTACTGTTCAAACTGCATGGAGTTGGTAAGATTTTTTAATCTTTTAATCTGCTCACCAAGGCATAAACAATAGAAATGTGTGATATTATTACAGTCTTCAGTGTCACATGATCATTCAGAAATCATTCTAATATGCTGATTTGCTGCTCAAGATACATTTCTGATTATTATCAATATTGAAAACAGCTTAATAAACAACTAAATGGAATGTACAAAAAGACAGCATTTATTTAAAATAGAAAAATCTTAATAAAAAGTCTTTACTGCCAAAAAAAATGTTTCTGACTTCAAACTTTTGAACAGCTGTCATAAACTATAGTGGACCATCAGGCTGGTCTTTTCAGCCGGACTACAGTATATAACTATACTACAGTATATTAATCATGGAAAGTCACATCCGGAATCCAAGGTCAGAGCATAAGCAGGCAGGAATGTGGACAGCCTCTAGGCAGGAGGGGGCTCACAGTGACATGACACCTGGAAAAACATTTACCCATCCAGGACCAGCCAGAACCTCCAAAAGAAGGACCTCCAGGTTGAATGACAGAGCGACAGTCTGTAAAGTCCATAAAAAGAGAGATTTCCTAAAGGGAGCAACAGTGCTGGACATTTCACAGGCTCGAAACAGGCTCTCGGGGCTTAAGCAGCTTCCAGGAGTCTATTTTCATGTGAAGTTGACAGACTGGGACGTCCTGAGAAAAACACTGCAGCTTGGGGGACTGAACTCTGAAGTCAAACTTACTTTAAACTCAGAATAACTACATGTTAACCGATAAAAGGCAAACATTAAAATTTCGATACTATTTTGTATACAGTAAATCAATTAAAATCACAAAAAAATAAGTGCATTTAGGAATCAAACAATGTAATTATGAAAAAATAGTTTTACTTTTGCTAAAGATGACAGTGTTTAGTCTTCTTAAACTATTTGTGTTTTAAAGGAGTAGTTCACTTCAGAATTAAAATTCTGATAATTTACTTACCCCAATGTCATCCAAGATGTTTATGTCTTCCTTTCTTCAGTCAAAAAGAAAATAAGGTTTTTGAGGAAAACATTCCAGGATTTTTCTCCATATACTGGACTTCAACAGGGCACAACTGGTCCAAATTGCAGTTTCAGTGCAGCTTCAAAGGGCTCTACACGATCCTAGACGAGGAATAAGGGTCTTATCTAGCTAAATGATCAGTCATGTTCGAAATAAAATAAAATGTATATACTTTTCAACCAAATGCTCATTTTGCACGGCTCTGCGATGCGCCGCGCATTACGTAATAAAGTTGGAAAGGTCACGCGTGACGTGTGTTTACAAAGCGAACGTGCAAAGACTGATTGTTTCGCTAGATAAGACCCTTATTCCTCGTCTGGGTTCGTGTAGAGTCCTTTGAAGCTGCAGTTTGAACCTTCAACCCGTTGGTCCCTGTTAAAGTCCACTATATGGAGAAAAATCTTGGAATGTTTTCCTCAAAAACTTCTTTTGTGGATTGGAGAGCCTTATATATCTTGTTCATTCATGACTCAATATATCTCCCAGCGCTGTGTAGTAACAGTATTGCGTGATTGAGATCGGCGCGGAAGAGCCTGTTCTGTTTATTATTGCCCAAGCTGATAAACGGTCCACACTTTACAGCTCAAACGAGTAGCATGGTTTCGTTCCACTTTCGTTTCGTTTGCCATTTGATGTTCTCATATGCATTAAATAAAGTTTAGGCTCATTGAACCACACAAGGCCAAGGACATAAAATAAGCCCATGAACTTCTGACCTAAACACAAAGACACAAAGCTACTTATGGTTCACCGTGTGCACAGTGTATAGCAGAAATAATATTCAAATTTAATCCTCAGTCATGAGAAATGCAAGTGCACAAAACCTCAGAGGACCCGAAAGCAGTGAGGGGAAAAATCCAGAAAGGTACAGGAGAAACATCAGCAAGAAAGAGAGAGACGATGCAAAAATAGAAAAAACAGCAAAAGAGATGATGCAAGATTCACAATACTTAAGAATGGAATGCATGGAGCACTGAAATCTGTCGTCTGCATGTCAACAAAGACAGATGATGAAAGTGCGAGAGGGATGTTGACGGTGTGAAGAGGGAGGAAGGAGTTACGTGGCTCTCAACGGTTTCTCACGCAGCAGTGCCACAGATGTAGACGTCTGACTGAGTCCTGGCAGAGATGTTACCATGGCACCCGGCGAATAAAAAGCTCAACCCTCCCAAGATGAGCACCAGCTCTCAAGACACACACAAGCCTGTATGCTTTGTTGCCTTTACAGCTGCTCTGCGGCAGATCACTGCATGAACCCGACAAAGATCGACATCAACTGATTCACTCTGTAAACATAATGAACAGTCACACCATTTTGGATGCAAAACCATATTTCTGTAGTACATCTGCAAAGAACCACGTGACAAGTAGCGTTTAAATAGAACATTTAAATAAATATATGTATTGTAAAATGTAATTTATTTCTGTGATCAAAGCTGAATTTTCAGCATCATTACTCCAGTCTTCAGTGTCACATGATCCTTCAGAAATCATTCTAATATGCTGATTTGCTGCCCAAGAAACATATATGCTTATTATCAATATTAAAAACTATGGAAGCTTGTTTCCGCATTGAAATAATAAACAAAAAGTAATTGCGACTTTTTATCTCACAATTCTGACTTCAGAATTGCATAATATAAAGTTAGAATTGCAAGTTATAAAGTCAGTCAGAATTGCGTGATATAAAGTCAGAATTGCGAGTTATTGCGTGATATAAACTCAGAATTGTGAGTTATAAAGTCAGAATTGCGAGTTATAAAGTCAGAATTGCGTGATATAAAGTAAGAATTGCGAGTTAAGAATTGTGTGATATAAAGTAAGAATTGCGAGTTATAAACTTAGAATTGTGAGTTATAAAGTCAGAATTGCAAGTTATAAAGTCAGAATTGCGAGTTATAAAGTCAGAATTGCGAGTTATAAAGTCAGAATTGCGTGATATAAAGTCAGAATTGCGTGATATAAAGTCAGAATTGCGTGATATAAAGTCAAAATTGCGAGTTATAAAGTCAGAATTGTGTGATATAAAGTACGAATTGCGAGTTAAGAATTGTGTGATATAAAGTAAGAATTGCGAGTTATAAACTTAGAATTGTGAGTTATAAAGTCAGAATTGCGAGTTATAAAGTCAGAATTGTGTGATATAAAGTCAGAATTGCGTGATATAAAGTCAGAATTGTGAGTTATAAAGTCAGAATTGCATGATATAAACTGGCAATTGTGTGTTATAATGTCCAATTGTGAGAGAAAAAAGACTGACTCAGAATTGGCTTTAGAAATTTATTTAAAATAGAAATCTTTTATAACATTATACAATTATTAAAAAAAAAAATGTACTGACCCCAAACATTTGAACAGTAGTGTATAACAAAATAAATTTACTTTACTTTACTTGATTACTATGCCCCCTGTGTACCATGTCAACAACATGTTATATGAATATGGTTATTATTCAGTACCATAGTATCATCATCTGACACCATCACTGTACCAAGCTACCAGCATCCTTTTTGGTAAGGGTGCTATTAAAATATATATTGATACATGTTAATGTCTTGAAGACTGGCCAGGACTGGTCACTGTGGTGTTTTATTCAGCACTGTATATCGTTTGGCAGGGTGTGCTTTCATGTATCGATATCCTCTGCTCTCAAAGCCAAACACGTAGGTCTACTTAAGATGTTAATGCTAATGGCTAGTATGGATTTGGCCAAGCAGTCACAATGCCAGTGTAGCCAGAGTGTGCTGTTTACTAATTGAGCTAACATGGATTTTATCAATTGCGGTCGTGCAGAGAGAGGACGATTATAAATCACTAGGAACAAAAGCTGCTGCAGGCAGTGAGATGTCACCAGAGCCCAGCAGGATCGGACGGGCTAATTAGCTTGCTGGCTAAACACCATTTATCAGGGCTTCACAACATTAGCAGCGAAGCTAATGAACAAACTACGATTATAAACACACCAGAGGGACAAACTCTCTTGTGTGGAACTGAGATTAGCCATTATTCATTAGTCAGGGTCGAACAAGAGCAAACTTCCTAAATTCCATTGCTATGACAATTTCATGATGCTTTTCCTGGATGATTCCTAGAGAACAAAAAGATTTATTTAGCATGAGGTGGTCCGAAACTGATGAGTCAAACTGAGAGTTAGTAACACAAAGACTCACGCTGTCATCATCTGAAGGAAAATTAGAGGAAGAGGTTATCATTAGTGATCCACCGAAATTATTTTTCTTACCGAAACACCGAAACTAAAGTAAATGTTTTCATTTAGCAGAAAACCAAAACCAAAAAAATGATTCAATAATTATTAATTCATCAAATTTATGTCAGTTAGTTGTATATAAACATTTAAATTGCACATAAGGCCGTTTTTATATCAACTTGATATTATATATTTGATATAATGATATAATTATGTTTCAATTTATTGTTGAAATTTAAACATTTAAATGCAGCCTGTAATAAAACTTCAAACGGTAGCTACATTAAATAATGAAGACAACAGGTTTAATCTAGCACATATATTCATCAAAATGCTCCTCTCTAGAGTTAATTTTTCTTGCGTTTATCATTGAATGGCTTTTCTGAGGTAAATGTAACATTACGTGACATTGTTTACAAGCTGTTTTACTAACGACTTGTAACACTGTTTGAGTGATTACAAGAGACATGAATCATTTCAATAAGTTGTACCGTATCTTCCAACATTCCTTCTGATGTTCATTCATGTTTATTTCATGCTATGGCTAGTAGTAAAGAGGAAGAGATGATCGGTTCACATGCCGCTTGAACGGAGGCGCTACAGCGATCTACCACGGCACATTTAAGGCACAATATGTAATTTTTCGCCACTAGAGGTCGCTTATTTAAAACAAAGGCGTAGCTTGATGACGCCTTGATTTCACGGAAAATGGGTGTTGTCTTCACATCTACAGCTGGAAAAGAATCCAAATAGGCAACATAAGGCGTATGTGTCCTGGTTAAAATTGCCTATTACATATTTTGCCTTTAAAGAGCACCAAAACCGCATTTATAGTTTGAATTCCATTATAAAATTGACAGAATTTGAAAGCTCAGACTTTGTTTCATATCAAACGTAAAGCACAAAGCTTATTGTAATTACTGGATGGTAGGCGTGCTACAAATAATAATGTATGGTGAATTAAAACATAGACTGAAAGATCTCAGTTCATCACACTGAAGATCAATTAAATTCAAGAAATCGATAATGTCAACCCAGCTCTAGCGTCCACACAACTGACATGTTTACCTGTTGTAGCATATCTACGTTAAATAGACACTGACACAGTCAAAACACACTGTCGGAGAAGCGCTAATTAAACATCACCTTTCCCGCCGTAAAAAAAACTTTCCAGCCAAAATCAAAAATTCATTTTCGATCACCGAAATTATCACTAGTAATAAACAGTCAATGTTCCTGGCCATTCCCAAGCTTGGTGAAATGAAATCGAAACACATGCAGATGTGATAACCACAATAACAATTAAGAAAAACAGAAGCTCACAAGCAAGGACAACCTCTGTCTTCTTACACTCTCCCTCTCTCACCCTCCCTTGGCTAAAAGGATTTGGAAACAAATGTGGAATGTCTGATATCTTAAAATCTAGTAGTTTATCATAAACACTAGCCTAGCTCTTTATTCAAAATACATGACAACCTTGCATCAAGAAACATGTGGGTATAGAAAGGCCATGTTTTCACTAACCCACAGACAGCTAACAGACTGCAAACTGTGAAATATATATTAATAATGCCAAATATCCAACTATTTTTATTTATTTTTTTAAATAGTATGAGAAACATAATGAGGTAAGTATAGACAACTCCTTTACACAGTAGCATCAACAGACTCTCATGGTAATTCATTACCTTTTTTTTTGTTTTGGAAAGTTGGAAAAAAAAAAAAAAAAAAATATATATATATATATATATATATATATATATATATATATATATATATATATATATATATATATATATATATATATATAGTATGTTTGCATATGAATCATATAGTACATATTCATATGAAATTGCCACCTCATATAAAACAATTTTTTTTATGAGATTGTGTTGGTAGTATTCTACAATGATTGATCACATGTACAACAAAATGCTGAATAAGATCAAAAATTAGCTTATTATAAAAACCCAACAATGCAAGAACGCATTCATGATATTTTAAAATCAGTACTGAATTGCTTTTTTATGTCAAAAACATACAGGCATGCACACAAGACACGTCTACCAAAATACCAGTGAAGCGTCTTTATATGCCGAAATCTGGGTTATAGGCAAAAATACAGTATACTTGTTAGCTTAAACAGTTCATGAACCTGAAAAAACAGACACTTGAGGCATTTTTATGACTGGGTTAAAACAAGTAAACACACTCATTGTTGTCACAAGACCTCATTATGTTGAATTTTTGATTCAGCCAGTGACATCCAGTTGTCATCTCAGAAATAAATATGAATATTTTGAATTTTAAATCCAATTTTAAAAGGGATAGTTCACCCAAAAATGATTTACTCACTCTCAAGTTGTTCCAAACCTGTATGGATTTCTTTCTTCTGCTGAACACAAAAGATGATATTTTGAAAAATGTCTGATAGTTGATGGGACCCCAGTGACTTGTAAAGGGTGACAGAGTTTTCATTTTTGGGTGAACTATCCCTTAAAGTCAGAATGTATTAATGGTTTTGTTTCATTTTGCTTCCGGTACTTTCAAAGTTAATCAGAGATCAGCGTCTCTCCTAAAACAAACAAACAATCAAACATATTCATGCACACTAAAGGCATACCCTGTCTTTGTCGTCGGCTACATCACATAGCACGTCATCCAGGTCCAAAATGCCTCCGTCTCTATGTTCTAACCGATGAACCTGTATCCAGTAGCCTGGGTCCTAAGAGAGGAAAAGTGGACAGAGATACAATCAGGCAATCTGTGTCACAACAACATTCAAATGTATAGATTTCCTCCCACTATCTCAAAATACCCCTAACTTCTTGTCAGTAAAAGGCATACACTATATTTGCAAAAGTTTTGGGACGCCTGCCTTTACGTGCACATGAACTTTAATGACATCCCGTTCTTAATCTGTAGGATTTAATATGGAGTTGGGCCACCCTTTGCAGCTATAACAGCCTCAACTCTTCTGGGAAGGCTTTCCACAAGGTTTAGGAGTGTGTTTATGGGAATTTTTGACCATTCTTCTAAAAGCGCATATGTGAGGTCAGGCACTGATGTTGGCGAGAAGGCCTGACTCGCAGTCTCCGCTCTAATTCATCCAAAAGGTTTTCTGTTGAGTTGAGGTCAGGACTCTGTGCAGGCCAGTCAAGTTCCTCCACACCAAACTCAACCTTGCTTTGTGCACTGGTGCGCAGTCATGTTGGAACAGGAAGGGGCCATCCCCAAACTGTTCCCACAAAGTTGGGAGCATGAAATTGTCCAAAATGTCTTGGTACGCTGAAGCATTAAGAGTTCCTTTCCCTGGAACTAAGGGGCCAAGCCCAACCCCTGAAAAACAACCCCACACCATAATCCCCCCTCCACCAAACCTTACACTTGGCACAATGCAGTCCGGCAAGTACCATTCTCCTGGCAACCGCCAAACCCAGGCTCGTCCAATTGCCAGAAAAAGAAGCGTGATTCGTCACTCCAGAGAACACGTCTTTACTGCTCTAGAGTCCAGTGGCAGCGTGATTTACACCACTGCATCCGACACTTTGCATTGCACTTAATGTAAGGCTTGGATGCAGCTGCTCGGCCATGGAAACCCACTCCATGAAGCTCTCTACGCACTGTTCTTGAGCTAATCTGAAGGCCAGATGAAGTTTGGAGGTCTGTAGCTATTGACTCTGCAGAAAGTTGGCAACTTCTGCCTCAGCATGCGCTGACCCCACTCTGTGATTTTACATGGCCTACCACTTTGTGGCTGAGTTGCTGTTGTTCCCAATTGCTTCCAATTTGTCATAATACCACTAACAGTTGACCGTGGAATATTTAGTAGTGAGGAAATTTCACGAATGGACTTATTGCACAGGTGGCAACTTATCACGGTACCACGCTTGAATTCACTGAGCTCCTGAGAGTGACCCATTCTTTCACAAATGTTTGTAGAAGCAGTCTGCATGCCTAGGTGCTTGATTTTATACACCTGTGGCCATGGAAGTGATTGGAACACCTGAATTCAATGATTTGGAGGGGTGTCCCAATACTTTTGGCAATATAGTGTATAACAACCAGATAACAGACTAACAAATATTCATTGTAGCATTGAATGAGATAAAGAATCAATGCAAAAAGAACCCAGTGTAATTAAATACAGACCATTTTACCTAATATTTGTGGGAGTTTTATATAGTTTTGCTTATTAGAGAATCACATCATTAGCTTTAGCCTGTCTGCTGTCTTAGGCAGCGGAATAAAGAAAACAGAGATAGTGAAAAAAACATTTCAAATGCTCACAACAGCAGCCATCAATGTCACAACGTCACGGTCTGATGTATCCAAACAACATCAACAGCCAGGAACTAATATTTCTCTGTGTTTGATCGTGTGTACTGACTGAACTCAGCTCATCTGAACCGCTGTAATCTCAGAACTGGGCACAGCTGAACAACCCACAGTCAGCTTGGCATCCACAGACCCTGGAAGAGCTTCAAAGCGAGCTGATGACGAAGATGAAGATGGGAGAAATTGGGGTCGCACACCAATGGAATGCAAGTCTCTGCCGACCACATTGCCGACTGCCAGTCTATGCAGGCCATTTGACCAGAGTAATGACTGATTTTCATCTGTAGCTTTATGTGCCTCATTATCTCTCTATCTATCTCTCTTTCTTCATTTTTCATCCCTAATCTGATGTATTTCCAAGTAAAACTGGATATGCAATCAGAAAAACAAATTTTTGTTGGCACGACACATTAATCCACAAGAACCAACTGGACCGTGAAAAGTCTCTATTCTGTATGTCACATATTTGGAAGTAAAGGCTTCCTGTTCATGTCAAGCAAAAATAAAAGACATTTCAGAAATTTTGATAACTTATTACAAAAATGTGTAATATATATATATATATATATATATATATATATATATATATATATACATACATACATACATATACACACACCTATTTTATTATATATATATATATATAATATGATTTGATATATAATATAATGAATTGTGCACAACAAGAACAGGAATATGTATAAAGAAAGCAAATAAATAGGTCAATTTTAATGTAAAAGTAATTTTAAGATAGTGGAAATAAGCATGCACAATTAAATATCCAATATTATACATCCAATATGCAGCAGTCAATATTGATAAATTAAAAATAAATCTCTAATATCAATGAATAACCAATATTCTGTGCACCCCTAATGTCGACTCATTTTTTCCCCTCTTTTTCCCCCTCTTAGTATTTCTCCTAAAGACCGAGAAAGATACAAAAACATTGATTTGCAAGCATTAAAAAAAAACCATGAAGCTAATTCATATTAGTTGTCTTATAATTATAGCAATTATATAGAAATGATCCATCCTAATACTTCACCAACCACAAAATAATTCAGCAGAATAATAAGTCACAATCATATAAACAGAAATGTAAACCCATTCAAAGGAACAATGTCAACAAGTTCATCCAAGTTCTAACAGAGTTAATCTGGAAGACATTTTCTGGCCACAAACCCAGAACAAGACTCAGCAAATATTTGAACAAATTTGCTGCTGAGACGACATGCACTGCTGGCCAGCGCTTCGTCCTCCCACATTTACAGAGGTCGTTAAAACCCAGCGACTAACATGCAGATTTAAGATCAAATGGACCCGATAATCACCAAAAGATGGATGGAAATGGAGATGAAATGAGAGGGAAAGGCTTGTTCTCCAGTTTGGAGGGATGTCTGTGTAGTAGTTATTTATGAAGGAGGGTTTGCAGGGATAGGCCAGGCCTCATATGCTTGATTTAAGAACGGAACTATGCACAAGGAAGAAGACACTGTCCCTCTGTGGTGTAAGGAATGAAATATTAAAGCATGAAGGGCAAAGGAAAGATAAAGCAGGATAAGTTAGTTCACCCCCCAAGAGAGAGAAAGACATCTGGCCTTATCTGCAGGAAAGTGAAGTGTGTGACATGCAGACAGGCTCTCACTACGCTTCCAAAACTACACAAAAACATGTTGACAGTGTTGGATATAATGCATTTAAGTAATGTCGATGTGTTACAATAAAGGCTATTGCTTTTTTGTTCAACGTAGCTCAACTAGAACCCAAGAGGATGTTGCCATGCCAGAGACATGATGATGGATGAAATAAACGTTCAAAGATGGTGTGCGATCAGAGCGGACATGGACGCCAATGCATCTAAATAATGTGTTACAAGTAACACTTTCTTTTTTTTCTTCTTTTTTTTTTTGTTCCATGTAGCTCAACTAGGACATTGCACAACCAAAACGAATGGGTTTGATTCCTCGGAAACACACATGCAGATAAAACACATACCTTGACGTTTCTTTGATAAAAGTTTCTGCCAAATAAATACGTCATTTTTTTTTTTTTTTTTTTTAAGGTAATGTGTTACAGTTAGCATGCAATTATTATCAGACACTCACGTGTCACAAAACAAGGTCACCATGTCAAAGACATGATGATTTGGATGAAGACAATATTTGTGGATGGTGTGCGATCGGCGTAGACATGGACGCCAATGCATTTAAATAATGTGCTACAATAAATGGATTACAAGTAACACTATTGCTTTTACATTCATGTAGCTCAACTGGTAAAACATGGCACCACCAAGGCCAGCGACATGGGTTTGATTCCTGGGAAACATATATGGTGATAAAATGTACACCCTGAAGTCATTTTGGATAACAGTTTATGCCAAATAAATAAATGTAACATGAATGTTTTTTCAGGTCATGTGTTACAGTTAGAATGTATCTATTATTAGCCGCTCACATGTCCCAAAAAGTGGTCACCTTGCTAGAGACGTGATGATGGATGAAGATAAGAGTGTAAGATCAGAGCAGACAGGAATGCCATGTTTTGGCATTTTGGTGGCCTTAAAATGCAAACTTTTGAAAAAGTGGACGTTTTTGAAAACAATACCATTATCATCTCCGTGTAAACTGCAAAAACGCGAATCTGTGAAAACAGTGATGCATGCACATGCGTATTTAGTGTTTTGTCTATCCACCTTATTTTTCAACGCGGAAAAGTTGTAACTTCTTCCTGAGTCTCTCCATCAGTGTCCGACTCCAGTTTAAACAATGTAAGGCTGAACACCATTACTGACAATCCTCATTTTGGCTGCGTGAGATTCTCCAGCTTTGTTGTTGTTGAGCTGTTAAAGCTGTTAAAGCTCTGCCCTCTTCTGGAAAGGGGGCCGGGAGCAGCAGTTAATTTGTATTTAAAGGGACACACGCAAAAGCAGCGCATTTTTGCTCACACCCAAATAGGGGCAAATTTGCTTTTCAATTATGACAAGCTATAATAAATGATCTGTGGGGTATTTTGAGCTGAAACTTCTGATACATTCTGAGACACCAGAGACTTGTATTACATCTTGTGAAAAGGGACATAATAGGTCCCCTTTAAGTACTGTGTTAAATGAGGGGGTTACACTATTGTTTTTTTTTTTGGGTAACACTTTAGAATACTAATCCTTCATTAATGAATAACTACACAGGAACAAATGAGTAATGCATTATTAACACTCTAGTAACTACTATTAACTAACAGGAACCTCTGTTTAATGAATTAGTAAGTAATAGTGCTCAGTTGAAGGTGGTAGTTCACTATTAGCTAATCAGTAACTACTGTTTTGCCATACCTCCCAGAGAACTACTAAGAACTACTATATACAGGTTCATAATTAACATGAATGATGGATAATGTATAATTATTCTAAAGTAAAGGTCATGGTAACCCACTAGTAATGACTGAAGTATTACCAAATCCTTCAGAAGGAATTACTAATTATTTGGATCAGTATTCTGAAGTGAGAAACTCTCTAGTAACTACTGAAGTCATTGTAAACTTTTGAGTTTTTTTTTTTTTTTTTTTTTACATTTTTGTACAGTAATTCATTCTGTTGTATTTGGTAACACTTGAGTAATTACTAGTGGGTTACCATGATCTTCACTTTAGAATACTGATCCAAATAATTAGTAATTCCTTCTGAAGGATTTGGTAATACTTCAGTCATTACTAGTGGGTTACCATGACCTTCACTTTAGAATTAATTATACATTATGCATTATTCATGTTAATTATGAGCCTGTATATAGTAGTTCTTAGTAGTTCTCTGGGAGGTATGAAAAAAAATAGTAGTTACTGATTAGCTAATAGTGAACAACCACCTTCAACTGAGCACTATTACTTACTAATTCATTAATCAGAGTTTCTTGTTAGTTAATAGTAGTTACTAGAGTGTTAATAATGCATTACTCATTTGTTCCCGTGTAGTTACTCATTAATGAAGGATCAGTATTCTAAAGTGTTACCTTTTTTTGTTTTGTTTCTTTCCATGTAGCTTAAAAACATGTTGACATTAACAACATAAATAAACATACATTTTAAAAAGCTTCATTAAAAGCATTTTTGGCATATATATATACACACACATATATATATATATATATATATATATATATATGGTTTTTTGTTGTTGTTGTTGTTTTGTTTTTTTATAATATTAGTTATTTTTTAAGAAAAATCATGTGGTACAACCAATGTGCAGAAACATGCTGGGGGTAAAAGAAAGATGACTTTGTGTCAAGACCTTTTTAATCCAAGATAAAGATTGTAGAATGCCATTCAACTTTTCTTCTTTTCTTTATCTTGTGCACTCACTCTCACAACAATAACATCACCAAAATGATAATATGAGGAACATAAGAACAAAATCTCTGGATGATTTTGTCACAGGTGGCGTTTCACTGAGAAGTTTGTGTATGAAACTTACTATATTTGACATGATGACCTGCTAGTCAAACTTAGCGCTCCAATTTGAGAATGCAGAAGTGACATGCAACTTTCCACGAACCGTAACAATATATAACGTAATTGTTTTATTAGGCGTAACACAATCATAATATAATGCTTTTATAAGTAGCGTTCCTTTACGCTGACACACACACACAGAACAAACATTTCTTTGTCCACCACAAACACATCTATTATCAACCGCTCACGTGTCCCATGAGGAGGTCGCCGCACCAGAGAGACGTGATGATGGATGGAGATAACATTCCAGGATGGTGTGCGATCAGAGCAGACAGGGATGCCTTTGTCAACGCATCATTTATAACTCGATGAAGTAATACAACCAGGTCTGAATCACAACGCTGAACAAATCCAGGCTTCAACTAATCTAACTAGGAGCAGCCCAGATCTCATCCATCTCAATCCAAGGGAGGAAAGGGTGTATCAGAAAAAGAAAGAGAAACAATGTCCACAGCCAGCTGCAGAGCGCTTGTTCAAATATTGTTCTTTTCATGAGTACCATCCCCTCGATTTCATTTATTCTTTTAGATGCTGATGAGCTTTAAGCAATCACAAGTTCAGAAGTTACCTGCAGACAGCCGCTCCATTGTCAAACCCACAAACTTTTCCCGGGAGAACGGAAAGGAAGTGAATGAAACAACAGAGACGAATGCTCAATGAAAGCATATTTATTCTTAACAAAGAAGACAAATCATTCCAGAACTAACCACAAGCTTTATCTTTGCAAAATCACGCCAATTGGGCGACGTGTCATGACACTTTCAATGGCTGTAAAGCACCTAGTGTATCAAAGACCTATTGTGAGCAGCACACCCGAGGCAAGAGCCATGTGTGTGAGACGCTTGATCCCGGTGAAAGTGTAAATATACCCAGTTGGCGTAAATGTACACTTTCTTTCAAAGCTGCATGTTTGACTGCCTGGGAAAAAGTAATAAAAATCTACAGTGGGGTCCAAAAGTTTTTTTGTAAGTCTGAAAATTAAAATACAAAAATAAATAGTAATTTATTCAGATACAAATAGTTAAAAAATATATTTTTCATTTAAAATAAAAAATATTTTTTCAACTCAGGAAGAACATTTTTCAACATTACAAAAGAACAAACACTTGTGATCTCAGGTACTATTGTTTGTAGAGTAAAAGTAAAGGTGCGCAGTCAAGTACTTTGGTTTACCGATAAATCACATTACATCACTTCCTCCAGTGATAACATCAGTACAGCCCTGATCTCTGTCACGATCTCTACAACACAAGAAGTCTATAAACTGTGTACAAGACAACACTTGTTCTTGTTCTTTGAGAATGACGAGCACTGTATTTATTTGTGCACCTGATTTTTTAGAGTCAGACGTAATAACATGAAAATGCTAACACAGGTGAACAGGTGTTCCACGCTATAGCTTTTACTATATTGTTGTTTTTAGCACCAATCTGACCAATCAGAAGCCAGGTCATTAACTCCATTATCCATAGATATTAACCATAATTTGGGGGGTTTTAGGTACTTGGTTGAAAGTGCAATACAGAAGATGCATTTGAAAAGTGTTTTTGCCAAAAAAAAAAAAAATAATAATAATAATAATAATAGTGTTCCCTTTAAATTCTTTCAAAAAATAATCTTTTTTAGTAATTGTGTCTAAAAAAAAAAAAAAAAAGTGCATAGTGGGGAAAAAAAAGATCTAAAAACTGATGTTGAGACTTAAACGGTTAAATTTTTTGCTTTTGTTTAACTAGTATGACTGCTGGTTTGTCTAAAGCAGAATAGTTGGCCACCACAGTAATCTAAATAATTATTCATAACCACCAAAATTACTTGTAATTATTTTTTTGTTCAAATCTGTCATTTGACCTTAACATGCTCCATGCCGCAACAAGTTCTGTCATGAAACTCTAGATGGCGCAGGCTGATGATAATTAGGACGATACGATGAATCTGGATCAGATATTTTCTCTCTCCAATTCTGAGCTTAGTTTTAACAGCAGATGGCGCTCTAGGCTAGTTTTTAGCCGCACACTCTCAAACGCTCACAAAGAAGACTGCTGCACAGCGCTTGTAAATTCGGCTCAGTCATGTAAGTGGTAAAATATACTTGCACCTCGGCTCAGAATGCTTTTATGATGCGAGATTTGTAATTCGCTTTAACCTTTTCGAACTTTATGAATGATTATTTTAGGATTAAGTGGTGTGTGTAAAGGAACTGGAAGCAGGCAGTGTATGAGTGTTTCTAAAGCACATATAGTAGTGCCATCTGCTGCTTAAAAACTAAGCTCAGAATTGATTTGAGAGAGAATCGTGATGCATCAGAAAATATCAGAATCGCTCCAGATTCTTGTGAATCGAGAATCTATGTATTGTCCCAGCCCTAATGATAATTACAGCGTTAACTACTGGCACAAGCTGATTGGTCCAAGTCAGTTCTGCAGCCAATGAGCTTGTTGCGCACACATTTAAATGGCCGGTTGGTTTCATTCATGACAGCAGTTTGCAGCGCGCCTCAGAGTTCCTCTAAAACTCTCCACCTTCCCCAGCTCCACCTGTATAGATCTGCTATGGGTTATTGATATATGCTATTTGTGCAGCAGCACTACGTCTTACTCGCAGCAGCGTATCTGCATATTTATTGGCAGTAGCAAGTTCCTGTACTTGCTCTTCAGCAGCAGCAATAATCTACAACAACAGCTATATTCTACAGCAGCAGATCAGCAGTAGCAGATCTATTCCGCCAAGACCAAATACATTAACACTGTCATATCCATTCCCATGCTAACAATCTTCCGAGAGTTATCATGATAGAACTGGTTTTATTCAAGTCAAAAATTATTTACAATGATTTAAATCAACCAGACAAAAGCAAGTTACACCAATAAAATGATGGGTCCTATGGGTCAAGTGAGATAGAAACTGTGCAATTTTTCATTTTACTTCATGCAGCTTAGAACAGGCCTTACACATCAACTCCAATTGATGATATTACTATTTTATAAATATAATCAGTGTTGGGGAAAGCTACTTTTACAAGTAATGCATTACAATATTGCGTTGCTCCCTAAAAATGTAATTAATTGCATTTAGGCATGTGACGGTATCAAATTTTCATGCTGCGATTAATTGCTGAAGCTTTTATCACGGCATACGGTATTATCACGAGATTGAAATAAGTCATAGCATGTAATAACAAAAAGAACTCTAAATGTTTAAATACAATAATACAATACACAAAAAAAATCTATAAAATAAAATTCTCAAACAGATTAAAGTGCAAAAGAATTAGGCTAAAGAACAACAGGTAACACTTTACAATAAGGTCTCATTATTTATTGCATTAACTAAGATATATACATTTGCAATAGCTACATTTGTTACAGAAAGTATTATTTTTTGTTAATGTTAGTTAAGAAATAAAACTAACAATGATCAGCTGTATCTCAGGTCCATTAAATAAGTTCTTTTGATTTTAGGAATGTTATTAAACAGTAACTAAGAAATTAACATTAACTAAGAATAATTCATGCTTTATAAGCATTTTTCATTGTCAGTTTGGTAATAATGAATTAACATGTTAACTAATTAGGCTGTATATCTCAAAGTTTTACTGAACATTAACAAATAATCAGAACATTTCTAATCATTAGGGCAAGTTGTAGTCCAGATTAAAATATAATAATGTTTAAGTTTCAAAATAAATAGTCTATTAAGTCTTTAAATATTAAGCATTAGGTGCTGTGATGAACAACATTGAGATTACAAAAAAAAAATGAATGGCTGTTTGAAGCATTTTAAAAACTTCACTAGTGCAGTTGCTTTGTTTGTGGGGTTTCCGGGGTAACCGCTGCATTCTGCTGTTCCATCAGCGCCCTCTGCTGTCAGAGAGTGAACGTGCACTTTCATTCAGCGCGTCTCCTTCACTCGTTCCGCCATGTGCTTCTCATGCACCTTGGGCTTGTTTACATCTGAGCGCGTGTCCCTTTGACGCAGCATACATTGGTGTTGTGCATTTTATACGGTTGATGGGGAAAGTATTCTTAAATGCATTATAAAAATTTTAATAATTGGTAATAAATTATTATTTACAGTATTTTGAAGTGCCCACCATAATATCGTGCATATTCATTATCATGATATATCGCATTACTGAATATCGGCACGTCTAATTGCGTTACTTTTGCGTTATTTTTGCATTACATTTTTTCATCTTGGCTTTCTTGTTTTTCTTTTAATAACAAAAAAGTTATTTTATTTTTGGCAAATGTAAAGGCCCTTTCACACCATATGTAAAATGAAAAAGCCTCAGGCTGAAGGAAATGCAAATTCACACCTGTACAGTAGAGGGCGCAGCTCAGACAAGAAAGTTCAGCACTCTTCAATAATAAAAACTAAAAATGTAACACAAATATGATGTTTATCTAATTTTTGCTTATTAGTATGGTTGAATTGGATCATTGAAGGTCAGCAGCAAAGACACTGGTTAATAAAGTGAGATTAAATTCATAAAGTATATTTGTGTTATTTACTCAAATTGTTATTTATTTACTGCACTGACAATTTCTCTCAACAGTTAATAAATGGGAAAACTGAGTAACTTGGATATTTCCATGTAAATTTAAAAGTAATGCATTACTTTACTAGTTACTTGGAAAAAGTAATCTGATTACGTAACTCGTGTTACTTGTAATGCGTTACCCCCAACACTGAATATAATTATTATTATTGTTTACCTCAATCTGTGCCGTTGTGCAACCATGAGATTCATCAATTTGTTTACAGTAGGCTGTAAATCTATTGGCAGCAGACTGTGACAACATGACACACAGAGCTCTACTCTGAACCTCTGCAATCAAAACTTCAAAAACCGTTGATAGGCATATATTTCCAGAGGCCTAGCGCTCATTAATAGCTGTTAAGTGTGCTTGTGACAGCATGTCTGATAGTCCATGTAGACACCAGCCCGATTAAATGACAATGCTGGCACGGAGACAACGTCGGGTTTCACAGAGCGGAAGACACTTACACACTGCAATAAAGACGCAGGTCTGAAGGGACAGAATATGATCCAGCGTGAAGGCGGCGGACACCTCTCCATTCCCCAAGGCGCAGCTGCGGTGTCGAGACTTGCCCGCTGCTTATTGTAGAATTAAATGCCAGTCTAAATCTACATTCACGGGTTTAGTTAGTAAACAGCACAGCGATGCTCTGCTATAGAAGAACTCAATAGAGAGATTTAGGAGAATGGTGTGGCCTTCCAAAGCTGTCATGAACTCATTGCGCAATCATTTCTTGAGGTCAGATTTGAAAAGACTGATCAACTCCAACTTCAAAGCATTATATAACGTCATTTACAACATGATGGAGACCTGCGAACCCTGTTGAAAAAAACAGCATATGCTGGTTAGGTATGTTTTGAAGCATGGAAGCTGGATTGAGCTGGTTTATGCTGGTCCTTAGCTGGTTTAAGCTGGTCAAGTGCTGACCCTAAGCAACTAGCTCCAGTTTAGGACCAAAACTTGACCAGCTTAAACCAGCTCAAACCAGCTTCCATGCTTCAGAATCTACCTAACCAGCATATGTTGGTTTTTGCCAGTTTTTGTCAAAAAAAAAAAAAAAAAATGCACAGAAAGATTTGTAAAAATTACATTAAGACAAATGGATATCTGAATTTAGATAAAAGTGGTTGTATATCAATGAATTCCTATGTGAAAGAATTCACATACTTGTTAATGAGCTACTAGCTAACCAGCTAGTTAGCTCATAGTAAGCTAGCTAACGACACTCATTGTTTACATGTTGACTGGAACGTTTTTTAGGTGGAATTGAGGACCACTTTCAACTTTAATGCTTAGCTAATAGCCAGAAAACATACGAAAACATTATATTAACAGTAAACTATCAAAAACAAATACTGAGCCGGCGTTCTGACGTAGAACCTGGAAGCCTGCTCTGTCTATACAACGTAAACATCAGACTGACAGGGGAGAAGATTAAATTGTTCAGTAAAGTTGTTATTTTTGTTTTTGCACACAAAAAGTATTCTCGTCGCTTCCTAACATTAACCACTGTAGTATTATGGACTATTTTAACAATGTCTTTACTACTTTTCTTGACCTTGAATGTGGTAATTGCATTGCTTTCTATGGGAGATAAATCTCGGATTTCATCAAAAATATCTTCATTTGTGTTCCGAAGATGAACGAAGGTCTTACAGGTTTGGATGGAACGACATGAGGGTGAGTAATTAATGACAGAAATTTCATTTTTGGGTGAACTAACCCTTTAAACCATTTAATCCACGTTTTATGATGCTTAATAAGCATAATCGGGTAAAGAACATGCATGTAAACACACTCATTGACGGAATTTTCTGGATTTCTATGTGTTCACTGTTATACAGTAGGGGGCGCTATTACGCATCTTCTGAAAGAGTACAGAATCTCCAGATCAAAACACAGGGGGAAAAAGAAGCAGAAACAAGCGATAAAAGCATTGATTACACATGTCGTATTCTTTGAAAGAAATCAATATTTTCTCAGCTTTATGTTCAAATTTTTTTTTTTTTTTTTTATGAAACTTGCCCACATTCAGTTATTGATAATAAAAGAATAAAACCTTTTGTTGTTGTTTGAAAGCAGAGGCTCTGCTCTTTCTTTTTATTTATGTAGCATGTTCAGATATTTATACAACAAAATATTCTGAGGGCCATGAAAGTTTTGTGAAAATTATCAAAAACGCTGGTGAGGAAAGCGTTAAGATTGCTGAATATCCTATGAAGGTCACACTTCAAGGGCACTTACGATTGAACGGAACACATCTATTTGACATTTTGCATTCACAGAAGCGTTTTGAGGTGTTGGAAGATTTTCAACAAGCACTCCTGCATCAGGCGTCTTCAGGAACACGGCATTACAATCTAAGTCCCATTCACTTGGACAACAGAAGGCTGCACCACAGAATTTTGGACTTTGTCATTCTTATTATTCAACCTTTACTTGACTCAATCATACTGTGTATTCTTTGAAACACTCAAACACACTGACATTCACTATATCAGTTGCATTTGTTTAAACTGGATGCATCAGTCAGTGACTTCATGAAACTGGGCTTCACTTAATAGAAGAGTTCATGGAGGACACAAGAAAAGATGAAGGAGAGGGAAATGGCAATTAGACTTGAAGTTTATGAGAAAAGAATGAAGAGGGGAGGAAAGCTGTTGAGGTAAGCCTTGGGTTTTAGCCTCGGCCTACAAAGTGTTTGCCAAGAGCTCTCGCGGGGCAGAAGCCAACATCATGCTAGGTGTACTGGCTCAGACATAAGAGGCGTAAGACACCCGATCCAAAACTTCTGATCCACTGCAAACACCAAGATGAAGTATCTGCCATGACACAGGCTTCAAAATATTACAATTTAATCTCTGAAAAAACATGAGAGGAACAGGTAACATGGGTTTCCTGAGGTAACCTTTAATAATTGTTCTTGTCAGTCTTACTTTTCTGACATGCTAACTCTTCAAGGTCCTCTCAAACATACTGAAAAGATGAATTTATGCTAGCATAGCCATGCTGTTCACTAACCAAAATGGTCTTTCTGGTCAAGCTGGTTGACCATAGAGTTTGGGAATGTTCATATTTGTGAGCTGCCATCAGCCAATCAACATTGTCATGGCATCACTTTTAACCTTTAGCGTCTCTTGAATAATAAGTCAAATGACATTTACGGCTCAGGTGACTGGCTCAAAAAGAAATGAGCATCCATAAACAAACATGGCAGATACTAAATTGAACTGATAGGTGTTTGTGTGACAGCCAAGAAACCGCCATTGAAATGAATGGGAATGCATCCAGACCTCTACAAATATTCCACTACAGACCTCCTTCAGAGGTTAAACCAGCATCTGAAATATATGTTGGTCTCTTCAGCATTTTCAACAGTGGATTTGGACTGTTTTTTTGTCCCGAGAGAAGTGATTGTGTAATGTGTGATGTCATGTTTTGATAACCGAAACAGTTTCCCTGAGTGCTGAGCCAGCGTGAAGCACCAGAAGACCCTGCGATAGATTGTGCCGCATGTGAGCAGGATGCTGGGATAATTATCCAAGCACTGAGTATTTAAAATCACATGAGGATCCAACTGAATGCATATAATGATATGTAATTAAAACAATTAAAACATTAGAGATGAGATGTATCTGTCTGTGGTCAAACGCAGAACGGACTGGGGTGAGGGTAGACTGTGTGCATGTGGAGAGTTTTAAAGGGGGTTCAGGAAAGACATAAAAGTAGGAGAGAGAGAGAGAGAGAGAGAGAGAGAGAGAGAGAGGTGAACGAGTGCCCACCCTGAAGGAATGCTGGGAGAAGAAGTGCACAGCTGTGAAGGTCAGTAAATCACCTCTGAATCAGCCAGATTTATCTGCAAATCTGAAATTTGGCAATATTCTCAAAATGAAAAAGTCATTAATAAAGCACATTATTTTTTTATTTTTTTTCTATATATTATATATACACTTTTTATATAAGTTACATACACTACTGTTCAACATTTTTGGGGTTAGTAGGTTTTTGGTTTTTGTTTTTTTGGAAGAAATCCATACTTTTATGCAGCATGGATGCATTCAATTGTTTGAAACTGACAGTAAAGACATGTATAATGTTACAAAAGATTTATTTTTTAAAAATTCTGTTCTTATAAACTTTCTATTTATCAAAGAACTGTGGTTTCCATAAAAATATGACGCAGAACAACTGTTTTCAACATTAATAATAATCAGACTGATATTAGAATGATATCTGAAGGATCATGTGACACTGAAGACTGGAGTAATGATGCTGAAAATTCAGCTTTGATCACAGGAATAAGTTACATTTACTATATATTACAATAGAATACAGTTATTTTAAATTGCAATAATATTTCACAATATTACTGTTTTTTATGTATTTTTCATAACATAAATGGACTCTTAGTGAGCAAAAAACATTAACAAATCTTACCAACTCTAAACTTTTGAACGGTAGTGTAGTAGGTTTCAGGTTCATCTGTAGTTATAATTAGTTTTATATAAAAACAACATAAGTTTACGATATGTCTTCATTTAGTTGGCAAAGTAAACATTTATGAGAGAGCAGAGGAGGCTGAAAGTTTGACAAAAGTATGTGTAACACACTTAATATTCATATGAAATTTGAAAACAAAAACCAATAGTCAATGCAGTTATTTGCATTTTATGTACATATGAGCTACTGTGATCACGCAAGTTTTAGCATAAGTACACAACCAGAGCCAGTGAGATCAATAATACAAGAACACACAGCCAACAAAACAAAAAAAACCTAAACCAAACCAAAGAAAAAATAAACACCAAACAAAACAAAGAACAAAATAAAAACCAAGCCAAAATAACAAACAAAACAAAGAAAAATCAAACAAAACCTAAGCCAAACCAAACAAAAATTAACACCAAACAAAACAAAGAAAAAAAACTAAGCTAAACAAAACAAAGAATAAAAAACAAAAAAACTAAGCTAAACAAAACAAAGAATAAAAAACAAAAAGAAAACAAAGAAAAAAAAAACAAAACCCAAGTCAAACAAACAACACCATACACAAGAAAAAAAATGAACAAAACGAAAAAAGCCAAACAAGACAAAAATTAACACCAAACAAACCAAAACAAAAACCAAGCCAAAAAACACCAAACAAAACAAAAAACAAACAAAACCTAAGCCAAACCAAACAAAAAAGGAAAAAACCAAAAACCAAGCCAAAACAAAAATAACAAACAAAACAAAGAAACAACAAACAAAAACTAAGCCAAACAAAAACAACACCAAACAAAAACCTAGCCAAAGAAGAAAAAAAATAGGCCAAATCAAAACACAAAATAACAAAAAGAATAAAAAACAAAAAGAAAAAACAAATAAAACCCAAGTCAAACAAAACAAAAATTAACACCAAACAAACCAAAACAAAATCCAAGCAAAAGAAAACAACAAACAAATCAAAGAAAAAACAACCAAAAAAAAAAAAAAACAATAACAAACAACTAGACAACACCACTGCCCAACACAATGTGAAATTAAGACACAATGTGTGAATACTGGGTCATGCAGACGTTGTATGGTGTTCTTCCAAGAGTGTGCAGTCAAGTAACTTAATGTGTTTTGCTTTGTTTATTTAGCTTTGTCGGCTAATATTAACTTGTACAAATCTGTACAGTGGGCAGTCCGCCAGCAGAACTGGCCCATTAGCACAGAAATCTATGTTTCCCAGCGGTGTTAAACAGTGGGGAGCTCCATTCATTGGCTGTCCTTTAACCCCACGACGGCTCAAACGGGGTGGGCTAGCACAAAAAAAAGACCAGAGAGAGTGAGCATGGCTGGGGAAAAGTGATCCCGAACAGCCTGCGTGAAGTCAGCTGCCCATTCAGGAAGTAGGAGGGGAATTCTGTGCATCATGTTGCAAAGCTGTCAACCCACAGTTGATGAGTGAACAGTGTACTTCTTTAACCCTAGAATTAACTCAAGCCCAAGAAAAGAGTCACGCACCGCACAACGCTTAGCTGAAGAATCATATTTAGACTGTATTTAAATGGCACGCTAACAATGCACTTGCAGATAGCTATAGGGTTTCAGATGGAGGTTTCTTCAGCCGGGGGCATTTTTGACCAACTTTATTAAACTTAGTTAAATATACTTTTAACTCTTACTAGCATTTTAACTTTTACTACAACATTTTTCAGTAAAAAAAATTATGACAGCATTGTATTTATACTGTATATAGAGTTTCTTTTTATTTTCTAAACCAAAAAAAAAAAAAAACAATTTTTCACCACATCACCCTTCTTTCTGAGTTGGAAATGAAAGTTGTGGAAATTACATTTTAAATATGTTTCTAAAAAACACAGTTGGTTCCTTTGTCTTGCAAATTTCATAGCTAATTGTGGCTAATTTCATTCTGTGTATAATCCTAAATAAACTAAATTATTAAACAATAGTTTCAGATGATTTTTTTAGAAACCTTATAGATGAACTTTTTTATATTTTAGATGAAAAAAACAAAAACTATAAAACAATAAAATACACACATAAAAGGTTTTAAAATAGTAAAAAAAAAAAAAAAAAAAAAAAAAAAAAGATAAAAATTCCGGAAAACCTTTAATGTGATTGATTGATAGATATTATATATATATATATATATATATATATATATATAATTTAAATAATAATATATATAGATAAATAGATATATTCTTATATATTATTTTTAAAAATCATATTGTTTCATCACATTATATATACTTATTGAATTTAATTATTTATTTTTTACTTATTTATTTTTCCCCAAATATTCAATAATCATCAAACCCTGGAACACAACAGTGTAGTTGAGGAACACCCACATACAAATCATTTTCACCTACTGAACACATAGTATTATTGGTTAAGTGCTAAAATTGTTGCAAATGAACCATTAATCTTGGCTGTGATTGCTCCATTCAAATGTTGGCTACTGCATATGGCAGTCGACCAGTCAAACTGCAGACTAAACATCAGTTTAGCAAATCCTATGTCAGGACTTTAATGAAGGAGATTCAAGATTTGGCATGTTCTAGAAACAGGTCTTATGGCATGAAACCACTTCTGCATGCAGCAGTCACCACTATCTCTCAGTGTATTGTTTATTACTTTATAACCACAAGTTATGCATACCAGATGGTTTACATGATGCCAAGTGAAACATAAAGCTGAGTGTTGGAATCAAAAAATGCAGCAAATGGAACGCAACAAAGAAGTGGACGTATAGCACAATGCAAACTATGACAAAATGTAAACTGTGATAATATTATCATCTCTAGAAATCATTAGAAGGTCTGAGGTGCTGAGAGGAGTCATTAAACAGCCAAACAGAGCAGAAGAGTATGGAAAAAGCAGTCTGCGGGTAATTACCGCTACATTTACCGTAAACCATGACCACAGACAAGGCCTTAATCATCATTCTCAGCGTATCCCACTTTCTTTCAAATGCTTTTACCCGTATACACACACATCAGGTTTGTTTTTCTTTTCACATCCCAACCCTGTTACTTGGCTTTCAGCAATGACATCATTTATTTATCTAACAAACGTGCCCTTCTTTCCTGAGAATAGTGGTTTCAGCTTGGGCTGGGTTCACAAAATTGATTCGTTTAAGGCTTGGTAATGAAGTACCTTGTCAAGAATATGTGTGTAATGCCATAAAGCCAGGGTTTGTTGTATTCTAACATCACTGTTTTTGCTCAAGAGGGCTCACAGTGCGTGCAGAAGAAAACTTACTTACAAATCATATGCATCATAGACTCATTTTACACTGTCTTTTTTTTTTTTTTTTAAAGTATAAACTTTTTAATGCATGTACTGTACTTTCATATAATTAAAAAAAAAAACAGCACATTTTGAGCACTTTAATATTTAAAAAAAAAAATGAATATGCTTATGTTGCATTTTAGGACATATTTTCATAGACCTTAATCAGGGTAGCATAGCGCCATGTTTATTTTTTGACAGGAATGAAAACAAGGCTGTGAGGAATAGAAATACAGTGTGTTCAATAAATCATACTGCTGTTTAACTGACGAAAGGTTGTTTCGAAAAAATACTTTCAGTTGACAAAAACTCCATGAAACCGTTTTAAAAGTTGTGAAAATTATGAGATCTAGGACTTTTAAATGGTGCATATACAATGGATGGATGGATGGATGGACGGACGGGGGTGGAAGGAAGGATGCATGGACGGATGGATGGGGGATTGGGGATGGATGGATGGATGGATGGATGGATGGATGGATGGATGGATGGATGGATGGATGGATGGATGGATGGATGGATGGATGGATGGATGGATGGATGGATGGATGGATGGATGGATGAATTGATGGACGGGGGTGGAAGGAAGGATGCATGGACGGACGGATGGATGGACGGACGGATGGACGGATGGACTGATGGACGGGGTGGATGGATGGATGGATAAATGGATGGATGGATGTATAGATGGACAGGGGGTGGAAGAATGCATGGATGGATGGATGGATGAATGGATGGACAGGGAGTGCATGGATGGATGGATATACTAGAAACTGACATTTAAAATTTTAACAAAACATTTTTGCGTTTTAGAGAGGAAAATGTAAATGGGTTTGGAACATGAGAGTGCGTAAAAATGATTATTTTGATTGAACTATTCCTTCTAGACAGTTCCATTCATAACCATACATTCATAAAATTGTAAACCATAAAACTTCTTATTTTAATTTCTAATCAATATTCCAGTCTGTCAAACCTTAACCTTAAACCTTTTTCTGAGAGCATACAAATAACTCTGCAATTACAAAATTCAGTCTGTCTCTGTTACTAAACAGCTCAGAGTTTTCTTTGTGTAACAGTGACCTTTAACTCCATTATAAGCAATCATGCCAACATTTCAGTCTATAGAGTATTGATAGCATCGCAGAAGGCTAAATTTGTGCCCTTGGTCTACAAATAGAAGGATTGGTTGAATGAAGAGAGAGAGAGAGAGAGAGAGAGACGAAGGAATGTCTCTAAGGTATCAAAGAAAACAAAATGAAACCCATAATAGCATTAAATACGGCTGGAGAGCTGCTGCGGTGTCGGATATAGAACAGCGGGCTCATATTTGTTACCCATTAGACATCTACAGATGTGATTGTGCTAAAATAAGCAGCACTGACGTAGCCAACTGAATTATGTCTCACTTAATGCAAAGTGTGAAAGTGTGTGACTGAAGATGGTTTTAGTTGCAGGTGAACTGAAATGAGCTCAAGGCTAAATTAGTTTGACAATGGCATCCTCTGAGGCCAGATTAAGTGTTGAGAGAAATCAGGCTGTTAAAATAAAGTGCATCTGAGTGAGGTGAATGTCAACCACACACACACATCCACATTCACACAGAACACACATACACACATGCAATCACACCAACTAACCAAAAGGTGTCTGCCAAAGAAATCCGGGCATGGATCCAACATTCACAAGTCTGAGCGCAGGATGGAGCAGACAAGAGGATAGGTGTAACAGTAAAAGGAGAAAAACAACAGAGGCAAAAAGCAAGCTAAATACTATGAAACAAATCGCTTTCGTGATGCAGCGGCACTAAAGCGCAAGTATTGATTCATAATGAGGTTGCAAGTGTTGATATTTCTCAAATCTTCATTGTCAATTAAGGTGATTATTTTAAGTAAAATTACATTTATTTACATTAGTTAAAGGGGACCTATAATGCCCCTTTTACAAGTCTCTGGTGTCCCCAGAATGTGTCTGAAATTTCAGCTCAAAATACCCCACAGATCATTTATTATAGCTTGTCAAATTTGCCCCTATTTGGGCCCCATTTTTGTGTGTCCCTTTAAATGCAAATGAGCTGCTGCTCCCGGCCCACTTTCCAGAAGAGAGCTTTAACAGCTAGAGCTTCGTTGCTCAACAACAACAAAGCTGGAGAATCTCACGCAGACAAAATGTCAGTAACGGTGTTCAGCCTTACATTGTTCAAACCGGAGGCGGACACTGATGGAGAGACTCAATAATAAAAGAATATGCCAAAATATGTTTTCTATTAATGAAAATTAAAGCTTTTTTCCATTCTGTATCATCCTGACATCTTTTACTTCATACCCTCAAAAAAAATAACATAACAGAAATAAAAAACATGCTAATCACAGAAGTGTATTCAAATAATTGTGTATAATTTGCATTTTAATGTATTTTTTAATTAAACAAATAGATCTGCACCCAAAAAATGAACATCACATCACTGAACCCATCTACTGATAGACTGTGAGAATGAAATATCATAAGTAAATAAGTGTATGAGAGGTGTATGACCACCTAAGTAGACAAACTGAGCTGCAGCAATATAAACCTAAACTTGTTTAACCTGTATTCTACTGTGTGAGATGAAAACCTCACAACAAAAGCAGAGAATCCGACTCAGTCAGGGATAGTGTGTGTGTGAGGGAGGGAGAGAAGGAGAAAGGTAATAAAAGACTATTTTCCCATGGGGACTTATAAATCGCAGCTCTGCACACACCAGGAAGTGTCCAATGAAACAAACAAAGGAAGAGCACTTCATGATCCACTTCAAAGGCGACATCTGGCCAAACGGGCCAATGTAGGACTTGAAATGAAAGTGACTATAATGAAGCTACTAGAGGGGTCAAAATGTAAAGAATATAATATAAGATAAATTATTTTCATGGTAATAGACATCCAGTCAATAAAGCTTCACTTTTCACAATTAAAGTCAGCATGAAATCAAGATGGACAATTCTTATTTTTTTACGGAATATTGCACAATTTATTATAAATCATTTATCCGTGCACATTTTTATTTATATGCCTCATAATCTTTAATCAAAATAACTTCCCCTCCCTCTTGCAGCAACATCTCTTCTCTGATGACGAGGGTGGGGCAACCTGTCACTCACATGAGATCCACCAATAGCAAACTACCACCATCCAACCAGCCAGTAAATTTCCTACATACAAAATCAAGCCCCGCCTTACATTTGTTCCAGAAGCTGTTTCACTCGGATATATGGGAAGAAAAGACTAGCGCAACTTCTGTTTCATGCTTACTTTAATAAGAATGAAAAGGCTTCATCTAAACACCTCAAGGGATTTGTCCATGGGGAATTGATTTGATGGTTGTGGTTTGCTATTGGTGGATCTCATGAAACCTCATGCCAGTAAACATGAAATAAGAATGATCAATTTTGATTTAATGTTGACTTTAAGCCGTCAATCCGAATATACTGTAAAAATGATCAATAATTCATGGCAACATATGTTACTTTAAAGGGGTGGTTGATTATGCTTTCACTTTTTTAACTTTTAACTTTTTTTTTTTTTTTGAGCATAAACAACATCTGCAAAGTTACGACACTCAAAGTTCAATGCAAAGGGAGATATGTTCTTTTACAGAAATCACTTTTTAAGGACTACAACAAACGGCTGGTAGGGACTGCAACAAGCTTCTTCCACAGTTTGTGACATCACAAACCCTAACATTTACATAAACCCGCCCCCGAGAACACGCAACAAGGGGGGTGAGGCCATGTTGGGCTGCTTTAGAGAAGAGGAAGAGTTGTTGTAGTAGAGTGTTGTTACCATGCTGTCATTTTACACCGGACTGCTTCACAAACGAGGGTCAATTCAACGCTGGATTTGCACAAAAGATTAACATGACGGCACATGCTAGTTGATGAGTTGAATCATCTCCAAAGCAACAACATAAATTTATCCACTAACCATTCAGAAACAACCAGATGCATTCTAAAAGTTGTAACTTCTTCCTGAGTCTCTCCATCAGTGTCCGACTCCGGTTTGAACAATGTAAGGCTGAACACCGTTACTGACAATCCTCATTTTGGCTGCGTGAGATTCTCCAGCTTTATTGTTGTTGAGCAACTGAACCACAAGGTGTTAAAGCGCCACCCTCTTCTGGAAAGGGGGCCGGGAGCAGCAGCTCACACAAAGGTACACACACAAACAGTGTGTTTTTTGATTATAATTACAAATTTAAGGCAGCAACCAATGTAAGCTTAAGTAGGTGGCAATTTTTTTACAGTATACTAATGAATTCTTTAGAAGTAGCTATTGTTTAAAACATACATTTCGTTTTTATATAACAACTAGTGATGGAATCAGAAACAGAACCGCACATTACTAAACTAAATTGTGTCTCAAATGGAAAGGAAATGGACACTTATTCAAAGAAGCCTGCAGCAGTGCTATTTTTTTGGAAAGGTCAAGCGTTACGAAACCTCCATTTCCCTCTGACAGAACTTAGTCACACTCTACATGCCACATAACATTAGCAAGATGTCCACAGACGCCCTAGAGCTTTGACTGGCACATGTTCACAGACCGCCATCAGTGGCCTATGGCCAGATTTTACCTGTCAGAGCTACTGTCAGTCTGTCTCCATAAAATGCACGACTGAAACTCTACATCCACGCTGGCATCCAGAAACAAACTCACTGACCCCTATCCTGACATATTTATATGCTAATAACTCTTGACAGGTCAATGTTCATCCAAAATTTCGAGTGCAGCCTCAGCCATCTGACAGATCAATTCCCATGAAACTTGTAACAGAAGTTCCCTGGTATTTTTGAGGATCATACTGGTATTTTGGACACGGACCCTGCCATAATTGAAGTCTCTTAGCAAAGCGTTCAAGCCTTCCACAGCCCGTTTCCTTTGATTCTGACAACATCTGATGCCATTGTTCAGATGCTCTAGATCAGACAAGCCTAAACAAATATTGGAAATCATGTTTTAGATTTGTCTGTCAGACCGTCACAATGTGTTTTGAAGACGTGACTATACACAATATTGTCAACTCAACAGTCTATTAAGCCAACAGTCAACTGACATCATGTAGAATGAATGTGCCAAGTTTGCCATTGCACTGAACTGAGATATGCTATATACTGTATACACAGTACTGTACCTATTGTGGCAGTACCATGGTACAGTGATGGTTTCAGTTGGTGATACCATAGTACTTCTGACTTTTTCCATGGTACAGAGTGTGTAGAAATAATAACAGACAGTATCGGTTAAAAAACACACTGTAAACCCTAACGCTTAAAATACTTAATTGGTTTGAGTAAGACAAACTTAAATTAAACAAATTAGTTCAGTTAAATTAACTGTAATGAGTATTTAGAACTTTCTTTTTCTTTTGAGTTCACAGAACTGACATATTTCAAGTAAACTGAACTGTTTCATTGTTTTGAGTTGTATGAACTCATTTCTTTTCATTTACACTAACTTAAGTTTAATTGAAACTGGGCTGGGATTTTTTATTTCCCAGCATGCTTTGCACATGGCACTCGAAAGGTGTTATATGATGTTTTTTTTTGACAAGATTAATGGTAAGGGAGATTTAGTAGTGATTAATGTTTTGTTATGCTAATTTAGAAGAGTTTCTGTTAATGTGGGTTTTTAGAGAGTTACCATTATGGCGACAAGTGGTGCATGCTGCTTGTTTTGAGAGCAGTTAAGTTGCATGTTTTAAGTTGCTGTACTTATTCAGTAAGTGCTATACCATACTGTTGTTAACATGTTAGCAAATTGGCATTTTTTGTATTAGTTTGTTATAGTAAAATATTTACGTTGAGATAACCTGATAATTTTAAGTTAAATGTATAAATTAGTGTACTCAAATATTTCAATATTTCATATTTCATGGTACCCAACATATTCAAAGAATACCTTGAAGTGACCAATTACATTGTAACTGTAAACATCAAGACAGCAGCTAATATAAATCATAATCAGAGTTCGAGTTCTGTGACTGTGTGATTACAGAGCTTATGAACTGTGTGCTTGTATTTATGATGAAAGCAAACACCCTCAAATGTTTCATGCTCGTCTGTAATTACACACTTTCTGGTAATCCCACACTTTCAAACACACCCTTACACATTTCTTAGACCATGATGGACCAACAAACAAACGCACACACACACTATTATATGTGTTTTTTTATACAACATGTACTTGTGGGGAACACATACAGCTGCCGAGAAATACTGAAATGTAAAAAATAACTTCATATACTTTAATACATTCTTATTCTATGCAATTAAACAACACATTATTTCAAAAGAATAGTAGTTTACATTTAGCGAAAAAAATATATATATATTCTCTTTTTACAACCAGACTGATCAAATAAATTCTCAACCTAAATTTCTCTTACTGAATCATATTTTATATTACTGAAGAAAAATGTTGCAAATGTCATTTCATGTTGCAAATCAGCATATTAAAATGATTTCTGAAGGATCATGTGACACTGAATACTGGAGTAATGATGCTGAAAATTCAGCTTTGATCACAGAAAAAAATTATTTTTTAAAATATATTCACATAGAAAACAGCTATTTAAAATTGTAATAATATTTCAAAATTTTTTCTGTTTTTACTGTATTTTTGATCAAATAACTGCAGCCGTGGTGAGCAGAAAAGACTTCTTTTTAAAACATCTAAAAATCTTACTGACCCCAAACTTTTAAATGTTAATATATTCCTAATTCCTTATTTGAGATTTGCTGACAAAAACATACCATGATAAAACATAAAAAACTTGACTTTCAAAGATATTTTAATGGCATCTGATTTCAATAGCAAAAACGGCATTAGATTTGGTTAGACTAATTAATTCTGTGAATCAACTATCCATTTCAAAGAACTAATTCAAAAATAATTAGAGACATTGGCTAGCTCTACTTGAAATCATATATACTGTGAATATTCAGCAATGTCGGTCAGCCCCCAAACACCATTTTTTAAGCAGTTTATTTGCCAGAATCATAAATTATTGAAGGAAATGCCAAGGAAATCACATCTTGAAAGTCATTTCCACCAGTCTCAAATACAAACAGCTTTATCAACAAAAGCTTGGAAAAAAAAAGCAAAGGGGTTTTCTGGCACTGGCTTTCCTTTGACCGTGGCCATTAGTGTCAGTGGTGTGACAGATGAGTAACCCAATCCAACACAGTCCAAGACCACCAGCAAACGGCGAATGTGTGCGAAAAAGAGAGAGGCAGCCAAAGAGACGTAGAGAGGTGAGAGTGTCAACGATGGCCATTACACGCGCTGCCAGGCCTGTGAGTAAGAGGATGGTACAGCCATAGGGCATCTTTCCACGGGCCGCTGCAGACGACGGGCGCCGTGCCAGGCTGTCAGAGCAGACTCAAACACACAAAGCACTGTGTTTGGGGCTCGTCCAGACCTCCCTACAGCGGCTGGCACAGCATGAGGGACACGGTCGCTCTCAGTGATGCAGGTTGGCACAGTGTGCGTGTCTGTGTGTGTCAAGTGGGGCGCTATTGAACGGGACAGGCTCAGGCTAGAGGTCTAGAAGTAGTTGAGGTGAAAATTGTTTAACAGGCATGAAATAAAAAGCATAAATGTTATACACTACTGTTTAAAGGTTTAGTGAGACAACACCGATATTACAGATAACAATTTGGGGTGTTACTGTATTTCTGTCATGATAACTGGCATTGTAATGGATATGACAATGTTGATATGTTTGGTCTTGACATAATAGATCTGCTGCAGTACTGACTGCACATTTAACAAGATAAGATATTTGTCAATGACGCTCAGGATCTGTTGCGTACCAAATCCTCTGCCATTGTCTTGTCAGTCATCTCTCCTTATTTTCATCATGCAGTAGCTGCCTTTGCTATGCTTCACCCATTTCACTTTAAATGAGCAACAGAAGGGACCTCCACTTGCGCTCGAAAAGAGTCCCGCCCCCATCATTATGCCACGCACACACCAGGGTTGGAAATTAACGGGGGCTTGGAGCAAAAATACCCTCAAAATAAATAAAAAATTCCCCCCAAAATTCAAGATATAGGGCAAAAAAATATCACTGTGCAAGTTGACCCTGAAGATTGACCCTGAAGATTGGAGTAATGATGCTGAATATTTGAGAAAGGTCTGTCTGCATCCCGTGGTGCTATAAACCACGCCCCTACACGTTATGCCTACTACTGCTGATGAATGTAATACAATCTGTATGCCCTACCACTAGGTGGCCATAGTGAAGCTTAAAAAAGCAAGGGAAGTGAAGTAGAAGAAGAACAGCTTTGCGTTACATGAATATTTTAAAACAGAAAACTGATTTTCATGAATTGTAATATTCACAATATTACAGGTGTTACCGAAATCTTATTTACCCCAAACGTTTGGACGGTAGTGTATATTTATATACAATGACGTTTGAGAGGTCTGTATTGCTTTACAATGTCAGGTGTCATGTTGAAGGCCTTCACAATGTAAAGTTTGGGTCAGTGTGTCAAATAAACAGGTATTTCACCATAATAAATATGACAGGAAATCCAATACTCATGTGTAACTGAAGAATTCCAGCAGAGAAAACAACTCACTCACAGCTGTCAGTCAACTCATTTCTCTAAGCTCTTTTACACACACACACTCAAACAGATGCTCACACAAAGTCAAACAAGATGATAAAATCTTTAAAAGTGGCATAAATGCACCATTTTTGTAGCTCCTTTAACCAAATGCTAAACCTATAGATCTGAACCTGCAAGAGGAAACATAGGAAATAAATATTCAGTAATTGCGCAGTAGAGTTTTCAATCTGTGCGTGACGTATAGCGGCATGGCATATGATGAATGTTTCACAACGGTTTAGAGCGATTAAGGCACATATGGATTTTCCATACTGTGACTTATATGACAGCTCGATTAATACGATTTTGATGATAATCCAGTAACCCGATGCCATATTCACGCCATGCGTTTTGCCTGTGAATTGAGGACAGAAGAGATGAATGACAGGAGAGGGTGAAAACCGGTTCCTGCTTCACAGATGACTGGCAGAAAAGCGTGCGTGTTGGTGGAGAGAGAGGATACATGTCATTCTGTGGGGGTGTAAAGACAGAATCAGCAGGTCTGAACTGGTGCTCGAAAACACAGTGGTGCTATGAGACAAACTAGAAGATGTGTTTAAGGTTGCAGAATTAATTGAATAAATGACTGAGATTATGATTACAGCTGATATGATTAAGCAACTGTGAATAGTTTATTACAGCACTGCATTTAGATTTGCAATCTATGTTATGTGTTATTTTGCAGAAGTTAAGCACTGAAACCAAATCACAGAAATGTCTGTTGAGATCAATGGCAAATCAGAGGTGTTTAAATTAGTCTATAAGCCTGTCAATAATGATAGTTGGTTCTAATGAGCAAGTTTAAGCAGTCCGAGAGATTATTGTTTTATGTTTCAAATCGGTTCGCAGTGACGTGAAAAGCACCACTGGGATATTTTTTTCCTTTTATATGTACCTTTCAAAACTCTGGTGTCAGAAAGTTTTGTTTTGTTTTTTTTTGTTTTTTTTTTTTTTTTTAAAGAAATAAATACTTTTATTCAGCGAGAATGCATAAAATTGTTCAGAAGTGACACATTAAAATTAGGGATGCACCGATACCATTTTTTAAGGACCGAGTACGAGTACCGATACTTTTTCCTAGTACTTGCCGATACCGATGCCTATACGTTTATTAATTTCTCTCTCTCTCTCTCTCTCTCTCTCTCTCTCTCTCTCTCTCTCTCTCTCTCTCTCTCTCTCTCTCTCTCTCTCTCTCTCTCTCTCTCTCTCTCTCTCTCTCTCTCTCTCTCTCTCTCTCTCTCTCTCTCTCTCTCTCTCTCTCTCTCTCTCTCTCTCTCTCTCTCTCTCACACACAACACAGTGAGACTAATGAATGTAGGACAGCTTCTTTGTTATTACTCTAATGAAAAAAGTTATAATTTTGTGCTTGTCACAAACTTAAACAAAAAATTTCACAGTGTCCAATAACCTTCAAAGGGCATAATTACCAATATATATAATTGTTGTTATATAAAAAGAAATTTACAAACAATACAACAAATACTATAGAGATACAAATTAAATAAACTTGTTTTTCAGATACAGTAGGTTTATTTACCATGTATACATTTATTTTACATATTTAGTTGTTTTATTAACATTAATGACAAATATAGGCTACGGTCCCTTTAAGACCGAATCCATGGATACTGACACATATCCTGTTTTCACCCAAATGTTTACTTAAGCCATAACCGACTGTATTTACGTGAGATACTCCACATGATGGACATTTTGACAACTATGTGTGCATTTGACCATTCAGGCGCGAAGAGAACTGATCGTGCGCTGTCTGAGAGAACTGGGATCGCGCGCAAGAAAGAGAGAGAGCGCGTGTGAGAGAGTGAGAGAGAGCATTTCTGATCTGTCATTCAGCGCGATTCCGCCTATCCCGCCTTCACTAATCGATAACGAATTGTGATTGAAAGCATGCAGTTCGCAATGTGTTGTCATCATTAATTTTGAAGTATTTCCACACCTCTGAGGCTGACATTGTTTCTGCTGCTGCCGCCGGAGTCTCTGTGCACAGAAAATTCTGTCAGTTACGTCACGTGAGGTATCGGTCTTTGGTATCGGGGGTATTTTTACAAGTACGAGTACAAATACATGAGCTTGTTATCAGGCCCGATACTGATACTGGTATCAGTGCATCCCTATTTAAAATGTTACAAAAGATTCATCTTTAAAATAAATGCTGTTCTTTTGAACTTTCTATTCATTAAAGAATCCTGAAATATAAAAAATGCACCACAAAAATATGAAAGAGCTCATCCGTTTTCAACACAGAAATGTATCTTGAGAAGCAAATCAGCATATCAGAATGATTTCTGAAGGATCATGTGACACTGCATAAGCATAAGAGATCTTTTTAAACAACAACAAACATTTACTGAGCAGGGTTTCATGAAAAAGGGTAATGAAAACATTACCTATCAGTCTGCGCCATCTAGAGTTTCATGACAGAACAGGAATCAGTGAGCCGCTATCAATACGCAGGGTTTTGAAATCGCTTTTTTTAAATGCGCGCTCGCTTTTAACTTTCACTTATGAATTTGTGATCACACACGCTCTGTGTATAGGGAGCGGCAGTACTGACTGCACATTTTACAAGATAATATATTTGTCAATGACGCTCAGGATCTGTTGTGTACCAAATCCGCCGCCATTGTCTTGTCAGTCATCTCTCCTTACTCTCGTCACGCAGTAGTGGCCTTTGCAATGCATCACCTGTTTCACTTGAAACGTCGTGACATTAGGCATCGCGACAGAAGGGGCCTCCGCTTGCGCTTTAAAAAAAGAGCCCCGCCCCCCCCCTGCCGGCACGTTGACGTGATTGGTTACAAGGTAGTTTGTGACGTCAAAAACACCGGCGATTTCAAAACGCGTTTTTTCACTGCAGTTTTAAGGAGAAAATACTCAGCAACGGTGTTGAATTATGAATTTGCATGTTTGTCTTAAAGAATATTAAAAACACCACATAGACATAAACAACATTAAAAACTTGATTTTCACCACAGGGGGTCTTTAATAATTAATTTAACAATTTAATGATTACGATGTCAAAATAAATAATTGATAATTATAATATTGGTCATTATCATGCAGCCACAAATGTGTTCATGTATAATCTCTCTCTATCTCATTTAAAATTGAGTCTCTTTGGATCTAATCATAGGAAATGATGACAAGCCCTCCCTCCCTCCCCTCCCTCCAGTGTGGCGTTCCTTCAGGGCTGATGACATAGGGAGGGAACCACGATCATTTCTGCATGACACACTCATGATATCTGACGCCAGGGAAAGAGCAAGAGCCTGCGCGAAATAATAAAACCTGTTTTGTCAAAGCAATAACTCTCTCTTAAGCACTGAATAGAAACACAACAAAAGGAAGGATTTTTGTTTCTCTCCAACAAAGGAAAAGGTAGGATATCTTTGAAAGCGATTCATTGCGAAATGTTGTGACGGTGTCATTTGTTAAATCCATCAACTACTATAACAGGGACAGTGAATGGACTCTTTGCACACAGATTTATTGCACTGGATTGACTCGAGACAAGCAGCAGGAAATTAAATCACTAGTGCAATCATTACATTATCATATAATAGCGCATCATCTTCTCTGTACTGTACAAGTCACAGTGATTCATTGAATTTTCTCACTGCTGTGAATGTGTTTGTAAATGCCTCCCTGCTGCTGAATCTTCAACACTACGAGTTATAAATGTTAGTTTGTTATCTGTATTGAATGTAAACCAATAAAAACACTGTTTTCCATGAGCTGCTACTGAGGGCTGCACACAAAAACAAAATACAACAGTGTAGCACCATTCACAAACAAATGATTCTTATTAGTGATTCTTTTTAGTAAATCAAAAACATACAGCACTCCCACTCAAAACCAACATTCGTCACAAGAACCAGTGTAGCTTGATTCACTCTTATGAGCAGTTCTTTTTAGAGAATCAAAAACATACAGTACAGCCATACCCCTGTAGCTTGATTCACAAACTAATAACCAGTGTAGTTTGATTCACTGTTATGAACAGTTCTTTTCAGTCAATGAAAACATACAGCACAACTAGACTAACCTGATTCACAAATAGAATGACTCTTATGAACAGTTCTTTTTAGTGAATGAAAACATACAGCGCAATCAGTGTAGTCTGATTCACAAACGATTGACTCTTATGAGTGGTTCTTCTTAGTGAATCAAATACATACAGCACTCCCACTCAAAACCAACATTCGTCACAAGGACCAGTGTAGCTTGATTCACTCTTATGAGTGTTTCTTTTTAGAGAATCAAAAACATACAGCACAGCCATACCGGTGTAGCTTGATTCACAAACTAATAACCAGTGTAGCTTGATTCACTCTTATGAACAGTTCTTTTTAGTGAATGAAAACATACAGCGCAATCAGTGTAGTCTGATTCACGAACAATTGACTCTTATGAGTAGTTCTTCTTCGTGAATCAAATACATACAGCACAACCAGTGTAGTCTGATTCACAAACAATTGACTCTTATGAGTGGTTCTTCTTAGTGAATCAAACACATACAGCACAACCAGTGTAGTCTGATTCACAAACAATTGACTCTTATGAGTGGTTCTTCTTAGTGAATCAAACACATACAGCACAACCAGTGTAGTCTGATTCACAAACAATTGACTCTTATGAGTAGTTCTTCTTAGTGAATCAAATACATACAGCACAACCAGTGTAGTCTGATTCACAAACAATTGATTATTAAACAGTTAAATAAGATGTACGGTTTTAAATCAGTCTGAAACACAGCCTTGTATAAATACAGCAGTAGCAGTATAAAATATAACTGAAATATACCTAGATGAATCAGAATCAAATCAAACTAAAATTTCACTAAATCGACTCGAGAGGTTGTGAATCAGAAAATCTCAAAGATGTATAAACAGTGTAAGCTTATCTGCAATGTCACTAATACATTGCCTCTCAAACCTTTAGCAAATGTCTTCACAACATTTGCAATTTCAACCTGTTATTTTTGGTGAATCAAACACATCCAAAGTGTAGCCTGATTCACAAACGAATGACTCTTATGAGCAATTCTTCTTAGTGAATCAAACACACACAGCACAACCAGAGCAGCCAACTTAAACAAATGAATCCTATAAACGGTTCTTTTTACTGAATCACAAACAAAAGCACAAGCATGAAACACAAAACAAATGACTCTAAGTACTTTTACTTTTAATAAATAGATGCCTGAAACACTGCCTTGTATAATACCGCATTAGAAGAGAATGCCTTTCTTTCATAAGCAATATAGACATTAGAACTGAAATATACCCAAATGAATCAGAATCAAATCAAACTGAAATGGAAATTCCGAGTAAATCGAATCAAGAGGTTGTGAATCAGAAAATCTGAAAGATGTATATACAGTGTAAGCTTATCTACAATGTCAATAAAATGCTCCCCCTCAAACCTTTAACAAATGTTTTCCCAACATTTGCAATTCTAATTCCAATTGACCCATAATGTGAATATTGTGCGGCATGTCAGCCACAGAATCAATACAGCCATGTATTAGATACTGAGAGGTTCAGCATGAAAGAACGGATGAAAAACTACAAGACGTACAAAGAGCACATATATCCACCCTCATCACAGATAACCTTAGGGAGCTCAGACATATTTATTGTACACAGACCGATGCGTCAAGACTAGCCAGTGAGTCTCTTATCAGGGAGGTCTATCCTATTCTGAAAAACATCCACTATCCTCCTCATCTTTTTTCATCTCCTATCAGTGACAAGATGTTCTCCGACCTCCCACAGCAGAGCAGACACCAATTAATGCTCTCCATGGCCCTCCCGCTCCGCTGAGGGATCAGGGAGCACACAAACTCATAACTGGCTTCTCACTTCAGGGAATACAACCTGGAAAAACAGGATAACTTCTTCTGAAGCGTGAATAAATGGGGGGTGGCATCTTTATTTTTTAAAAGACCTGTGATCTAGCATGCTGAGATGTTTTCAGCATGTGACAGGTCAGGTTATGGTCAGTGCAATGCAAACAAAACACTGAAAGTCCTTAGCAAGCAAACGCTTACATAATGATAAAACATTCAGCTTCAGACTCCTGAAGGACAGGGCTGTCTCTACACATTACTAAATGTATGAACATGTTACTGGCAAATTGCATCCATATATTTGGCTTCAGATTAAAGGGATAACTGGGTGTTTCTTCAAGTACAGGCTTTTTTATGGCCCAGAGGGTTAATTTTTTTTATAACAGATTGCCATAAAACTGTCTTGGAAACTTTTTTACCGTGTCTTCATAATTTATTTTTACTACTTTTAATCCTAAAATATGAAATCGCATCATAAACCTATTACTTACAAAGAGGGAACTGAAATATTTTGATATTTATTGCATGAAAATTGTTTATGTCAATCTTCATTTTCCAAATACGCAATAAAGTTTTTAAAAGTCAGTGCACTTGGTTACCAAAGAGAAAAAAGGTGACAGTGAAGCCCATGCTTGAGATGCGTGGGGGGAAAAAAATCAAGGTAAACATCAATTATGTGCATAATATATATTTACTGGGTGTCATTTCCAATCAAGCAAATTATGCAAAAAGTGTGAAAATATTTAATTGTGTGTTTGAGATACATAAAATGCTAGCTAAAATAAAATAAAATAAAATAAAATAAAATAAAATAAAATAAAATAAAATAAAATAAAATAAAATAAAATAAAATAAAATAAAATAAAATAAAATAAAATAAAATAAAATAAAATAAAATAAAATAATTGTGTTCAGGAATGTTACAGAAAATGACAGATTATTATTAAAAAAAATAATATTAATAAATTACTATTTAAATTAAAATAAATGAATTATTATTAAAAATAAAATAAATAAATTACTAAAAATAAAATAAATAATAAATTATTATTAAAATTAAAATAAACAAATTATTATTAAAAATAAAATAAATAAATAATAAAATAAAAATAAATAAATGAATTATTATTAATTAAATAAATACATAAAATCATAGGATAAATTCATTTATTTTAAAAATGTTTCAGACGTAATTATTAAGAAACAGATTCCTGAGAGGACTAACTCTGAATGTAAATCTGTTATTCTATATTCTAGAATCCTAAACATCTCTTAGGCCTGCCTGAAAACTTCATTAGCACCAGTGTGAAAACTGGGACTGCCACCCACGGAAAACCCCTTTATTTGACCTTGCGTTAGGTGGCAAACAAGGTGTCTAATATGATGCTGAATATTTTCTCCACACTCCTGTTGAATCAGGTCATTAGTTCAATAACAACTATTAGTCATGAAGAAAAATATATTATAAAGTACAAACAAGGTAAAGTCTTGCATGTATGAACAGAAAATTGGGAGAATAACAGTAAGACTTTGGCCAACAGCTACAAAAAGTCCTTAACTTGACACAATAACAATGATTTCATTTGATGAGAGAATAGAATCCAGACCAGGAGAAGTAAAGCAAATAATGACAATGAGAAACCAATATGAGACGCCTGCCGGTGCGTTTCAGCAGACTGACTCTGAGTGTAAACAGTAATAATCTGTTTCATTACTCCAGGGATCCATCCAGATACACATGAAAAATGAGCCTACAGAAATGATACACTTGACATCCCAAACCGTCATCTCACAAAGCAGGGCTAATTATTCTTTCATGCCAGCTACTGTCGCTCATGGATAGATCAGTGATGCTACTGTTAACTAAAACAAAAATCATTTTTAATCTCAATCATTTTTAGTGACTGAACTCAAGATGAAATAAAATAAAATATAAATATTAAATTAAAAACTTAAAAAAATTAAATAAAAAATGTTGCCTTGGTAACTAACTGAAATAAACATGCTGAAATATAAAAATTAGGTAAACTAAAACTTAAATAAAGAAATAAAGCTATATAGAAATTTAAAAAAATGAAAATGACAAAAGCACATAACATTACTAAAACTTAAAATGAAAATATAAAAATAAAAGCTAAATTCAAAATATTAATAAAAACTATAATGTGGAATTAAAATTATAATACTAAAATAACACTGGGATTATATATATATATATATATATATATGACAATAAAAATCCCAAAGTGTTGTCCATTTTACAAACAGAGTGTTGCCTTTTATACCAATTTGGTTTAAAATAATAAAACAAAATAAAATAAATAATTTTTATTTTTTATAGATTATTATTAAAAAATAATTATTAAAAGTACAAATAAATAAATGCATTATTATTAACATAAAAATAAATAATTATTAAAAATAAATAAATAAATAATTATTTAAATAAAAATAATTATTATTATTATTAACATAAATGAAGTATTATTAAATAAATTATATATATATATATATATATATATATATATATATATATATATATATACACACATACACACACACACACACACATATACATACACATATACATATATACACATATACACACATTATATATATATATATATATATATATATAACAATTTCTAGTGAGGAGGATAAGCAACTTTCATTGCTTGGAAATGAACACAGGAAGTGGAATTCTGGGACACTGACTGTAGAAGAGCCTTGAGGTCATTCTTGAAATAACATCAAATGTGAATGGGTGAGGGGTAAATTCTCTGAGCCCTTCAGATACACAGGAGCCCCAACACATGAATAATGTCAAAACCCTGCAGGGTCACCACAGGGTCAAGAACATACAACACTACCCCTTCAGCTGAAATCTGCTTCAAGTTACTTTATTAATACAACCATAACTATGATGTAAGACTTTCCTGGAAGCAAGATTGTAATGAGGGAAACCTCCAGCGACATTTGTATGCAGAATAAACAGATGAAAGTGCTGCCATAACTCACACTGTCATCATCGTAAATACCGCCTAATGTTATCTCACACACACATTCAGGTGACTAACACACAAACGTATCAGTTCATGATTAACACAGCTGTTTGGAGGTTTATTTCCATTTCCCACAATTCATTAGCAGCTTGCTGCCGTAGGACTAAACCAAAAAGAAACTCCATGTAAGCAAATGAGTGCAGATGAGTGCAGAATCCTGTGTTTTCTTTCTCTGAAGTGCCACATTATGGAAGTAAAATGACAGTAAACGACAGTAGAAACTGACTTGAAAGTTCTGAATTTTAGAGTTTTCTTTGACCTGCACGCTGTAATGAAAAATGATTTAAAAAAAGAAATGTACTGACCCTGATGTTGTCCCACACCCATAATACTTTCATTCATCTTCAAAACACAAATTAAGATATTTTTAATGAAACATGAGAGATTTCTGTTCTTTCCATTGAAAGTCAATCCCACCATCAAATACGTTAAATAGAAGCTCAAATCAGATTGCTAACACACATTTGAGGTTTCCATTGACCATATTTGATGTGCAATATGTATATGTGTTAATTAATGTTTATATGTGAGCCTAAATTAAATCTGTTCATCATATAAAGCAATCGTGTCTCTTCAGAAGGCTTGGATTAAGCCACTCAATTCATATTATGGATTTCTTTTCTTTTTTTATGAATGTTTTGAAGCATCAAAGTTTTGGTGGAATGGACTTTCAATGGGTGGACAGAATCTCTCAGGTTTCATTAAAAAAATAATAATAATAAATTGAGTTTTGAAAACGACTGAAAGTTTAATGGGTTTGGACTGACATGAGGGTGACAGAATACAGGGTGCAGGTCGAAGAAAACTCTAAAATTCAGAAGTCAACTGTCGTTCCCAACCCATTTTATTTCCATACTGTGAGTAAACATGTTTTTCAACATGAAAACACAAGACGGTACTCTATAATTTCCAATCAGGAACTGATTGGATGGTTAAAAGTGTCTGTTTCAAATCAGAATGAAGCCAGACTGAATGCAATTTGCATATTGTGTAACATTATCTAATAACTTGTGCAGCCAAAGTGAAGTAAATTTAAAAAGAAAGATATTACATTTGAATTAAAGATTACAAACACATTTTTTTTCCTTTGGAATAATGGACAAATGCATTAAGAAATTAAATTTTGATTCATATTTTACTTCATTATTAATTTGCTTTATCCATAGTCATACTGTAAACGATAGCTGTACGACGTGCTAGTTCATCTTATTTCTGGCCGTCTATTTTTCTTCTGTTGTTAGTCAGATCTGATATTTCACTCTGCAGTTAACCTCTAATTGCATGAAGGCAGAATCTAGTGACTAAACATTACATTTAAAGTGGCCCTATGCAATTTTAAAGGTTCCTAATGTTGTGCTGGAGTTCTCCTGCAGTAGGTTTACATGCATCCAAGGTCTTAAAACACATTTTCTCATAATATACATTGAACATTACCTCATTTCTCAAAGAGTCTGAAAAGATTAGTTAGAAGATTCGGTCTCTCTAAACCCCTCCTTTTCGAAAGCCTGCTCTGCTCTGATTGGTCAGTTGTTGTAATTGGTTGCTTACAGCACGTCAGAAACCAAACACCCATTAGTATTTTTGAATTTCAGCTCCGGATCTTCCTCAGTGCTCGATATGCAGTGATACGAACAGTAACAATGGCATCGTTTTTTCCCGTATCAGTTCCAGCACAATCCACATCCTTCTGATGTCTAGAACTGAAAACAGCGTCTTCTTGACCAAACTCTTCCAGTCTGAGCTACAACTACAGTGTTTGGATTGTTCGCGGGCAGCCAATGAAGACCGTAGTCTAGCTGGCATTATACAAATCTGTTACATTGTTAACAATGAGCAAGCAATGATTTCTCATGCACCTTTGGGCTTTTATATGTGTTACTGAACTTGCTGAACACACAAAGTGAACACTCTTGTTTCAAATACCAAAGCTGTTACGTTCTTATGTCCTAATACCAAAGAAACTCTGCCAGACCACTAAACCACACAATGACACTGAGAGCAGACTAAAAAGAAAAAAGTTGAAACTACAACAAACATCTTTATATATCCACAGCACACATTGAAATGGGGGGGGGGGGGGGGGGGTAAAATCCTAAAAGGGGACCTATTATGCTTTTTTTCCATCTTCATCTTTCTTTAGTGTGTAATATTGCTTTTGCAGCATGAAAAATGTCTCCAAAGTGCCAAAGCACAAAGTCCATCCAGCAGGAATTGGATATTTATATCAGTGCACACTGTTTCTGAACTCCATGAAATGCCTCCATTGTAGTCTTGAGTTTTCTTTATGGAACGAACACGTCACAGTATTCCTCATTTAATTCCCACCCAAGGCATATGCAAAATAAAGAGGTGAGGCCTGGTTGAGTTAGTTGGTAGTGTGTTGAAGCTCGCAGTTTTGGTAAGGGGTGGGACATTTCCCAAACACGCTCGAAGTGCTTGACCAATCACAACACACTGGTCCAGCCGACCAATCAGAGCACACTGTGCTTTTCAGAAGGAGGGGCTTCATAGAGACAGGAACTAAACAAAGCGTTACTGACAGACTGGGAAGAGAGGACCTGCAACAATGGAGAATATGAGGAAAATAATGTGTTTTTTTAAACATTCAACCATGAAAACCTGTACTAGTAGAGCCTAAAAACAAAATCAAGACTTTGAAAAACAGCATAATAGGACCATTTTATAAATAAAAGCTACATTTCACCTTTAAATAATAAATGGTCAAACAAAAGTAAGAGTAAACACTAAAAGTAAAGCTACTAGACAAATACATACCACAGTGATTCATTTGTGAAACAAAGATAAATATTCTTCCTGACAAGGGTTATTGATATCAAAAAGGTCAACAGTAGTAACCTCTAATCCTCCACGGGTGTGTTGCCTTTTCAATCAACGAACCTTTCACCCGAGGAAGCAGTTACTCAAGAAAGTTCGAAGATGGAGGTGAGCAGTTAAACAGGGTTTTCCTTAAGGAAAAACACCTCAGAACTGCACCTCTGACCGCAGGTTAAGCTGTTGACAATAAGAAGTGGAATCACACCCACAAGGGCTCGTCTGACAAGCTGGAACAGCGCTCGCGAAATATTTCAATTCTGCTACAACACGTCCACATCATCCCCTGCTGTAGGCGCAGACCTGTCATTTCGACAGAGATCATTTTGCAACTCCTAAAAAACATAACAGAGTGTTGGAGTGCTGACCCAAAACAGCAACGAAAAAGCGCATTTCTGTTAAGGAATCAATTCCAGGATTCTGAATGTTTAGCAAACAAAGCAGCAATTGTTTTCTTGTAACGGGGTAGATTTTGGCGAAAATACCTGGATTTGTTGATTATTTGCTCTGACAGCTCCTAAAATGTTATTTACAACAGCACAGATGTTGTTTAAAACGTAACATTTTGATTACTTTCTTGCCTTGCAAAATCTAGGCCGCACAGATGTGTTTACAAGCTTGTAAAATAGCATGCAAATCTGTAACCTCCTTAATGCAATCATATTATGTAAAATCTAGTTGAAATGGCCGAGCAATTGACCCTGCGATAACAAGAAGTCTGCTGTTACAGATCAAGCTTACGTTTTCTTGCCTGCCAGACCATAAAACAGGCAAAAAATATCTTAAAAGGGACCTATTATGCCCCTTTTACAAGATGTAACATAAGTCTCTGGTGTCCCCAGAATGTGTCTGTGAAGTTTCAGCTCAAAATACTCCACAGATCATTTATTATAGCTTGTCAAATTTGGGTGTGAGCAAAAACATGCCATGTTTGTGTGTGTCCCTTTAAATGCAAATGAGCTGCTGCTCCCAGCCCCTTTTCCAATTTAACAGCTCGTGCTTCGGTTGCTCAACAAAAAACAAAGCTGGAGAATCTCACGCAGCCAAAATGAGGATTGTCAGTAACGGTGTTCAGCTTACATTGTTCAAACCGGAGTCGACACTGATGGAGAGACTCAGGAAGAAGTTACAACTTTTAGAATGAAACTGGACATTTCTGAATGGTTAGTGGATAAATTTATGTTGTTGCTGTGGAGTTGATTCAACTCATCGACTAGCATGTGCCATCATGTTAATCTTTTGTGCAAATCCAGCTTGAATTGACCCTCGTTTGTGAAGCAGTCCGGCGTAAAATGACAGCATGGTAACAACACTCTACTACAACAACTCTTCATCTTCTCTAAAGCAGCCCAACATGGCCTCACCCCCTTTGTTGCATGTTCCCGGGGGCAGGGTTTATGTAAATTTAGAAGAAGCTTGATGTAGTCCCTACCAGCCATTTGTTGTAGTCCTTAAAAAGTTATTTCAAAAAAAAAAAATTACCCATATATATTTATCATACATCCTTCCTTGAGACTTGAACCCATCCCCTTGGTGTTGCTAGAGTCATGTTCGATCGACTGCTTCAGCAACAGAAATGCTGTGAATGTACAAATCTAGTTGATATTTTGTCTTTCTGTGCTGAAAATCCTGCCGCAGAGGGCCTCTGGGTAAGAGATGGCCACTTTCCTGCTTCATTACTATTAGTCAACAGCAAAGGAATGTGTACATCTAACAAGTGGAAAAGCAGATTTTTGGGATAAGATCTATGTGGAAAGAACATACTGTAATAAAAAGTCATCAAAAACGGGCCTACGCAGCGCAGACTATTCCGAACGCCTTGATGATGACACTTGACAAGCATGAAATGTCTTTTTCTACTAGACTACAGGATGAAGGGAGGTATTATAGAAGTCATCAACTCTGTCTGGTGGTTTCTGAACTGTCCACATCCTCATGAATCAGAGCTTCTCATTTATGAAGCCAAGTATTACTGGCACTTTCCAAGAAGAGTGTATTACTTTCTTCAGTAAAGTGTCAGTGAAAGAAAGGTGGTGATTAACTTGCAGAAAAGGCTATATGCACTACTTTTCAAAAGTTTGAGGTCAGTAAAACTTAACTTAAAGGGGTGGTTGATTATGATTTCACTTTTTTAACTTTAGTTAGTGTGTAATGTTGCTGTTTGAGCATAAACAACATCTGCAGAGTTACGACACTCAAAGTTCAATGCAAAGGGAGATATTTTCTTTTACAGAAATTGTTTTTAAGGACTGCAACGAGCTTCTTCCCAGGTTGGTGACATCACAAAACCCAAAATTTACATAAACCCTGCCCCCAACAACACACAGCAAAGGGGGTGAGGCCATGTTGGGCTGCTTTAGAGAAGAGGAGGAGTTGTTGTAGTAGAGTGTTGTTGACATGCTGTCATTTTACGCCGGACTGCTTCACAAACGAGGGTCAATTCATCGCTGGATTTGCACAAAAGATTAACATGACGGCACATGCTAGTCGATGAGTTGAATCAACTCCACAGCAACTACATACATTTACCCACTAACCATTCAGAACCATCCAGTTTCATTCTAAAAGTTGTAACTTCTTCCTGAGTCTCTCCATCAGTGTCCGACTCCAGTTTGAACAATGTAAGGCTGAACACCATTACTGACAATCCTCATTTTGGCTGCGTGAGATTCTCCAGCTTTGTTTTTTGTTGAGCAACTGAAGCTAAAATAAGAAACATAAGCATAAGAAACCTAAAATCTTAAAAATGTAATTTAATTTAATTCCAACTATAGCTAGTTTGGGGCCAAATAATTTATATTAATATTATTTATATAAATATAATTATATTAGTATTTATATGAATAACCCCCTCTCGCACACTCAGTATAGCAGGAACAGGAAACAATGAATCAAGATCAAGTGCTACAGTGAGGCTGAACTGAGGGGGTTGAGAAGAGTGGAAAACTGTACAGAATGGAGAATAGGGATCCATAACAGTCTTTTTATGATGAACGATACAGGGATTGTTCGGATTATAATTCAAAAGGTGCGGAGGCCTTATAAAGAGTCCCAGCACACCACTGCATTGTGGGATATGTTGATGTCTTTGCTATGCTAAACCCCCGGAGAGTTTCTAAGTTACTCGGTATGTCATGTATTTACATTCCACAGGATAACAGTGGAAAAGGCAAATGCTGTCAAACAAATACCAGAATGGCATCTGTTGATGAGTCACAAAGGAAAACCACAGTCATCGCTGGGTGGGCGGAGCCACAGTGGGCAGGAGGGCGTGGCACAGAGGAGGCGGTGTATCAAAACGAAACATGCCCCCGGATATGCCAAGCTACTGTGAAAGTTATTTGAACAACTAAAATAAGCTCCATTTCAAATCCATTATTTACATATCTACACTTTCTCTGTTTATGGAACCAATGTAGAAGAAACAGAGGAAAAGAGAGAGCGAAAGACATGGCAAAGAGACGGGCGGTTTTGGCTACTACAGCGACATTAACGAATCCCTCAAATGAGTGACTCTCATGAACAGATTCTTTTTAATTAATCAAAAACATACTGTTTCAAAATCCAGAATTAATATCTTTGATGAACAGTTTTTTTAGTAAATAAATGCATACCGTGTCCGATTACGGAATGAATGCCATTGATGAACAGACTATTTTAAGTGAATCAAAAACATACTGCGTCTGAATATCTTTTAATATGAACAGATTCTTTTTAATGAATCAAAAACACACTGTGTCCATTTCCAGAATTAATGACTTTGATGAACAGACTCTTTTTAGTGAATCATATGTAGTTCATGTAATGGCTGATATATATATATATATATATATATATATATATATATATATATATATATATATATATATATATATATATATATATATATATATATATATTTATACAACAATTCTTTCTGGTTTTTGAATCTGATTGGCTGATAGTCGTGCGATATTCTAGTGATAACAGCACTCTTACCTTTTCACCGTTTATATCACTCCGCTTAAAGCAACTGCCATGGCGGCCGAGCAAATCCACCGTAATTTTTGCGAATACTTCACTTGTTGTACCACAAACTGTAGTTTTAAGAGTTTTTTAGGCGAGAATGTAGTTGTTTAGACCTGAATTATGTGACTTATATTCAATCATAGCGCCTAATTTGTTAAGACGTTTTCGGACATGCGAGCTCCAGGCCGTCAACGGCCGTTCAGGGGTCATATAACCGACAAGAACAGCTTCTTCTCAGCCAGTGCTTCGGGGATTTACCGCTGGCTCTTATAGTGGTTAAACATGAGACACAAATTTATTTTTGGTACATAAAACGGGCAATCTTTGGTCTTATTAGTCTATTGTTCCAGAGCAAGTCGAATCGTGCTATGTTAAATTTAATAATGTAATATTAAGGCTACATTTACTTCCTCTATAGCATAGCATATTGGCTACAACTAGACGGTAAATATCAGACGAAGACTCTTCTTCGCTCTTCAAATACATAAAACATTAGCCTTTATACATATAGTGTTTCTTGAGCAAAGATAATGGAGTTACTAGGTTTTGTCACAAGCTCTTTAAAATCCTATTCATTCATTAAATATTTGTAAAACCCACATACAAGCATAAAGGGTGTATCTTTTATTTTATTTATTTATTTTCTGGCATTTGGTAATTATACACAGCACATTTGACTACCGGACACTGGTGCTTTTGTATGTTTGACTGAACTGTACATTTGTGTATTTCCTACTGTCATTTATAATGGCTACTGTTGTTTTTTTGACGTTCAATAAATAGTGCGTAATATGGATTGAGTAAAAGTTACATTAATACGCCATTAGATGGAGGCAAAACTTTACAAGTGAATGAGACTCATTCAATAATTCAGTCGCAAGAGACTTTTAAATTGAAAGGAACTTTTGCTGTATGTTACGGAAAATTTCCTTAGCTATAAAAAGGACAAATAAGTTACAAAGATCGCTTTCCTCAGCGGACATTCAAACGGACTTGTATAATGGATATAATATTATGGACATCGATCCGAAGAATGAATGTTAATTCAGACAGGTAATCTCTCTCTCTCTCTCTCTCTCTCTCTCTCTATTATACTGTACAAAATACAATGAGTTTCAATGGAGGGACTCAACATTCCTTCATTTCAAGTTCTAAAGTGACGTTTTAGAATTAGTAACGGAGGCTTAGTCAAATGATCAACTTGAGATTTGAATCCGTGGCGGAAGGAAGTAGTGCTGCACAAAAGTGGGTTTTAAAGACACTCCGTTGTTATTTCTTATTTATTTACACACTCGTGCTGTCGAACTGTTGTATAAATGCAATAATCACACTCGTAGCCGTGCGATATGGCTGTATATCAGCATGCTTTGATTGCCTGCGGACGAATCACAGCCGTGCTGATATACAGCCATATCGCACGGCTATGAGTGTGATATTGCTCACATACATTATATATATATATATATATATATATATATATATATATATATTATATACATACATATACATATAACATACATATATATATACATATATACACATATATACACACACATACATATGTGCATATATATATATATATATATATATATATATATATATATATATATATATATATATATATATATATATATATATTATATTATATTATATTATACAGTATTGCATGTATGCAAGAATGACATTACATATATTTCTAATCTATTTTTACAAAAATAAAATACTTTTGAAATTCTTCTTCAAAAGTACTAAAGAATCATGAATGGAACCAGAATCATTATATTCCATATGATTCCCATCCTTCATACAAGAATCATTAATGGATAAAAATCATCACCAATCCAAATCATTCTGGTCCTGAGTAAAGAGAAGTTCTTATTTACATTTAACAACAACTTTGTAACTGAAAGCACAATGTTTTGTGCATTTGAAGTGAATCATTAACCTTCCTAAGCTTATCTATGCCAACAAAGCAAAGCAGTCAAATCCCTCCAGAAAAGCAGCAGCAGTCTCTTGATTGGCTGCTTTTCCCGCCAAAAATGACCCAGACTTTTGTTTAAACTACTTCAGAGCGACGCCCATTGATCACCCATCACTGAACCAAGGCCACTTTGGCTTTTCACTGCTACTCATTAAATAGACTTCTGTTTGCCGTGGCACTCTAACAATGGCACGCTCAGTGTCCCACGCACACAAACACTCAGAGAATCAATACTAACATCATCAGAGCAGCATTTCTGTGTGATAAATAAGTCGCAAAAGAAACTCAAGGTTACTTCAGATTCCTAAAGGAAGCCGTTTTATCTTCGTTCAAATACCCTTTTGGAAAGTGAAACAAGCAAAACTGAAAAACTGTCATAGGATTATGTCTATCTGTTGGATTTATTGTTAAAATGTGTGTCCGATTTGCATTGGAAATGATATCAAATATAAAAAGATTTATAGGATGAAGATTATACGCCTGTACAAAACACATCAGCTAAAACAGTAATCTCCATAAACAATTCCCGCATATAATCCAACCAGCTGTGCCACAGTGACAGCATGTTAAATCCTTTATCTCTGCTCATGTGCAGACCAACATCAAGAGGCTAATCTGTTGAGTTCATCATCTGATTGATGATTCACATTTCTTGCCAAAAGACAGGACACATGAATGCAAAAACAAAAATAAATAAACAAAAAACAAAACAAAAAATAAAAGGTATTTTGTAAATCCAATTTTGTAGTAATTTTGTAAAACAAAATTATGCACATTAAGGCCAATAAATAAATAAGGTAATTATGTCATTAAGGCCAACCAAAAAAATAAATAAATAAAGGTTCTGTTTATTTTGTATTTTTAATATACAAATTGTGCTGTAATTTTGTAAAATAATAATAAATTACAATTGTGTTGTAATGTATTATTATTACTATTATTATTACAGCCAACACAAATAAATAAATGTTTAGTAATTTTGTAAAAAATAATTATGAAAATAATCATTAATATTTATGAATAATTATGAATTAATATTATGAATAATTCAAACACGTAAACACAAATTTACACACACATACACACACACACACATATATATATATATTATATATATATATATATATATATATATATATATATATATATATATCAAAATAAATAAATAAATAAATAAATAAATAAATAAATAAATAAAGGTCATTATGTCATTAAAGCCAACCAAAAAAATGAATAAATAAAATAAGTTAATTTTGTAAATAATAATAATAATAATAATAAATTAATAATAATAATAATAATAATATGCCCATTACAGCCAACAAAAATAAAATAAAAATAAATAAATAAAAGTTACTTTGTGTTCGTTGTCAATAACATACGCCTGCCCATACCATAACCCCACCGCCACTATGGGCCACTCGATCCACAACGATGAAATCAGCAAAGCACTCACCCACACGACGCCATGCACGCTGTCTGCCATCTGCCCTGTACAGTGAAAACCGGGATTCATCCGTGAAGAGAACACCTCTCCAAAGTGCCAGACGCCATCGAATGTGAGCATTTGCTCACTCAAGTCGGTTACGCCGACGAACTGCAGTCAGGTCGAGACCCCGATGAGGACGACGAGCATGCAGATGAGCTTCCCTGAGACGGTTTCTGACAGTTTGTGCAGAAATTCTTTGGTTATGCAAACCGATTGTTGCAGCAGCTGTCCGGGTGCTCAGATGATCTTGGAGGTGAAGATGGTGGATGTGGAGGTCCTGGGCTGGTGTGGTTACACGTGGTCTGCGGTTGTGAGACCGGTTGGATGTACTGCCAAATTCTCTGAAACGCCTTTGGAGGCGGCTTATGGTAGAGAAATGAACATTCAATTCACGGGCAACAGCTCTGGTGGACATTCCTGCAGTCAGCATGCCAACTGCACGCTCCCTCAAAACTTGCGACATCTGTGGCATTGTGATGTGTGATAAAACAAAATGCACATTTTAGAGTGGACAGCCTAAGGCACACCTGTGCAATAATCATGCTATCTAATCATCATCTTGATATGCCACACCTGTGAGGTGGATTATCTCGGCAAAGGAGAAGTGCTCACTAACACAGATTTAGACAGATTTGTGAACAATATTTGAGAGAAATAGGCCTTTTGTTTCAATAGAAAAAGTTCAGCTCATGAAAAATGGGGGCAAAAACAAGTGTTGCGTTTAGAATTTTGTTCAGCGTGTATATATAATTATAGTCATTATGGCAATTAAGGTCATCCGCGTATTTCTTGCATACGGATAATGTGCACTGCACACAAAATTGTTATGAGTATGGTAGTACATCAAGTACATATTTCTCCCACATATACGGTAGTGAATGGCTTGTTTATGGCATGAAGGTCATTCATAAAACCCACACATTTTTGCATGCTGTCATGATTGAATATGACAGCTGAGATTGGATGGCAATCTTCACAATAGCGTGACTAAGTGTGCAGAACATAAGCTAAGAGTGCAGCTGTATTCTGTTGTGTGCTGTTCTGCATCAGGAAAAACAACATCAGCTCATCAAAGTTTCAGGCACGCTCCTCTTTCCTCCAGGAAGAGTTTGGCACAAAAACACTTCAGGGAGATCTGAACTCATTCAAGAGACTTTAAAACACTCATGTGCAGGGGCAACAGAACTGTGATAGCAAAGCAATACTACATCTATCATGTCAATAATTTCTTTGTAGTGAAATAAACACATAGCCATTTAAAATACCTTTCGGTTATATAATTACTCTCAGAAGCTTCGGAGGCACGTACACTGTGGTCTCATTGATATTGTCTGTACTTGCGGCTTTCCAGTAAGTTTCCCTGGGGATATCGAGCGATTGTCTGGTAAACCGTAGTTCTGCTCATATTTGCCCCTGCAAATCGTAATCTTGCACTGATCACTGATTATGGCATTTTATTATGAGTTTATGATTCTCTGGTGTACCTGTTCAGTTTACTCCCACTGTATCCCACCTTTCCCATTACATTAAAGGATTAGTTCACTTCAGAATTCAAATTTCCTGATAATTTACTCACCCCCATGTCATCCAAGATGTTTATGTCTTCCTTTCGTCAGTCGAAAAGAAATTAAGGTTTTTTGAGGAAAAATCCTGGAATGTTTTCTCCATATAGTGGACTTCACTGGGGCACAACAGGTTGAAGATCAAAATTGCAGCTTCAGAGGGCTCTACACGGCTCTACAGCTGAGGAATAAGGGTCTTATCTAGCGAAACGATTAGTCATTTTCTAAAAATAAAAATAAAAATGTATATACTTTTTTACCACATATGCTCGTTTTGCTCTGCTCTGCGATGTGCCACGCATTACGTAATCATATTGGAAAGGTCACGCGTGACGTAGAAAGAAAAACATCAACATCTTGGATGACATGGGGGTGAGTAAATTATAAAGAAACTTTAATTCTGAAGTGAACTATTTCTTTAAGAACTGGACAATATAGCTAAAAAATATAAAATATTATCACATTACATTTTTCAGACTTTTTTAAACAGTTTTGTATTGGCTATTTATTGTGTGTAAAAATATATTTTATTTATTAAATATTACAATACTATGCATTTAAAGTTTTTTTCTGATCTATTTTTGCCAGTAGATTTAATGTAAAAAGTAAAAAAAAGTTTAAAATAATCAAGCCATGTTTTCCACAATATTTTTTTCTTTAAATTAAGAAAAGGAAGAATGATATTTAATAAACTTCAATTATATGCACAATATAACAATAAATATAATAAAAAAGAAATATCTAAAACAAATAATATTACAAATAATATTGTTAAAGATATTTAACAATATTATTTTTCTTTTACAACAGCATTTCAACATGAAAAACATGACGCAGAGAGTTGCATTGATTTCTGAATAATGATTCCAGCAATTGTTGAGTTTTGAAATGATAAATTGAAACAGACACATGAAACAGAAGTTGTGCTCATCTTTTCTTCCCTATTGTGACGTATATCCAAGTGAAACGGCTTCTGGAAAAAGAACAAATGTAGGCCGTGGCTTGATTTTGTCCATGGGGAATTGATTGGGTGGTTTTTGTTTGCTATTGGTGGATCTCATGTGAGTGACAGGTTGCCCCGCCCTCATCATCAGAGAAGAGAAGAGATGTTGCTGTGAGAGGGAGGGGAAGTTATTTTGATTCAAGATTACGAGGCACATGAATTTTTAAAAAAAAATGTGCATGGATAAATGATTTATAAATACTGCAATATTCCATAAAATAACAAGAATTTTTTCATGGTGACATATAAACCCTATGAAACCCTCTAAATATAGCAGGGGATTTAATTTACATTTAATTTAAATGTAAAGTTTTGGTCGCACTTTACTTTAGGGTCCAGTTCTCACTATTAACTAACTATTAAATACGACTTTTGCCTCAATAAACTCCTTATTAATAGTTAGTAAGGTATTTGTTAAGTTTAGGTATTGGGTAGGATTATGGGATGTAGAATATTGTCATGCAGAATAAACCATTAATATGTGCTTAATAAGTACTAATAAACAGACAACATCCTAGTAATATGCATGCTAATAAGCAATTAGTTAATAGTGAGAATTGGACCTAAACTAAAGTGTTACCAAAGTTCCAGTCCAATATACAGTACCAATCCAATATACCACCCAGCCGTCCATGTTCCTGCTCTACCATTACTCTTTATCCTCGCTAAACCCACATCCTTCAGTTATGTTCACCTACACTTTCCCCTTACTTTATTTTGGTTGATAAAGGTCAAAGGTCACTGCAGAAAGCGAGGCGGAAAGTGATAATTGGTCGCTGGGGAAACAGTGTCAAGCGAAGGAGGGATGAGTGATGTGGGTTTCTCTCGGAGCATTATAATGCTACAGGGTGAACGCAGAAGGGGCGGCACTATGAGGCCCTGCATAATGGGTGGACAAACAGAGACTACAGGGGGTCCGTCACGCCTGTCCAGTGCAACAGATCCACAGACCCCACATGGAGAATGAATTCACAGTGGCTAAGGCGCTGCTCAACAAACAGACAACGAGCCTTTGACATCCTCCTTATGAATGCAAATGCACAGACATGCAAATATAGATATAGATTAGGTTGCTGATGTTGGATAAAACAGGTCACTCCTTCTACCAATGACCTTTAAAGGGATCGTTCACCCAAAAAAATGATATTCTGTTATCATTTACTCATCCTCATTTTGTTCTAAACCCAGTATGTTTTTTTAGTAGAGAACAAAAGTTTAACAAAAGCTACTGTACTTATGACTAACAGTTATGAATGACATGTTTGAATGAACTCTGTTAATCTGGTGCAAAAAGGGAGTAAATCTCCCCTTGAATGTCTTGAGTGTTCAGGATTTATACAGACCTAAATTCCGTCTGGTTTGCTTGTATCGACAAAAGACCTAACAATACTCTCTGTGCTAACTCCCAGACATCACACCCATCCTCACCGCTGAAAGGCTGGGATCGACACAAATCTTCACACTTACAGACGGCTGCACTCTTAAAAATAAAGGTTCCAAATGGAACCTTTTAGGTTCCAAAGGTTCCAAATGTTCCAAACGGAACCTTTTTTGGTTCCCCAAAGAACCTTTTCATAAAAAGTTCTTAAAAGAAAAAAAAATTCTTAGTGTAAAGAACATTTTAATCATCTTAAGAACAATTTTCCACTATAAAGAAGTTTTTGTGCAATGGAAAGGTTCCATAGATGTTAAAGGTTCTTCATGGAACCACTAATGCCAATAAAGAACCTTTAATTTTAACAGTGTATGAGGGTAATTCTCAAGAAAACAGTCATGAAATATCTCTGACACCAACATCATAAGAAAAAGAAAGAAATTAATTGTTACAGCTAGGATAGGCAATGATTTTCATAAACACTGTTATATTGGTTCACATCCTGATAGCAATCAATAATAGAAGTGGTCAAAATATTATAAAAATGTATCTCATCTGCAAATCTCAGGAGCAAAAAAAATGTGTTTTTCCTCGTAAAGTAAAAACAGTCAAATTAATTAAATGAAATGAGTTTGTCACTCAAATAACAATGAAAGTTCATTGTACTTAATAGAAAAAAGTTGTGTGAACTCAATTTTTGAACTGAACTTAAAATGATTGAGGCCTAGTCCACACGTACACATTTTTATAAACAGAGTTTTTCCTCCATCCACATGAAAACGCAAAAACATGCAATGAAGCGCTGTCAAGAGCATGCCGAACCAACAGGTGGCGATATAACCCTAACCGTAAAGCCATGTTGGCCATTCAGAAGCCTGGAAAAAAGGTTACTCTTTGATAGTTATAATAGCATGTGTCATTTGCTATCTACCATTTAACTAAGGTCTGAATGTAAATGAACTATGTAATTAACATTATGATGAGTTGGGCGAGGCTGAGAACTGTGGGAACGAAGGGATGCAGCTGACGTGACTGTTAATGAGAGACACCTTTGCACCACACTGACCTTGCTCTGCTTCCACAGCTTTCGGGCCCCGCCCCACTTGTCACAAAAATTTTAAGTTCTACTAACTTAAATCAGTTTACTTAAATGGCAACCAGTGACGTTCCTCACTATCAACACAAATGAATCTGCAGCAGTCAGGTGGTACAACTGTAAATTGTAAATTGGCTCTGTAAATTGTTTATGTTCATTATTATTGTAATGCTATGTGCTTTGAGACATGAGGTCATTTAACGCAGTCTCTTGTGACGCTTTGCAGACTCTGCTGTGTGCATTCATGTGTTTTGGAGGCGGCGTGCCTTTGGAGTCGCTTTAAAGGGAGGGTGGGATCTTTTGCTTTTAAAGCTAGCTTGCTATTGCTAGCCTCTCCAAAACTGCCTACCTTAGCTTTAACGTGCAATAAAAATGCAAGTAGTGACAGATCTGACTTACAGTATTGCAACGTACATCCAAGTGAAATGGATTACTGGATAAATAAAGGCAGGGACTTGGTTCAATCAGTCATTTGTTGATTAGACTGAAGCAGATCTGAATCCCTGTTTGCGGTTGACTGTAAGAAAGGGGTGGAGTTTAAGCAAACTAAATGATAGGAGAAATCCAGCATAAGTTACCACAGACAAGTCTGCTTTTTCACAAGTTATGACATTTTGATTACAAATTACGAGGTCAAAAAGGTTTCAAAAATGAAATATAAATGGATCGTTCAATAAGATGAGATCAATAACACGCATTTAGAAAGTAGATTTCCATTTCATGTCAACTTTTGCTCTTGTGATTTTAGTGGTGAAATATGAATGATTTTTTTTATTAAACAATGTGTAAAATTCACATTGTATTTCTGCAATTTTGTGCACTTTTCATTTGCAATAATTATATTGTGCAGATGTATCAGTATTAGATTACAAATCAGTCACTCATCTCTCTACATTTTCCCATCAACCAATTAGAAATCCATACTTGTCCTCCATTACTATAAATTGCTGGCGAACCTTGATCTTACCTCCAGCAGGAAATATGTTACACTGCCAATGGAATGAAAAATAATAATCAAAGAAAGCAAATAAACTCCTAACGGTGGAGGCCAATACAATACAGCACACATTAACTAATCTAATGATGAGAAAAGATAGAAACAGTCACATTAACATTTCATACCAGGTACAAAATAATACAAAGTCAGTGCTAGAGGACTGAGCATCATGACTTCTGTCATTCCAGTCCATCTTAAATAGGAAAAGTTCACTTTAAAGTGACTTCTAGCCTCAACATGTTCGGTTTTACGTAACAATACACACATATAAAACTTCTTCCTTGACATAATCTTGCAGACTGATTTGTCATGGCTTTATGTGAGTATGTAATATGCTCCTTGAAAACAGATCAAAGGTTTTAGTCCAGTTATTAGTCATTCAACATAATAAAGCCACCTCTTATAGGCATACTGTACCTCCTTCCTACACGTTCCTACAAGCAAATGAGCTCCCGTTATTTCCAAATTGTTTGCTTCTGCAGAAGGTCAGAATAAATAAAGTGGCCATAAGAAGTATTTGCACTTCAGTCGCACTTAAAAATGTCATCACAAACAAGCACAAAATATCAAGCAAATGTCATCTGCAAACAAATGCTACTATCTGCTTTTCTGAGAACTTTTTCTGAGCCATTTTACCAAGTTCATTTTTAGAGGATGTATGAAGTCCTAAACTAGTAAGCTCCTCGCTACAAAGAAGGCTCTAAAAGGATGGATTTCCGATCTGAAGGTCAAAGTTCATCTGCAATTATTGCATTTCCCTTTCAGTAATAGACATCCAGATGTATGCGAGTCTCATAAACACAATGTATGGTTTTGTGTGGACCTGTGCTTAATTACAGCCGTATGACTCTGCAGGACGTGACAGCAGGGGTGATGTCTGATCCATCGCATATGCTTCCGTTATTTGAGAGCAACAGGGGCTCGCAAAGTTCAAAGCACCACAAATAATTCAACCTTGAGCGGAAAAGTCACATCAAGTCACAATAAGTAGCTATTTTGCTACGGTGCTATGGCACCTCTGCTTCACAGGCAATATCGTAAGTTTTATTCCTAAAAAATTTCTCAGCTATTTATTATTCATCTCAGCCTTTTCCTTTTCTTAACACTTTGCAGGCAGCTACAAGAGCAGTGCAAAATGAGCAAATCCCAGAAAACCTGTCAAGAATGTGCTCGGGTCAAATAATATATCGTTTTTTTAGTACCTTAAAAATCTTTTGTACTGTGACATTACACTCAACCCAAGTTGGGTTGAAAATGGATTTGGTTTGCGATTGGGTTGTTTTAACCCAGCGGTTGGGTTAAATGTTTGCCCAACGTGCTGGGCAGTTTTATTTAATTCAACTATTGTTTAAAAATTACTATATGGATTAAAATGAACCCAAAAATAGGTCAGAAATAGAAAATCAGACACAATTACTAGAGGCAACAATAATAATCAAAAGGAGAACATTTATTAAAAAGCAATTTAATAAATGTTTATTGTTTATTTATTATTAATTAAACTTAATACATTTTTATTTGTTAAATATATTAATAAATGTTAATTTCCAACATACTTTGGGTTTATTTTAAGCAAGTAATACAGTAATTTTTAAACAATAGTTGAGAACATTTAACCCAATCGCTGGTTTAAAATGACCCATTCGCTGGGTTTGTCTATTTTAAACCCAACTTAGTTTGTTTTTAACCCAGCATTTTTTTGTGCACTGTTCATTTTTCCATCCCCATGTTGCAAATTTTACCATACTGCAACAAAAACTCTTATTCTCAAAAAATAAAAAAGGCAAAAAAATATGTATTTACATAATCCAAACAATTTCTAATTTTAAATGCAATGCAATGCAAAAAAAAAAATGCTATTTTTACATATATATTTATATTTTTACTCTAGCCACAGTTGGTGTTAATACATGCAATTAATTTAATACGTACATTTAAATTTAGCAGATGCTTTTATTCAAAGCATCTTACAAATGAGTAACATCACAAGAAATCTGTCATAAATGTACCTAATAATTAGACAAAAGCCTATTATGTACTTTTCTTTTTCTTAACAAGGAACTAAATGTGCTACAAAAATGAGATTAATTGCAATTAAACATTTTAATTGAGGATAGTTCTAATTTACATCATTTTTGTACCGTCTATAATTTGTTACTTTTAACAAAAGAAAAAAAAAATGTTTCTGCAAAGATTACTTATAACTCATTACTGAAATGTCTCTCACATGTTCTTGACACACTCTGGGAGATTCACCCAAATCTTACCTACATCATCACTTCACTCACTGAATATTAACATATTCTAGGACTGGAAGACGAAAATGTGTTTGCTACAATAGCAAAAAAAAAAAAAAAAAAAAAAAGACAAAAATCAGCAATCAAACAAATAAATAGGCTCATCTCCTATCAGACTCCTGGCTGCAACCACCTCCTTTATAATATATTTATATTGACACAAAGGAAGGTCAATGGAGAGGCTGCAGACAGCAATCTTGCAATGGAAGAGGAAAAGCTTGGAAAAAAGAAGCCTATTTATTAGGGTTATTGATGAAGAGCTTGAGTTCTCTCTGCAGAGTCACATCTCCCTATAGATCACAAGCTAATTCAGTGCTCTCACACTCCCGCTTACGCAGCAAAATCACTGATCCAGACTGCCTGCTCTGAGCCGTCCTCAGAATGAAGTGTGCTCTGGAGTGAGCATGCAGTACTCCGCTGGGAAAACCTACTCCAGCTTGGATCAATAGCCCGCCGCCGCCATTCTGCTGAGGCAGAGCTACAGGGTGTGCCTGCTAAGCCATACAAGCATGGGTGTGTGCCATGTATGTATCCAAGTCTTTGCCGTCTGCAAGGACACCCCGTTTATGAAAAGAATGAGAATGCAAAGGGATCGACTCGGGAAGCATGCTCTTCGTTGAGTGTTGTGTTTCAAGGTGAGGTCTCTTCAAGGTGATGGAGCTTAAGTTTCATACTTTGCTGTAAGAGTGCAGTTTCTCTAGACTTACCTGCCTGCAAAATATAGTCTTGATTCGGTTTTACCGCACGTATCTGTGGAGATTTCTGCACCACCAGCATCACTGAACTGTATAGCCATGCGTAACTGGACTAATGTTGTGGATTGAATGAATAGTGCATTAAAAAAAATGCAGTATTTTTCTGACAAAATATATAATAATTAGAGAGCAGCACAGTTGCATGTCGTCATCAGCACTAAAGTCACGTCATGTGCCAAATTCCAAACTTAAAACTAATTTTATGTATTAAAATTTTGTACATTCATTTTGTGAATGTAAGGGCGAATGTACCTTTCATTTCGTGAACAACGAAAAACTAATTTCTGAACAAAATGCACCTAGCTTGTCACAAAAATGCATTTTGTCCACAATGGAATGAACAAAACATTCCACAAAATGGACAAAACATTCACAGAAGGGGTTGTCTGCATTTAATCCAAAGTTTTTTTATGATTCAGCATGTCATTAATGCATTTCATTCACAAAATGCGCAATCTGTGAAGAACATAAGCATTTTTTACTGATTTACTGAATTTACTGAATTTCATATCATGTAATTCATTCAGTCCACAAAATTAGTCTGATTGCACTTGACACCCCATAAATGGTAACAGTTTTTGAAACAGGTTTACCAAACATTTTTCTAATCAGCCATTGGTCAGCCAAACATTTAGCCCCACCCCAAACTCAGACCACTGGATGAGCTGTTGCTATATTTTGGACTGGTCGGATTCTTAAAGGGATAGTTCACCCAAAAATGAAAATTCTGTCATTAATTACCCTCATGTTGATCTAATCCTATAGGACTTTCGTTCATCTTCTTCAGAACACAAATGAAGATATTTTTGATGAATTGTAAGAGCTTTCTGTTCCTCCACTGACAGCCTACGCAACTACCACTTTCAAGCCCCAGAAAGGTAGTAAAGACATCATTAAAGTAATCCACGTGACTCCAGTGGCTTAACCTCAGTTTTATGAAGTCACGCGAGTGCTTTGTTTGCGCAAAAGAAAAAAAAAAAGAACATAGTTTACACTTTACTAAATATTAATCTCCGACACATGTCCATGCCTCATAAAATTTAGGTTGAACCACTGAAGTCACATGGATTACTTTAATGATGTCTTTACTACCTTTCTGGGGCTTGCAAATGGTAGTTGCGTAGACTGCCAATGGAGGGACAGAAAGCTCTCAGATTTTATTAAAAATAAAGATGAACAAAGTCTTACGGGTTTGGAACGACATAAGGGGGAGTAATTAATGACAGAATTTTCATTTTTGGGTGAATGATCACTTTAAACAAACAAGAAAATGTTATGAAAGCACAGTGTTTACACTGTGAAATCAACCTATGAATGACTTGCTTTTAATAGTCTCATGTTAAGTTTGGATAGAAAATGTATTTTAACACTGGAAAAAAAAAAAAAACACTTACATAAATATACACATACATTCAACCTACAGTCCTTAAGACATTTTAAACATCTTAAACTTTTGTCACGCAAAAAAAAAACAAACAAACAAAAAAACAGTCCAGCCAATCTATTCGCAAAGATGCAAAGAGCAAACTCAAATAATTTTCCATATTAAAGAAACGCTCTGTAAAAGAGAAAACCTGGCAATATCAGCGTTGGTTCACCAAACTATTCAAGGCCTGTAGAACAGAAGTGCTTAGACGTGACGCCAATGTTAACAGCAGATTGTTGAGATCTGGGCAGGAATAATAACACTGATGCCAACTCAAGACACGCAGGAGCCTAATAATGCCCCTTTACAACACCAATACAGCCTGTAGCTGCAGTATCTACACAACTACTGACAAAAAAAATCAACTTATTAATAATTAAACCTCTCGACACTGAGCTGGAACACATACAAGATACTTTCTTGCGCTCAAACGGTTGGCTTTGTCAAACACTACCCACTCTCACAAATTGTGTTTATTTTATCCTCTGTAAGTTCTGCAACTCTACTGGTTTCTCAAAGCTTCTCGATAACTACACAATGAGGAGGATAAACCTTTCTGCTCACAAGCATGCACGATGCTTGAGCCAAGATCAACGATGTATTTCTTACTCCACATCATGAATCAAGTGGAGTACAGAAAGCTGATCTGGAAGTTAATTTGTGCAGTTTAGGAATTCAAAATCAACACGTGACGTCATATTCATACTACAACCAGTGCACAGCTGCCAGCTCTCTTAGTGGCAAAGAGTTTGCCTTCAGATTTATGACCACCAGTAAGAAAACATCTGTTAACTGTTCAAGTTTTTTGTCTAAATGTTCAATGGCTATCTATAGTTTTGACCAATGAACCTTTTCATTTATAAGATAAGAACTGAAAATTGTTTTCATCAGAAACAGTTTTGAGAAATTGAACACTTTATTGGGGGAAAAACCAACAATCTGCTCATAAATTGAACACCGCTGTGGTTTGCAAGTAAGTTTTACTCTAAACAAGCTCTACCTTGCCGTAAAATAGAGTAAGTTTAACAATGGTTCCATGAAACATGGTTCCCACCCAACAAGAAATGTTCTCAGAATTTTGGCTAGAATTCAAGGTACTCTCAAAATTCGTTCTTCCACTAACATTATTAGAATGTTCGTTTAAAGTTATCTGGTCTTTAATAACGTTCTTGAAATGTTATAAATAGATCTTTTTTCTTCTTTTTTTTTCATAAACATCGTTTAACATTTTTAAACATTTATTACTTGCTTCTTGTTTCAGAACGTTTAGAGAACATTCAAAAGTAGCGTTCCCATGTTTGCAAAATTATAAAACTGAACATTTGCATAACCAAGAAAAACATTTTAAAAACTGGATGTTTTGAACGTTCAGAGATTTAGAAATAACATTTTTATAACTTATTAAGAACGTTGGCAAAACGTTTTTAGAACATTTTTTTTTTTTTTTTTTTTTGTTATCTAGTGTATTGGCTAATGATCAGCTAGAAACCATCTTAGACCTCCAATAAACCAGTTAACCACTGATTTTTTTTTTTTTTTACCAGCTTAAGGTGGTCAGGGTGGGGTTTTTTAGTAACTCATCAACCAGCTGGTGACCACCTTGGACCATGCAGGTACAGAGCTGGATTTTCCAACAAGATTTATCATCACTATAGAAATGTCACGACATTTCCTGGCCACGAAATGTGCTTGTATTTCCAGGTTTTTCATGAGCATCGGATCCCTGTCAATCAACCCTTTGAAAGGCTTAAAACCTATCCATAACCATTAACCGCTAAGCCACACAACCTATTATCATTTTAAACGGTAGAACTAATGAAGGTATAGAAAGCACCATTCATCATGAATGTTTAAGTGTAAACAGTCAAATTATGTGTGAGATTAACATTGCGTAGACTACATGTGTGGATCCAGGCTTCAGCCTGAGCTGATTTCCAGGGAAGTTTCCAGTCCTTGCCCTCCATCCGTGCCTCTAAAGTTCTTCCTACACTCCCTGTTTACTTGGAAACGCTGTAATGCATCTTACTGTAACAAATGAGCGTTATAACAGCCGACATGTCCTGTTGGAAGGAGTTTTGATCGGGAACGCACAAGCGCGCGCCGAAGTTGCAACAATATGAACAAACAACCCAATGTGACGCAACAATCACAAATCTACAAACAAACACCTTAATCGGACTGTTCGGGAATAGCTACCGACGACCTATCGATTCCCCTTTCTTTCTTTCCTTCTTTCTTTCTCCAGAAAAAGCGCCATGTTGAGAGCAGCAGTGGAGTTGACCAGGTATTTTTTTCAAAAACACTCGACTTACCTTAGCTATGGCTTTTTTATATCTCATTGTCGCTTGCTGAATAAGACTGTGTATTTTGATATTCCCATCCCCACAGGGAACGACCACCCGGGTCCTTCCAAAACATACTGTCACTTTCATATTCGCCCGATATTCCCAGAGACTCCACAGGGAAGCGCGTGAAGTGTTGAACTCTTCAGGCAAAATCAGTAAGCGACGGCAACATTGTATCCATACAGGCAAAAAGCAGGATAAATCCTCATGTTGTGCTCCTCAGGTGGGATTGGACCACCTGTTCGGCGTCTGTGCTCGTCTCGGCGTGTGTCAATCGCGGGTGAAGTGTCCGTGGGTTGGGCTTCACACACACACACGCTCTTCTTCAGCTCTCTGCGACTCACACTGACTCACAGCCCTTTCAATGTGCAGCTACACGAGTATCTGTTTCAGGTTAATGATAACTAGTCGGCTGTTCCAGTAGTTACTAGCATTCATTAGATACTAATGCTTACCAGTTTGGGCTGAATTCAATCATTCAAGAGATTGGCTACGCTCTTAAAAAGAAAGTTTTTTTCCACAGTGATCCCATTTTTGTTTCCCCAAAGAACCTTTCAGTGATTTTTTTCTCAGTGGGAAGAACTTTTTAATAATCTAAAGAGCCGTTTGTTCCCTGTAAAGAATATTTTGTGGAACTGGAAAGGTTTAGGGTTTATTCACCAAAAAAATGAAAATTCTGTCATTAGGTTAATTAATCACCCTCATGTCATTCCAAACCTTTCGTTCATCTTTGAAACACAAATGACGATCTTTTTGATGAAATCTGAGTTTTCTGTCTCTCCATTGACAGTAGATGCAACTACCACTTTCAAGCCCCAGAAAGGTAGTAAAGACATCATTAAAGTACTCCATGTGACCCAGTTGTCAAACCTCAATTTTATGAAGTGACACGAGTGCTTTGTTTGCACAAAAAACATAATTTACCGCTTTATTTACAAAATATTCATCTCCAGAGCACGTTAACTAGAGCGCCACGACGCATGATGTTGTGTTGACGCAAGAGCAGACGTGTGAACATGTTGGAGATTCATATTTTGTAAATAAAATGGTAAATTATGTTGTTGTTGTTTTTTGTTTTTTTGCGCAAACAAAGCACTCGCTTCATAAAAGATTCATACCACTTTCAAGCCCCAGAAAGGTAGTAAAGACATCATTAAAGTAATCCATGTGACTCCAGTGGTTTAACCTCAATTTTATGAAGCATGAACGTGTGTCAGAGATTCATATTTAGTAAATAAAGTGTACATTGTTTTTTTGTTTGTTTTTTTAGTGCAAACAAAGCACTTCGTTAAATTGAGGTTAAACCACTGGGTCACATGGATTACTTTAATGATGTCTTTACTACCTTTCTGGGGCTTAAAAGTGGTATGAATCTTTTATGAAGCGAGTGCTTTGTTTGCGCAAAAAAAAACAAAAAAAAAACAACATAATTTACCATTTTATTTACAAAATATGAATCTCCAACATGTTCACATGTCTGCTCTTGCGTCAACACAGCATCATGGCGCTCTAGTTAACGTGCTCTGGAGATGAATATTTTGTAAATAAAGCGGTAAATTATGTTTTTTGTGCAAACAAAGCACTTGTGTCACTTCATAAAATTGAGGTTTGACAACTGGGTCACATGGATTACTTTAATGATGTCTTTACTACCTTTCTGGGGCTTGAAAGTGGTAGTTGCGTAGACTTTCAATGGAGGGACAGAAAGCTCTAAGATTTCATCAAAAAGATCTTCATTCGTGCCCTTCATTGTGAGGATGAACGGAATGAGGTTTGGAACAACATGAGGGTGAATAAATATTGACAGAATTTTCATTTTTGGGTGAACTATCCCTTTTAAGCCCGGAACGCACCAAGCCGACGGTCAGCCGTTGGGCAGTTTTTGTTTGTCGGCCGACTAAGTTTTCTCAGTGTGTTCCGCACCATCAGCTGAAGTTAGTCCTCGTCTGCTTTTTTTTAACATGTCGAATCGGCGTCAGAGCTCGTCAGTCAGTCGGGCCATCTGATCATTCTGATTGGCTGTTCAGTGACTGCCACCTGCTGGTACAGAAAGGCATTTCTTCTTACGCAGGCGCAGAACGGACATGCTACATGGCCGTCGGGTGTCAAGCATCGGTTTGGTGTGTCAGGGCAACTTTGGACCCAGACGCTACCGACGTGAGCCAGCCCCGCAGTCTGCTTTCGTCGCCACTAGTTCATCGGCGTCAGCTTGGTGTGTTCCGGGCTTAAGATTCTTAATGGAACCAAAGATGCCAATAAAGAACCTACTGTGTTCTACTACTTATTTTTGTTACTAGTTTGTGCTTTATTCCAGTGTTTTACCAGTAGGGCAAAAATGGGACATCATTTAAAAAATAATAATAATTTTGTCAATTTGCCTGACATCATAGTGGACAAAGGTTTAACATCTAAAAGTAAATCAGTAGTCTACATCCCACTTTAGTTTATCATGTAGCCTGGACATTTCCTGTCTGATTGTAGCTGAGATTACCCGTCTGATGTTGCTGAGTTTATGTGGTCACTAGCTTGACCATGCCAGTCATTTATGATCATTAGCTAGTCCAAGATGGCCTAGATGATGAATCTTTTGTACTTCCAACTGGTCTTGATCAAGCTAGACCTCCTTGAGCCAGTAACAAACCAGCTATCACAATCCAAAAAACAGTTTAAGTTTGTATGACATTATTTTTCAGACAGAGATATTTGACAACTTTTGCCACTATTCATAGCAGAAACTTGCAGGACTTATTCATTAGATTTTTATTCTCATGAAATCTTTTAATAAAACTGCCTTACGTGCATCCACATTTAGCAAAACCACAGAGGTTTATTTCTTTCCTTTCCGAATAAGAAATTGGACAGATACACAGCGCTTGTTTACAAGACAGATATCATGCCTTTCATGGTCCATTGGTCTTTACAGCATGTTTTAGCAAAAATAAGTTAAAAAAACAAGTTCCTTTTTATCTTTTAAAAAAACTTTTATTATTTCTGCTTTTTATAATGCATAACGCCCCCTTGTGGTAGAAGGAGAGGCTTTGTCCTGAAGTATCTGCTGTTGTAAATGAAGATTTATTACTTTCTGAAGCATCCAGTGACTTGACATCTGTGAATCTGCAAAACGTCAGGCTTACATAAGATGATGTATATTGTACAGAAATGTTTTGCTGTTGGCACACATATTGATTTGTTCAGGCTTCTCCATATAGGTCTCATTAGGGCTGAATCCTCAGCTTGAAGGAGCTGAAAGTGAACAGGCTTCTGCTGAGTGAGATTTGCTTACAAAGAGTCCCAATATAGTACAGAGAATCTGCCGTTCTTCAGCTCTCTCTGCAGTCGAGTCTTAAGGGTGTCACCTAGTCATTTTGTCCATATAAGTGAGTGACGTATACTCACATGAGATAAACACACTCAATTCATATAAGCAGCCTAATAAAAGTTGTTTTATTCCACATGGAGCGGGACGCCCTCTCATGGTTGCCACCATGTTTGGCATCACATGACTGGCAGAATCCTACTCACTTTATGGTACGTCTTGTCATATTTACAGTAACTATTCCGAATTGTAAAAAGCATTTGTGATCGTAGAACTTGTAATCATAAGTTTATTTTCTGAGAGCTACGGCTTGTACCATGTGACAGCTGTACCACGTGACCACTGCAGATTTATTTTGGAGTTAATAGTGCAAGAGAAACATATACAGGTGCATCTCAATAAATTAGAATGTCGTGGAAAAGTTCATTTATTTCAGTAATTATTAAAGTATTAAATAAATTCAAAGCACATAGACTGAAGTACTTTAAGTCTTTGGGTCTTTTAATTGTGATGATTTTGGCTCACATTTAACAAAAACCCACCAAATCATTATCTCAATAAATTAAAATACTTCATAAGATCAATAAAATAAAAAAAAAAAGGATATTTTAAACAGAAATATCAGGCTTCTGAAAAGCATGTTCATTTCTATGCACTCAATACTTGGTTGGGGCTCCTTTTGCATGAATTACTGCATCAATGCGGCGTGGCATGGAGGCGATCAGCCTGTGGCACTGCTCAGGTGTAATGGAAGCCCAGGTTTCTTTGACAGTGGCCTTCAGGTCATCTGCATTGTTGGGTCTGGTGTCTCTCATCTTCCTCTTGACAATAACCCATAGATTCTCTATGAGGTTCAGGTCAGGCGAGTTTGCTGGCCAATCAAGCACAGTAACACCATGGTCATTGAACCAGCTTTTGGTACCTTTGGCAGTGTGGGCAGGTGCCAAATCCTGCTGGAAAATGAAATCAGCATCTCCATAAAGCTTGTCAGCAGAAGGAAGCATGAAGTGCTCTAAAATTTCCCGGTAGATGGCTGCGTTGACTGTGGACTTGACAAAACACAGTGGACCAACACCAGCAGATGACATGGCAGCCCAAATCATCACTGACTGTGGAAACTTCACACTGGACTTCAAGCAACATGGTTTCTGTGCCTCTCCACTCTTCCTCCAGACTCTGGGACCTTGATTTCCAAATGAAATGCAAAATTAACTTTCATCTGAAAAGAGGACTTTGGACCACTGAGCAACAGTCCAGTTCTTTTTCTCCTTAGCCCAGGTAAGACGCTTCTGACGTTGTGTTTGGTTCAGAAGAGTCTTGGTACGTGGAATGTGACAGTTGTAGCCCATTTCCTGAAGACGTCTGTGTGCGGTGGCTCTTGATGCACTGACTCCAGCTTCAGTCCACTCCTTTTGAAGCTCTCCTAAGTTCTTAAATCGGCTTCGCCAACAATCTTCTCAAGCCTGCGGTCATTCCTTTCACTTGTACACCTTTTCCTACCACACTTTTTCCTTCCAGTGAACTTTCCATGAATATGCTTTGGCACAGCACTCTGCGAACAGCCAGCTCTTTCAGCAGTGACCCTCTGTGGCTTACCCTCATTGTAGAGGGTCTTGATGATCGTCTTCTGGACAACTGTCAAGTCAGCAGACCTCCCCATGACTGATGTTGGGATTACTGACCTAAACCCTGTATTTATACCCTGAGAATGGTAATTTAATACAACTTGAAATTAAATATTCTAATAATTTGAGATACTGATTTTTTGATTTTGATGAGCAGCAAGCTGTAATCATCAAAATGAAAACAAAAAAGTCTGGAAATATTTTACTTTATGTCTAATAAATCTAGAATATATTTAAGTTTTACTTTTTTAATTAAATGACAGAAAAAAAAATAACTTTTTCATGATATTCTAATTTATTGAGATGCACCTGTAAGACCAAATCCGAGGATGTTAACAGCTCCAAGTACAGTGTCACATGTTGTCATCTCTCATTTATGGTAATTACAACATGGAAGGCCATCAGGACCAAAACATACAGTTGCCAAAAAAAGAACATAGGCTATAAATTAATTATACCACGGTCACGACTCTAATGTCACTAACATTAAGCTTCTGACAACCCTTTTCAATGTTCATTTAAAAAACATTTTCCCTGAAAGTTTGAAATAGATAGTTGCAAGAGCGTGATTAAACGAGGCTGAAAACATTACTACAGAGTAGATGAGTTTAATTGTTAGACATGATGAGATTAAGGGTGTATTCAGACCTGTAGAATATCCGCTTTGTTTTCTGAAACAGTGACTTAATTTGTTACAGTGTTGCTTTTTCTTCTTCATTTGTGTCAATTTCACAAGGGGTCGGATTGCTTTCTCACCTCAACCGAACCGCTTGAGAGTTTATTTTCATTTGGGCCGAGACCACTTTGTTCAAGCGATCTTGGAGCGATTGTTTTGGTGCAGATCCGAGCACGATTGCCGTGTTCATTTGGTTCATTTAGTAAATGCCTAAACGAACCAAACTAAGGGAGAAAGCACACCAGGTTTCAAAATGAGCCAGGTGTGAAAACGCCCTAACGTCCCAGACAACCTCTGTAATCCCATTTAGACACTTGTTAGCAACAAAAACAAACCATTGACTTCAGGATGGTGGAACTGGAAGGGTTTAAATGCAAATTAGTTTCAAGGTTTTGGCCTACAAAAACATGTAATTCCTGCAGCACTCTATTTTCATTGACTTTTGGTTGTGGAATAAATCGTAGGTAACATTTTTGTAATGCTTCATCCACACAGATAGGTGTCAGTATAACATTCACCAATACCATACAACAGACCATTGTCCTTTTCAGAGAGTCAAGCCCTGATATTCCCTAAAACTTCCCTAATATATAGTAGGCGAAAAAAAGAAGTATGACCGAATTCACAGTACTCATTAAAGAGTAGGCAAAAAGTACCCGGATGATCTACTTCTTCCGGTGAGATTCTGAAGTATGCATACAATGGACACTTTACTATCCCATGAGGCCACGGGAGAGGATTTGTGAATGGCAGCGAAGTGACGTAACTGATGCTGGTAGGTCACATGACAGTGACAACATGATGAATGTAGTAAGTTTGGATTACATTCATAATACACAAGATGCGTTCCAATTCGCGTACTTATGCACTATTCTAGTAGTGTGTTCAAACTGAAAATCCCAAAAAGAAAAAGTGGACTTTAAATGCCTGGATGATATCCAGTCCAAGTTGGGAAGTCGTAATTGCGACTTCAGGTGCGTTCAAGTCACTTTGTTCAGAGTAAGATGTAACTTTTCTACAAAAAATACAGCATTTTTTTTTTTTTTTTTTTTTTTGGGAGGGGAGGGGGGTAAGTTATCTTATTTTGTACATGCAATTTAGCTAGTTTTACTGTAAATGAAAAACTTAATTTCAACAAATTTATCATCAAAACAGACGCTGCATTAGTTGCATCCACCATATTTCCTCACTTTCACTCCCTAAACTCTAAAACTAGGGCTCAAAAATCACTTTGTGGTGGTCATATGCATTCACCTAATATAAAACATGATCTTTCAGAAATGACTTGAACGCACCATTAGAAAGATGCTAAAAATTCACCTTTAATAAATTACTGATGATGAAGTCATTCTTAAAACATTTACGAAAAAGTTTGTTTTTATTTGTTTATTTGACAAGCAGCAGAATCATGTTTGTCACCTCATATCTGTTTTTTAATATTTTGAAAGTAAATGCAATTATCAGTATACCGGTTTTATTACAATATTTCTTTTACTTTGATACATTAAAAAAGAATACACACAACAACTGCAACGTGAGAAAAGAAAGCGTGGTTGTTTTTCGGCCGTTTCTCAAACATTTCACTCATTTTGCTCTATGTGATGCATTTCATTTGCTTGCTTTCTCTTGTACAATTACGTCTAAAAATGTATTATCCTTTTACACTCGAGTAGCTATAGGCATTCTTCTTTTCTCGTAGACGCACTGGGCGTGGCACTGGTGATGTAAACAGCATAAAATCAGAAGGAGGAGGAGGGGAGGGGGTGTGGAGAGACAGGGTGCTTTTGATGACTGTCCAGCTACTCGGAGGCCCTTTTTGAACAAAGTTGGAGGCACAGAGTCCCGATTCAATCCGATGGTTAAGTGCCGGAGCCAGCCAGAGCCGAAAATAAAAGACATGTTTACCGTTCACGCTTTACGGCATTTATTTTCTTTCATTAAATTAATATGGTTTTATGCGACATAGCTGTATTCATCCGCAGAGCTCTGGCTTCGCTCGATGTACTGCTTGTCGATAAGAACCTCAATGCACTTCTTGATCATGCTGATACTCGGGCTGAATCTCGCTTTGGATTGGTTGATTACCTGAAAGAATAAACACACACAAACAAAATTAGGCTGCTTATATTTGCAATAGCACAACATTTACATGCCGTATATTATGGAAGCTTGTTTCCGTAACTAAATAAAAAATTTTAAAAAGCAATTGCGACCTCTTTTCTCAGAATTGCAAGATATAAACTCACAATTGCTTCTTATAAAGTCAGAATTGCGAGTTATAAATTCAGAATTGCGTGATATAAAGTCAGAATTGCGAGTTATAAATTCAGAATTGCGAGTTATAAATTCAGAATTGCGTGATATAAAGTCAGAATTGCGAGTTATAAATTCAGAATTGCGAGATATAAAGTCAGAATTGCGAGTTATAAATTCAGAATTGCGAGTTATAAATTCAGAATTGCGAGTTATAAAGTCAGAATTGCGAGTTATAAAGTCAGAATTGCGTGATATAAAGTCAGAATTGCGAGTTATAAAGTCAGAATTGCGAGTTATAAAGTCAGAATTGCGAGTTATAAATTCAGAATTGCGTGATATAAAGTCAGAATTGTGAGATATAAAGTCAGAATTGTGAGTTATAGTCAGAATTGTGAGTTATAGTCAGAATTACGAGTTATAAAGTCAGAATCACGAGTTATAAAGTCAGAATCGCGAGTTATAAAGTCAGAATTTTGTGATATAGTCAGAATTGTGAGATATAAAGTCAGAACTTCGTGATATAAAGTCAGAATTACTAGTTATAAAGTCAACATTGCGAGTTATAAAGTCAGAATCGCGAGTTATAAAGTCAGAATCGCGAGTTATAAAGTCAGAATCACGAGTTATAAAGTCAGAATTGCGAGTTATAGTCAGAATCACGAGTTATAAAGTCAGAATTGTGAGATATAAAGTCAGAATTTTGTGATATAAAGTCAGAATTTCGTGATATAAAGTCAGAATTACTAGTTATAAAGTCAACATTGCGAGTTATAAAGCCAGAATTGTGTAATATAAAGTCAGAATTGCGAGATATAAAGTCAGAATTTCGTGATATAAAGTCAGAATTACAAGTTATAAAGTCAGAATCGCGAGTTATAAAGTCAGAATTGCGTGATATAAAGTCAGAATTGTGAGATATGAAGTCGTAATTCAGACTTTTTTTCTCGCAATTGCAAGTTATCATCACGCAATTCTAACTTTACATCTCACAATTCTGACTTGTTTTCTCAGAATTGCGTGACAAACTTACAATTGCAACCGCAGTCTTATATTCTAACTTTATATCACGGAATTCTGACTTTATAACCTTGCAACTGTGAAAAAAAAAGTCAGAATTGTGAGATTACCTTTTTTTTTTTTTTTTTCATAGTGGAAACAGGATTCCATAGTATATAGTATCTACATACGGTGTGTAAATATTTAGAATTTCTACATTTACCAAAATGCACATTATAAAATGGACAGTTCCAGTGCTGAATGCTGATTGGTCAATACAGTGTTCCAGACATGACAAAAAAAATAGTAATGTAGTAACAGCGAAATACTAAAAACATAAATGCAGAATTAAGATTACTTGATGACAGTGATTTGAACATGCAATATATGATGATGCCATTTACTGAAAAAATGTGATTAACTGCATGATTAAAATAAATCAGTAATAATGTCACATTGTGTACACTTTAACTCAGGGTTATTATCTTTAACTAAAACATTTCTGTACATTAAAATAAAGCTTAAAAAAATATAAATAAATAAATAAATATATATATATATATATATATATATATAAAAAAAAAATATATATATATTATATATATATATATATATATATATATATATATATATATACACATATATATATATACACACACACACACACACAACCAGTCAAAAGTTTGGAAACTAATGTTTTTAAAAGAAGTTTCGTCTGCTCACCGAGGCTGCATTTATTTAATTAAAAATACAGTAAAAACAGTAATATTGTGAAGTATTGTTACAATTTATTACAACTTTTCTGTTTGAATATATTTTATAAAGTATTCCTGTGATCAAAGCTGAATTTTCAGCATCATTCCTCCAGTCTTCAGTGTCACATGATCCTTCAGAAATCATTCTAATATGATAATTTGCTGCTCAAGAAACATTTATGATTATTATCAATGTTGAAAATGGCGGTGTACTTTTTTTTTTTTTTTTTTTTTCAGGATTCTTTGATGAATAGAAAGTTCAAAAGAACAGCATTTATCTGAAATACAAAGCTTTTGTAACATTATACACTACCGTTCAAAAGTTTGGGGTCAGTAAGAATTTTTATTCTTATTTTTTTTTTTAAAGAAATTAAAGAAATTAATACTTTTATTCAACAAGGATGCATTAAATCAATCAAAAGTGACAGTAAAGACATTTATAATGTTACAAAAGATTATATTTAAAATAAATGCTGTTCTTTTGAACTTTCTGTTCATCAAATAATCCTGAAAAAAGAATATTGTACACAAATATTTTGTACAATTGTACACAATAAATGTTTCTTGAGCAGAAGATCAGCAAATTAGAATGATTTCTGAAGGATCATGTGACACTGAAGACTGGAGTAATGATGCTGAAAATTCAGTTTTGATCACAGGAATAAATTACATTAAGAAAACAGTTATTTTAAATTGTAATAATACTTCACAATATTACTGTTTTTACTGTATTTTTAATTAAATAAATGCAGCCTCGGTGAGCAGACGAAACTTCTTTTAAAAACATTATGCAGTATGTAAAAGTTCTGAATCAGAACATATCCTTACATTCATATACATGTTCTGATATGTGTTCTTTCAAAGTCTGATTAGAAAATGTTCTTGAGAACTGATAAGAACCGTCTTGTCATGATTGACCCAGAAACAACTCCCCAGGATTTGATCTCTTTTAGCAAAGCCTGTGAACCGATTAAAGTTGGAGACTTTATTGAAATCCATGTTTCCTACAAGATAAATAAAGCAAGGCAAACCTGCCTGCCTCACTGTGTCCTTGTATGTCCAGCTAGCTATTTAGCACAACGAATAAATAAATGTAAGCATTTCTAGATGCTGGAGGACAGGATAAATCATTATTTAATAAAGCAACAAATTGAAGGTTGAGCGCTGCCATTGTTAGGAGCTGTTTTCTGGCTGAAGATGCGTTTGATGCTCAAGCACACAAACGCTGGACAGCTGCATTATTACCCTGCAGGAATAGCTGGAGCTTGAGTAGAAACTGAAATCTATTTCCTAATTCACACCTGCGTTTTTCCTTTCATTAACAGTAAACAGCTGAATAAGTTAGTAAATATTTTGTCATTTCCACAGCTTTGACTAAAAGCAATATTGCTTGATCAAACCAAATCACATTTGAAATAATATATTGAGTTGAGCACATGGGAAACATACAATACATTTTACACACAAAACATGTGCAATATTAAACTGGAAATGGCAAGTACAGATTTAAATACAACTGATTTTAAACTAAAAATGGAATATGATAAAATATGAATGCAGTTCATGTCAGCAGCTCTAGCCTGAACCTTGCCATTTACAATAAACAGTTGTTCCCCTCATACTTCAAAAATATCACTGGTGTTTCCACAACATTATTGGCTGCAGATACTGAAAATCTGCAGTGCTAATACTGATTAAACCAAAAGAAGAAGGTATTCCATGTATGGAAATTTGCTATTAGAAATTGTATTCCTGTGATCAAAGCTGAATTTTCAGCATCATTACTCCAGTCTTCAGTGTCACGTGATCCTTCAGAAATCATTCTAATATGCTGATTTGCTGCTCAAAAAACATTTCTAATTATTAACATTGAAAACAATATTTTTTGCTGCTTCATATTTTTGTGAAAGCCATGGTAAAAGCCAAAACCAAAAGTTCTGACAAAAGTGTTAATTGCTGCAGTCGATTTAAAATGTTTAAATATTAAATTTGAATGAATTCTTTTTTAAAAATCAGGTTGACTGAATCATTCAATGACTCACTCATGAATACTGTGAACGAATCTCTTGAATGAATGATTCAATGACATATACATTTTTAACAGTCACTTGTCGTCACCTGCTGGTGTAACAGTGTAATCAATACAATTGTTATTTGAAGCGCCAAGCAGTGTTGGCAAATCCACGGTTTTCCTGTGGAATTGAGCTACTTTAACACTGCTGCCGCTGGTTGTTTTTCTATGTCTGTGGATTGAAGCGACCCAAAAAAAAACATGATATTGACGCCTGGAATGCGAATTTTCCCAGGGGAACCCCGCCAAAAATGCGGATTCTACCCCCCGGAACACGATTTTTACCGAGGGGCCCCCCCTGAAACGCAATTGGGCTAGTTTTGAGTATCAGTTGGGCGGGTTTTACTGTGAAAACCTGACATCCCTGGCACCAAGTTACTTTCTAAAGGTGATTTGCTCTATTTTGATCGCTTCCATAGACATCAGTGTTTATATCCGAACTATGAACTTTTATCCCAGTACTGTAATAATTTGAATATTTGCAACACAAATATTATACGATACTGTGTGGTTGAAAAAATAATGATACTGTGTAGTTGAAAATAAATGTTTCAAACCTATACTTTAACTGCTCTATCTGGCTCAGTGCAGCGCAAACACATATTTGAATGTTATAGTGTGATTTTGTCCAAGGTTTAATAGACACAGGCGAATCGTTGTAATTTAGGAATGAGATTGCGTGGGTGTTTGAATCAAGATTGCAATCTTTTAACGATTAATCGTGCATCTCTAGTAAACATCATGGTAGTTTTTGCCTTACTAAATTTAATTTATGCTAATTATGATCAAATCTGCCCATACAGGATGTTTTTCTGTACTGTGTGAGAATGAAAATCTGGGGGGAAATGTGCTCAATTGCCATGAAAATAAACAGATCTTACTGGTCCTAAAACAGGCTTTATGAAAAATACATTTTCATTTGATTTTGAGGTGAAATATGACATAGGCTCTTATTTATAAAAAAATAAAATAAAAGAATCACCCATGTTCAATGCAAACAGGTTATGATGTATTATACCATCCTCTATTTATTCACTGTTTAAAAGAGACAAACAATGTACAGCTTGTCTATGGATAGGGGAAACAAACAGTGCAAGTTTATTGTCAAATGTGTGTGTGTGTTTGTGCAATAAACAGTATACATTATACAGGTTTCTTGTGTAACAGCCTGTGTTGGCGGACTTTCTGCTATTCAGACATGTTCTGACAGCAGACTATGACAAAGTCTCCCATTCCTGACATTTCACAGCGCTCTTATCTGCATTCACAGTCTGACCTCTGCGTCAGGTTCCACACTACTGTATACCGCACACCTTCAACGCTTCCTTTCATTTCATATTGGTGTCTGATATCACAAGTGAGGATTATACACTGAAACATTTAAGTTTTAGCAGACGAGAATGTCATCTCACCTCCTGTATGAGGGCGTTGTGTCTCAAGACTTTCCTGGCTTTCATAATCCTCACTATAGCAGCCTGTAAATACATTTTCCTGTCTTCATCCACGGCACTCCTCGTCTGTTCCAGTTCCTGCCACACACAGAAGACAATAAAGGGTTTATACGACTAGATATATAAACAGAATGATCTATGAAATCTGCTCAACATGAGACACGGTACCTGTGGTGTGTCCTTCTGCATTGATGTTGTGATCTTGAATTTTGTTCTTTTACTGGTGAAACTCATAATTAGGGAAAAAGTGGATTCGGCCTCAATTTCCTCCTGGAGGAAAAGAGAAAGTGGAAGTTTACTTGTAATCAATCAGTTAACAGTTTGAAAATGCAGTGTGTAATACAGCTGTTTGTGAATGTAAAAGGTCTGCAAAGTTACAAAGATCAAAGTGCAGGAAAAATGTAGTTATTTTTCCAGGCAGTTCAGAGACATCCAGTCTTACTTCCCGTTCGAACCTACATAGGTTTGTAACAAATCTGCATAATGCCAGCCTATGGCCTTCATGGTCTCCTCTGCCTTGCCCTCAAACATTGACTGGAAGAGTTTTGTGTTGTTCATGTTGAGAAGACTCTGTTTTCTGCTGCCAAAGCAAATCCACCTTATTGCACTTCCAAAGGACGAGGACTCGCGCTTGAACTGATGCGATAAAACCAACGCCATCATTACTGTTCGTATTACTGTGCATCAAGATTTGAGGAAGATCCAGAGCTGAAATTCAGATATGGCAGGGCTCCAGACTAACATTTGAGAGCAGTGATATAAGATCTGTGATCACTAAGATCTACAGAAGGTGGCACCAGCACCTGATTTGGTGGCACTTGGTGTTCGATGGGGGTTTAATCATAAAGGTAATTTAATCATATCACTATTGTTTTGCATTAATAAGAGCAGTTACTAACAATATTACACATTTATTTATCGTAAATGTGACAGTAAAGCACTGAGCTTGAATTAAGATGTAGATAAAATTAACTTTGACAACAGTAACATGCAAAAACCTCATTTTTATAGGGAAAAATGTACCATACTGAACTGACCAACAGCTTCAGTGATTATAAAGTGAGCGCTCTTTACTTGCTTTGTGTGTAATTCAGTCAGAATTTGAAGAAAAGTTTTTGTTTTTCATGAGACTTTGTGACTTTTCCTACTTTTCCCCTATATATTAGGGAGTGGAAATGGCTAATAAGCCAATAAGTGCTCCTCTGTTGCCATCTACTGGTTATAATTTCATGTCTTTTCAAATGAAAGTTTGTTTGCCATGAAGTGTTCTTTCATCTTTAAACTTTTAGTTTTACCAATCATCACATTAAAAATAACATTAAAATTGGATCATATTTAGAGATTTGAAGTGCTGGGAAAAGTGTGAAGCACCTTAAAATTCCTTGAAAAGTGCTTGAATTTCACTCCCAAAAGTTTGCATGAATAATGTAAAAACATTGGACTATTTCTGGGACCATGGTTACATTTAGCATTACTCACTGGAGAGCCTTATATAACTTGTTCATTCTTGGCACAATATTCTCCTAATTTTCACGTCAGCGCTGTTTGATCTGATTGATACCTCTAGTTTATAACAGAGAATACTTCGCTGAATTTAAATGCGTTCCACTAAATTTTGCTGCGCTGTTATTAATGCTGCCTTCGCATGCTATCGAAAATTTGGTAATTGCGGCAAATTCAACGCTTTTGTAATTGGATCTCCCAGCGCTCCGTAGTAACAATGATCTAGATCAGCTTGCGCTGTGTTGCACTCATAGGTTGCGCTGTTTATTATTGTCCGAGCTGATAAACAGTCCGTGATTTGCAGCTCAAACGAGTACAGTAGTACAGTTTAATTCCGCTTTCGTTTCGTTTGCGGTTTGATGTTTCTCATATGCATTATGTTAGGGATGCACCGATACTATTTTTCTAGTACTCGCCGATACCGATGCCTATACGTTTATTAATTTCTCTCTCTCTTTCTCTCTTTTTGGTGATGTTGCAGTTTTCCAAGCACAACACAGTGAGACTAATGAATGTAGGACAGCTTCTTTAATATTACTCTAATGAAAAAAGTAATCATTTTGTGCTTGTCACAAACTTAAACAAAAATTTCACAGTGTCCAATAACCTTCAAAGGGCATAATTACCAATATATATAATTGTTGTTATATAAAAAGAAATTTACAAACAACACAACAAATACTATAGAGATACAAATTAAATAAACTTGTTTTTCAGATACAGTAGGTTTATTTACCATGTATACATTTCTTTAACATATTTTGTTGTTTTATTAACATTAATGACAAATATAGGCTACGAATCCCAAATCCATGGATACTGACACATATCCTGTTATCACCCAAATGTTAACGTCCACTTAAGCCATAACCAACTGTATTTACGTGAGATACTCCACACGATGGACATTTTGACAACCACGTGTGCATTTGACCATTCAGGTGCGAGGAGATCTGAATTGGGATCGCGCATAAGAAAGAGAGAGAGCGCGTGCGAGAGAGAGAGAGAGAGAGAGAGAGAGAGAGAGAGAGAGAGAGAGAGAGAGTGCTTCTGATCTGTCATTCAGCGCAATTCAGCGCAAATTGTGATTGAAAGCATGCAGTTCGCAATGTGTTGTCATCATTAATTTTGAAGTATTTCCACATCTCTGAGGCTGACATTGTTTCTGCTGCTGCCGGAGTCTCTGTGCACAGAAAATTCTATCGGTTATGTCACGTAAGGTATCGGTCTTTGGTATCGGGGGTATTTTTATGAGTACGAGTACAAGTACATGAGCTTGGGCCCGATACCGATACTGGTATCGGTGCATCCCTACATTATGTGCAACAGAAATGGCAGCTCTCATCAGTTGGGCAATGTGGTGGTCACACCAGTGCGACCTCTAACAAAATTTAGTCGCACCAGCAGGAAAAAAGGTTGCAAAATGCAACCATTTCGTCGCAGTCTGGAGCCCTGTATAGTAATGGACATTTGGTTTTTAACACACGCCCTAAGCGGTCGACCAATCACAACAGACTGGGCAATCTGACCAATCAGAGCGAGTAGACCAATCACAACAGACTGGGCAAACCGACCAATCAGAGCGAGTAGACCAATCACAACAGACTGGGCAAACCGACCAATCAGAGCGAGTAGACCAATCACAACAGACTGGGCAAACTGTCCAATCAGAGCGAGTAGACCAATCACAACAGACTGGGCAAACTGTCCAATCAGAGCGAGTAGACCAATCACAACAGACTGGGCAAACTGACCAATCAGAGCGAGTAGACCAATCACAACAGACTGGGCAAACTGACCAATCAGAGCGAGTAGACCAATCAACAACAGACTGGGCAAACTGACCAATCAGAGCGAGTAGACCAATCAACAACAGTCTGGGCCATCTGACCAATCAGAGTGACTCGACCAATCAACAACAGTCTGGGCCATCTGACCAATCAGAGCAGAGCAGGCTCTCAGAAGAAGGGGTTTAGAGAGATTAGATCCTTTATCGAACCGTTTCAGACACTGTGAAAAAAGAGCTGATGCTGCAATGTAAAAAAAAAATGAAAAAGGACCTATTGTAGGAGACTCAAAAACAAAATTAGGAGCCTTTACAATAGCATATAGGGGCACTTTATAAATCAAGCAATTAAATAAACAAACAAAAAAATCTGCTTGGATGAGCACCTGTGACTGCGCTGCTCCCAGACTTACTTTCTGAGAGTCATGGCTGATCATCTTGACGTCCAGCAGAGATTTAATAGTCTTCTGGAGCTCCTTCTCGTTCATCTGCGTGCTGTCCTGCAGTTCTTTGTAGCTCACAGTCTCGCCGTTATTGAACGCCAGCAGCACGGCCATCTGATAGGTGGTTACCACGGCCACATAGGGCTTGGACAGATAATTCATCTTTACCTCACCTGAGAGAAACAAGTTGGTTGAGAGAACCACTATACTATGCACTCTGCACAACTTTATAAGGTTATTCTCTCATTCAACATCAGAGTCTGATAGTCCCTCCCCCTCCACTATGTAATTAAAACTGCGACAGTTAAGTGTCCAACATTTGTTTTTTCGGTTAATTAAGTGCATCATTTGGGTATTTAAAGTGCAGTTTTATTTTCAGGAATTTTTAGTGTGAACGCGTCATTTATACTACCAAATGGCATAGAATAGTGCGCAAATTGGGACGCACCTTTAAACTCATAAACTTAAATGAAAATTAGATAAATTACAACAACTAAAGCTGAAATAATAAATAAACTAAAGCAAAATAGAAATATCATAAAACTAATAAAAACGACAGAAGCACATAAAATTACTAAAACTTAAAAGTAAAATTAAAATGAAAAAAACTAAAATGAAAATATAAAATTAAAACCAAGTGGCGCAGTCCCACAGTCAGGAGTTTAGGAGTTACGAACACATAAAAAAATTCCCACATCTGGCTTTGATTGCAATTTTTTTGCCACAAATTTTGACATTTGGATACTAATGTGTAGTCAATGACTTTTCTATGGTGGTTTTGTCTCGATTGGACTAACAGTTTCTAAGATATTCACAAATGTTTTTTAAACGCTAAATCACGACGTTGCACTAACCATAAGGCAAAACCTAGCATGTTTGGTATCGCTGGGAGATGACTCCCATGAAAATAAGTCCACCACATCCAAAGTTATAAGCATGTAAATACATTTTTTGTTCCGAAACTTCTCAGACTCTTTTAGGACAGTGTGCCGAGTTTCATAATGATACATTCATGCGTTCGTAAAATATAGCATTTTACTACAAAATTCAAAATGGCGGCATGTAACTTTAGGTCATGCTTGTGAAGACATGGACCAAGATTGGACCGAATGCGATAAAGCGTTGCGGAGATACAGCCTTGCGTCTATTTTCGCAAGCGGTATGTACAATTTTTTTTGTCAGCATGGTCTGAAGATGATTCGGTTCAATTTTTGTGAAAATTTCAAGTTTTTTGGAAAAATTCAAAACGGCGGAAACAATTTTATGATGGAAAATGACATCATAGGGTGCAAGTGAATCGTCTTGAGCCAAGAAATCAGAGGGAATTTTTTTTTGTTTCTAGCCCTTACAGTTAAAAAAGTGAAAATGTGGACAGGTGGTGGCACTAGAGGCACTGATTTAGAAGGTTAATGTTGGGACAGACCTCTATCAGTGTGCCAAATTTCATAACTTTCCCTTCAAACTGCCATAGACTTCCAAAGCGGAAGAAGAAAAAAAAAGAAAGAAGAAGAACACCAATGGATACAATAGGTGCCTTCACACCTTTGGTGCCCCAATAATGAATGAGTAACTGCGTTCAGACTTTTGTCTGGTACTGTACGTGAGGGCTAAAGGTTTGTTAAAATGCTCTCAACTCGGTCAATGTTATGTGTCTGCACACTAATATGGGTGAGTCCTAGAAGTGTGACTGTATTTTGCTTGTCCTGCTGTGTTAACGGATTACTTAAAGGATATTTTGTCACAGCTCAGTGTGGTAATCTGACTCTTGCTGCTGAACCATGCCAGGGATTTGCTGTGGTTGTGTAGAAATACCAGGTGCTGCTAATCAAGCTTCCCCAGTACCAGCCAACAAACATTATCTTGCGCATATCAGAGTCATTTCTACTTCATCAACCTCTGGGCCAAAATTAGGAATGTAGATGGTGTAGGTGTAGTATGGCATTCAAATTAAGTGTAATATAAGTTCAGTATATTACATCAGTTGATTCTACACATTTAGTATAAATAAAGAAATACATTAAAACAGTTCAGATTGACATTTTTAAAATTATTAATACAATTACTTGATTAATTGTGGGCTTTTCTCAGCTAATATTGATATATGTGATTAATTCTAATGAATTCGATTTTTAATCAGTATATCCTGTAATTAATTCAATAATAATAATAAAAAAAATATATTAAAAACATCTTTAATGACGTTCATTTTCCAGATGTACACTACCGTTCAAAAGGATTGGGTCAATAAGAAATTAATACTTTTATTCAGTTTTGTAATCATGGGAATAAATTACATTTTATAATATATATATATTAAAATGGAAACCCAGAATTTTAAATTGCAATTATATTTTAATTGTAATATATACGGCCAAATAAATGCAGCCTCTGGTGAGCAAACATTTTTAAAAAAATCTTACCGACCCCAAACCTAGTGTACATTTATGTTCAACTTTACCTGTGCAGAGATAATGTAGCCAGGTCAACTTCCTTCCGCTGAAGTGCTGGTTATAAAACAACTCGAACTGCAGAAGGAGGAAATCGGTTAAATCAGCATCATCTACTTTTATAATGAAATGAAAAGGGGATTTGACATATTCGGCTCTCAGTACATGGAGGAAGCTTAAGTTCTTGCCCCTAATGATGACACGTAAGGTTTTGGAGCATGTTGACATGTCGGCTTACCATTTGTACACTTTTCTCCAGCTCCTGTGGGATGGCAAACGTGGAAGAGGGAACATGTGTGAGGGGCCATGCGCCTGCCTGAAACACATGTAAAATAATCTTATTCCACATTATTGCAGCATTTTCCCAACATATGTTAAAGTCAACATAAAAATGAAAATGGGAGATTCTTTTTTTTTTATAGAATATTTATTATAAAAGATTTATCTGTGCACATCATTATTGTTTAAAATTCATGTGCCTCGTAATCAAAATCACTTCCCCTCCCTCTTGCAGTGACATCTCTTCTCTGATGATGAGGGCGGGGCAATCCACCAATAGCAAACCACAACCATCCAATCAATTTCTCATGGACAAAATCAAGCCCCGCCTTACATTTGTTCTTGTTCCAAAAGCTGTTTCACTTGGATATACGGCACAATAGAGAAGAAAAGACTAGTGCAATTTCTATTTCACGTCGACTTTAAAGTCATAATTTAGTGTTTTATGACCATTTTCACCGACCCTTATAATTTAATAGGCTGTTTTTGCAACTGCATGTTTAAGACTTGTAAATGACCTCTGTTATGATTGGCTAATCATTTTGCAAGTAAAATGAGTAGCAAAATTATGTTTAATTTATTTGGTAACTTCATTATTGTAATAATTGAATAATAACAAATTTTTATTGGGGGGGGGGGGTGTCTCGGTTAATATATTTTATATATATATGCAGTTAAAAAAGCAAACTAAAATCTCAATACATAGCAATATTGAATCACAATTCTTAAAAATCACAATGCATATCGTATCCTCACCCAAGTATCGTGATAGTCCCATCAGTAGTCCCAACCCTATTAGTTAGAGTTAGCTTCATAGTTCTTAGTGTGAACAGGTACTTAATATTTTATGTTTGGTGGTGTGTAACACCAAGTATGAACAGTAATATTCTCTCTCACCTGTAATACATAAATCTGGAAGCTGATTCCCAGGTCCACAACAGTCTCCTGGGTTTTGATAAAGTTGTTGAATTTGTTGTTGAGGTCGGTGCTGACACTCATATCAGTGTACATTCTGTGCAGTTTGCTTGTGAATTCATAGCCACACGCTTGCTGCAAGGCAAAGGGCAGAGGAAGGAAAGAGAGACAGAAACAATGAAAGGTCTGCTCACTTTAATCACACGAAACCCTTCATCAGTCCCATTTGTGGTTCCACATAATGACAAAGCTGAGGCGCCCACAGCGAGTGAACACTTGATTATGGAGGATGAGTCACATCTGTGAACTTTTACGCACTTTTCAAGAAAGACGGCTGTGTGTGAGACTTTCTGTACCTTCAGTTTGTTGATCATGGCTTCCTCTGAGTCCATAGATAATGAAAGTCCATGTATTAACCTCTTTGCAAGCATTCTGGCATAAAACTAAGAAGAAAAGAAGAAAAACAAGAAATCATTAAGTGCCGCACACAGAAAGACTACCAAACCAGAAACAAAATGAAAGAAACTATATCAAACCAGTTCAGTCCCCAATAAACCTTTTCACAATTTAAAATGTAAAATGTTTTAGCGCATCACTAGCATGTTTCAATGCGTTACTAATGTTTTAACATTTTGCTAGCATGTTTGTTAACATGCTGCTAAAATGTTTTAGAATATTGCTAGCACAACCATGCTGCCATGTTTGTTAAACACATCTTGTTACAAAGTTTTAGCACATTGATAGCATTTTTCTAACGTTTTAGTATTTTAATATCATGTGGTAACGTTTAACACTATGTTAGCATGTTTTAACATTTTTCAATTATGTTTTAACCTATTAAAAATCTGCTAATATGTTTTAACTTTGCTAGCACAATGCTAGCATATTTTAACATGTTGCTAACATGTTTTAACACGTTCATAACATAGATGCATTGAAGCCAAATCGTAATGTAATTAAGAGATTTCAAATAGTTCACGTCCAGTTAGAACTCATAATTACAACTCATAAACTAAATTAAAATTAAACTAAAGAGCTTTGACTTATCACCTGACTGCTGCAGATTCATTTTGATGTTGATAGTGTTGCCATAGAAATGCATTCCAAGTCCGAGGACATGAACAGCTCTAACGTCACGGCTTGTCGCGCAATTACGGCAATTACAACATGGTGTGAACGCAGCTCATGTTTTAACATGTTAGCATGTTTTAGCACATTCCTTGCTAGCATGGGACGGGACATATCAAAATGTTTGACCAACAGCTTTTAGCTTACATCACAAACTATGATTTGCAACTTCTCATTCTCATTGTAGAGAATTTAATTGGACAAAATTCAGTATCCACACAGGTGGAGTTTGGGGGGACCAGAGCCAATGATTTTGTCTGAGCTATGAATAAAACATTAAAAAAAAAAATTATATAATTCATATTTTCTCATTTGATGGAAAGATGTAGGCCTAAGTATTACACAATTAGACACAAATAGACTATTCATGTAATTTATAAATGAATGTGACGAGGCAAGAAACATTTTCGACATTTTAGCTATATGAAGAAGAATGAATGTGTTCACATTTTAAAATAAAATATTATTTGAAAATAGTTTAAAGTGATTACTTCATAACTACAATTAGACCAAGAACTTCTTTTACCATTCTTATTTATTTATTCCCTTAAATCTGTTTTAATTATTTAATTCCTTTATTATTATTACTTATGTAATATCCCCTCCCACCACCACCCAACCAAAAGCATTTACCAGATCCTGTTCCCCCATCTTCTTTGCATCATTTCCTGTTCTCTTTCTTCTATACCTGAAGATAAATCAATCATGGCCTCACCTTCTGAAACACATCTTTGTCGTCAATGTATTTGAAGACTGTGATGAAGCTGGTCAGTTTGTCCTCAACTTCATTCTCTGTCATTCCTTTTGCAGATTTCTTCAACAGATTGTCACAGTACTTGGCCAGCTGTGCACCGACAAAAAGGAAAAGGAGTGTCAATGTTCTGACTATGTGTGTTCATTAGGTTTATACAGAGTTTATTTAGTCATCTTGATCTAACATTGGGAAATAAATAGTGATTACACACCAGCTCAGGTGCTTTGCAGATGGATTTAGGCTCTCTGTAGTTCACTACTGAAGTCAAGGCCTGGAAAGGAAATGAGCAATAAAAAGCACAAACCACAGACTCCAGTGTTTCGAAACACTCACATGAACCCGAGGGAAATGCATTTTGAATCCCAGATTCCCCCTACTGGACTAAAGCGAGAATGTTTGCAGAGTTTGAACTCATCTGAACTGAGTGATGTTCTTGAGTGGACGGGTTTTAAGTATATTATTATTATTATTATTATATTATATCTATAACTGCATTTCTATTTCAAAGTACTGAATTTTTACTATCATTATGTTATGTTATTACATGATCATTTATCATATTATATATTAATTTACATAATTGCATTTGTATTTTTTGAAGTATTGATGTTTTACTATTATGTTGTCATTATACATTACATTACATAATATTACTATATATTCAAAATATCCATAATTGCATTTGTATTATTTCCTAAGTATTGAGTTTTTACTATTATGTTATTACATTACAATTTATCATATTACATATTTCCATAATTCCATTTGTATTATTTCAAAGTATTGATATTTTTACTATTATGTTATTACACATTACATTACATATTACTATATATTCAAAATTGCCATAATTGCATTTGTATTATTTCTAAGTACTGAGTTTTTACTATCATGTTGTTATTACATTATAATTTATCATATTCTATATTAATTTCCATAATTGCATTTGTATTATTTCTAAATATTGATGTTTTTACTATCATTATGTTGTTATTTATTATATTGGTAACACTTTATTTTACAGTCCCCCTGTTACACATCTTACTATGTAATAACAGCAGTAGTAACATTAATATTATGCATAATTACAAGCAACTAACCCTAAACCAAACCCTAACCCTAATTATAATATTGTAATATTAATTATATAACTAATATTACTTAGTACTTATTTGTATATTTACACTGTAACAAGGGCACCTTAAAGTGTAACCATTATATTACATTAAATTTTACTGTTAATATTTCAAAAGTTTTGATGTTTTTACTATCAATAATGAGTGTCTAAATCTTTCCCCGGTTACTGTATGTACACTTGTAAATCATTTTTAAACTGTATTGAAATGTAAGTGTACCTTATCAAGCGCACTCATGAAGTGTTGGTCCCCATTCAACACGGTGTTAATCAACTGGACAAATTTACTATGAACCTCTAACACTGACTCAACAAACTGGGTTGGCATCTGCAAGACAAAGATCAGAGGAAAACATCTGAGGACACCGCAATTAATGCTATATAGAAATAATTGTGCATATAAAGCTGTTTTAATCATAGCTACCAACCACTTTTAGACTTTAAAAGTTTTCTTTACACATAACCCCAGTTACTCACGTTTTCCTGAGAGAGGTTACTGGTGGCTCTGAGACCCTCATCGTGGATGTGGACCTGGAGCTCTTGGATCATGTGAGGTAAGCCGCTGGACACGGCCCGCAGTAGCGTGTACATATTCGCCATATCTGAAACCAAACAAACCATCAAGACACACTACATTTACAACAGGCCATTCGAGACACATACATACATAAACTCATGAGCCGAAAGTGAAAGTTCACACTGGTTGTAAGCGTAAATAAAGTGCTGACCCTCTCTCTTTTCCTGTCTGATGATATTTTGACACTCCCCGTGCAAGAACTGCAGGTGATCGGCCACCATCCTCTGTTGACATTCATGGATGACTTTGGCGTAAGAGCTGGGGTGCAGATACTTCCGACATCTCACCTCTTCATCTTTCAACCGGCCTAAAACCTGCAGCATCAGAAAACAGCAAGCCGGCAGAGTTAATGTATCCTGATTATGATCACAATAAAGCTAGATACTAGGGGTGTAATGATACATGTATTCGAACATCACGGCTCAGCATTAGAAAACAGCTGTGTAGCAACAACAATCACTAGGCCCTCTGCAGGTTTGTTATAATACATAATTTTATTTTTTACCACAAAAAATCTGATTACTCGATTAATCATCAAAATAATCGATCGATTACTCGTTTACCAAAATAATCATTAGTGACAGCCCTAGTTGCTAGTAGCCTATACGCTGAGTTTCGATTCATTTTTGTGACACGCTCCACAAACTTCACGGAAAGGAAAAGAAAGCGGCATTCTGTTTGTTTTCTTTATTTTACAAAAGCACAATTTTTGTTTTTATTGTGATTGTACAGCCTTACTTTTATCTGTATGACCATAAATTATGGGGTTAAGTTTTTTTCTGTTGTTATAGTGAGACAAAATCATTTGGCACTGTGCTGATTTGTGTCGTGGAAGTCTCGCTACTACAGTCCAGTGATGAAATATGCATGTCCTAGAAATGAGAAGCCTCAGGTGCTGCTTCAATGACTCTCTCCTCGTGTAAAGGTGAAGTAGGCTCTTTTTCTCCTTCTCGCTCATCTTTCCGTGATTTCTTGACAAAGCGTAATACTGAACTTTGCGCATCCGTCATTGTCACCACGTTAATAAACTCTCACACGCAAAGACAATGACATTGTAGGCTACGCACAACACGTTAATCACACCAATAAGTTTGAAAACAGCAGTTGCATTTAACCACTTTTCAGTTTTGCAGCTGATTTTGACCAAATACCTTTTGTTTTTTATCAGCCCTGCAAAAAATATGACCTATGCAAGAGTGCATTCTGTTTACTTCTTAGTGTTAAATTCACTAAAGAAGGATGTACTGTATTGTACCAACTAACTAAATGCCGCTAGCTGTAATTTGCACTGCTGTCTGTTCAAAATAAATAAAAAGAATCCTAACATTGGGGATTTGTTGCTTTATCCTGTTGTACCATACTCGTATCAAACCATGATCCCAAAACCAAGGTACATACCAAACCGTGACTTCTGTGTATCGTTACACCCCTACTAGATACTGACCAGCAACATGGTAAATGGACTAAATAACCAAACCTATGTTCAAGTAACTGTTCTAAATGTAAAAGATGGTATTTGACAAATTAGGCTGTGGTTACACAATGTCACCTTCTCCATATATTGGGAGCAGTTGGACTCCTGCAGTAGATTGGAGGCTTCCTGTTTGTAATACTCGCCGGTTTTTGTCAGAAACGGCCCCTCAAAGATTTCCTGATAAAACTGGGATGAAAAAAAGAGGGTGTGGCCTTCAAATGAGATGCATGATTGCTGATGCACAAATTTTAAGCTTGCAAATAAGTTTGCAAAAGTTCAAATGTTTTGTTTTTGAAAAGTCTCTTATGTTTAATGTGGGTTATACTGTAAAATTTTATTCCTGTGATCTATATATATATATATATACACACACACACATATATATATATATATATATACACACATACACACACATATATATATATATATATATATATATATATATATATATATATATATATATATATATATATATATATATATATATATATATACACATACACACACACACACAGAAAATATTACTGAAGTTTCACATTTGCATAAAAATAACAAAGAATTTTAATCTACATCACATAAAAAACGTGCATCTAGACAGACATTCTCACCTTTAGAGGAAACTTTTTCTTGTATTGTTCAACATGAACAAAGGAGTTGATAACCCCATGGATTACTTTCTGATTTGGGTCCTCCCCACATCGGTCACTATGGAAACAACATCAAAACTTAGTAATTAAACTGCAAACGTATCCTCTGCAAAACTGAAATATAATCAATAGAACTGAATTTGGGTTCAGGTCATGCAAAAGTGTCTATGGAAAGTATCTGTGGTACCAAAGACTCGCCATACATACAATTTGTTTTAGTTTGAAATTACAAACCATAAATGTATTTACAGTAAAGTGGGCAGAATGGTTTAAAAGCTTGCTTCTTTTTTTTTTTCATGGCACTTTATACACTCATTAAAAAAAAGAAAAAAGTTATTCCAGCTATTGTATGTGAATAAGCAATACCGGTGTAATTCCTCGGGGTGGAGCACAATTTTGTTCCTTTAGGGATGTTAATAATTAATTTCTGATTAATTAATTGCCATTTATTGATTACAATTAGTTTGATCCCTCGCACCCTTGGCTTGTTTGTGGAAATGAAGTGGACTAAACTCTTTAAAGAGACTAAAATAATTAAATATCCAATATTGGTCGATACAAAATAAAATAAAATAGAAAATACCGAAATAATGTAAATGAATGTTTCATGTTAAAGTAAAAATAATCTGATTGAAAAATAAATTAAAATGTTTTGAGTTAAAGTTGTACTTGTCCCAGAAACATTCCTCACATCTCAAGGTTTAACCTACTTCTTGATCTCTTTCAGAAGCATCCCGATCAGCATCGGTTGAAGGGGCTCGATCATTAACTTCCGCCACATGTCCAGTGCAAGCTAAAAATACACCAGCAAAAACACCACTTATAAATACTGAAATTTATATCATACTGTTTATGGAAGAATAAAAACCCAACTTGACATCTGAACTGTGAATAGCTTAGCATCCAGTCTGTTCACATCAAAAAAAATGTTGATTTGCCAGCAGCCTGTGTCATAAGTTGAGCACACAGTACTTGTTAGTAAATCATGCATACCTCTCCGATCTCCATTAATGGCTCATTCATATCCACTCCTCCATATCCATACTGCAGGTCTGCTTCAGTCAGCTTGTTCTTCTTAATAAACTGTGTGTTCAGGTACCTGCGGTGAATTCATGAAAACGCTAATTAGGGAAAAGCAGTTGCTATTATTTTACACAAATGTGTGCGTACTGTATTTTGTTGCACAATAAAGCCACGGGTGACGTCAATTCAATAGCTGCTTGTTTTCACAGCTGACCAAGACCAGCAGGACAGTGATGGGGTTCAGGCCAACATGGTGAAATCAAGCAGAAACTGACCAAAGCCCTTGGTCTGCATGCCAGAAAAACAATACCTTGTGCACTCAATGTAGCGCATGATAGTGAACATTCAGAATGAGTGATAATGTATGATTTTTAATAAAAGGCAAAAACAAAAGAGATAACTATCCCTCACCACAAATCCTTAACCAAGAGAACATGATCAGACTGGCATATGAAAACTGCACTCTTACCAAAACTGTAACATGCATACTATACTGTATGTGCACAGTGAATGCAAATTTTCCGCATGCATGAAATAACCGGAAAATCTACTATATTTGCCAAAATATGCAGTATAAAACAGGTACAGGGAATACTGTATCACACAGTGCAACGCTCCCAGCTTCACTTGCCATTTCAACAGTTCCTAATGAACCGAAAGCAACATCAACTGTTATTTTAACATCCCTTTGATTGTTCCAACAAAACTTCAGAGAAGTTCACACAAAAACTAGATTCAAAATTGTAAAACTATTCAATTACTTTAACTTTTTATGTCTGATATGATAACTAAACTGAACTACTGATCAAAAGTTTAGGATCAGTACGATTTCTTTTTAAGAATTTAATACATATATTCAGCATGGATGCATTAAATTGTTTAAAAGTGACAGTAAAGATTTTCACAATGTTACAAAAAAAAAAACCTTTTTCGGTAACACTTTAGTATAGGGAACACATATAAACTATTAACTATGACTTTTGCCTCAATAAACTCTTAATTTTCTGCTTATTAATAGTTAGTAAGGTAGTTGTTAAGTTTAGGTATTGGGTAGGATTAAGAATGTAAATTAAGGTCATGCAGAATAAGGCATTAATATGTGCTTAATAAGTATTAATAAATAGCCAATATTCTAGTAATATGCATGCTAATAAGCAACTAGTTAAAAGACCTTAAAATAAAGTGTTACCACTTTTTCTAATAAATGCTGTTCTGAATAATACTGAAATAATACTGAAAAATGCAGCATATTAGAATGATTTCTGAATCAAGAAAACACTTATTTTAAAGGGTTAGTTCACCCAAAAATGAAAATTCTGTCATTAATTACTCACCCTCATGTCATTCCACACAAATTAAGATATTTTTGATGAAATCCATGAGCTCTCTGACTCCTCCATAGACAGCAATTTAATTACCACTTTCAAGGCCCAGAAAGGTAGTAAAAACATCGTTAAAATAGTCCATGTGACTACAGTGGTTCAACCTTATTTTTATGAAGCGACGAGAAAACATTTTGTGCGCAAAAACTAAACAAAAATGACGACTTTATTCAACAATTTCTTCTCTTCCCTGTCAGTCTGCTACGCAGTTTATGTTGTATAGACAGTGCAGAACTTCCAGATTCTACATCAGAACGCAGACTCCGTATTGGCTGAAGCTGCACATGTGAGCGGCACGACGCATGCGTGTGATCATGCTGACACAGGAGCCGGCCAATAATGAGTCTGTGTTCTGACGTAAACACAGAAGCACTGCACTGTCTATACAACGTAAACTGCGTAGCAAACTGACATGGAAGAGAAGAAATTGTTGAATGAAGTCATCATTTTTGCATTGTTTTTGCACACAAAAAGTACTCCTGTCGCTTCATAAAATTAAGGTTCAACCACTGAACATTTTAACGATGTTTTTAGTACCTTTCTGGGCCTTGAAAGTGTCAATTATATTGCTGTCTATGGACGAGTCATATAAAATATCTTAATTTGTGTTCCGAAGATAAACAAAGAACTTACGAGTGTGGAACGACATGAGGTTAAGTAATTAATGACAGAATTTTCATTTTTGGGTGAACTAACTCTTTAAATTGTAATAATATTTCACAGTATCACTTTTTTTTTTACTGTATTTAAATGCAGTAAAAATAAACGCAACCTTGTTGAGTGTAAGAAACTTTTAGGTAGTGTAGTGTTGTCAAAAGTACCGACTTCGGTACCAAGTTGGTACTAATATTTTAAGAATATGACGCTTTGAGCGCTGTTGAGCGGATTCATAAACACCTCTGATTGGCCACTGTGTTCACGCGCTCAACAGATATGTCTGTGATTGGCTACAATAATCAACGCTTCAAAAACATGTTGTAAATAGACATAAATGACACTCTTCACTGAGCGTTTACACAGATACACACGGGAACGCTCCACTGATAGGCGCCTGCTTTCAAACGCTCCCGTGCGTTGATCATTGTAGCCAATCGCAGACATGCATGTTGAGCGCGTGAACACAGTGGCCAATCAGAAGTGTTTATTCCCTTGACAGCGCTCAAAGCGTCGCATTTTTTACATTTTAGTACCGGTACTTGGTATGAGTCGTTACTTTTGACAACACTAGTATGTATTAGTATATACGGTAGGTTTTACTTAATTTGAACTAAAATTCAAGTTTTCTAGTCGAGACTAATATTGGCCTAAGTGTTAAACTAAGGTTAAACACAAAAAGACCAATCATTTAATACTTTGACAACCACTCGATTATGATATAAACACTTTTAGGCCACTATTAAATAAGGATTCACCATCCAACTATCACACCAGCATGAACACCATTTAGCAACCAAAAAAGTTCAGTACAATTATTTTCAGAATTAAAAGTGAACTAGCCATACCAAACAGAACTGCAAAAATAATTGTTGTTCCAAATAGGTTTTCCATCTGTCAACCATCTGATATTGTTGAGCAAATCTGGTAGTTGCGCCCCTAACTCCACCATTGGCTGAGGCGGAAAAAGTCAACCTATGAACTGCTTATGTATAGTCGTCTCTGCTCATTAAACACGACTAGGAGAATTCTAACATTAAAAAAAAACGTCCTTCACAAGAATTCCCTGAGCTAGCTGAACTTACCTGTATAAGCAATCCATGTACTCAGCACCTTTGCTGTATTCCTCCCAGTATCTGTGATACATCACCAAAACCTTTTCCTCGGACTCCAGGACTCTCTGTAAGACACAGACCGCAATGATGCAAGACATCCACAAATAAAACATAATGAAACTGGCCTGAGCTACAAGCATCACCCAATCTTACCTTGAACAACTGACGGACGTGGTTCTCCAGAAACACCTTTGTCTCAGTGTACAGTCTTTCCCCTAAAGGCTCTGGATACGCAACACACAGCGCATATATGTCACTGAAGCCCACGTTAAGGAGATTTTAATGCAGGACATTTGAATCTTAGTATTTTAGATTTATATGTACTGTTGTGTGCTCTTATTTCTTTTATTTGATTATTCAAATTGCCCGCAAGGGATCTTAATAAAGTTAAACTTGAGGATACATGAAGTTACTCTAGCGGTAAGATGTTTTTTGTTTTTAAAAGAAGTTTCTTAAGCTCCTCAAGGCTGCATTTATTTGATCAAATACAGCAAAAACAGTAATATAGTGAAATATTATAAAATAACTGTTTTCTATTTTAAATGTAATTTATTCCTGTCATCAAAGCAGAATTTTCAGCATCATTACACCAGTCTTCAGTGTCACATGATCCTACAGAAATCATTCTAATATGCTGATTTTGCTGCTCAAGAAACATTTTTTATTATTACTATCAATGTTAAAAAACAGTTCATATTTTGGTGAAAACTGTGATCATTTTTTTAATCAGGATTCTTTGATTAGAAAGGTCAAAAGAACAGCAATTCTTTGAAATAGAAATCTTTTGTAGCATTATATCTTTCACTTTTGATCAATTTAATGCATCCTTGCTTAAAAAAGAAATTTCTTTAAAAATAATCTTACTGATCTTACGAAAGTTTTAATGGTGGTGTAAGAGGTACATATAAAATATGTAAAACATTTAATAAATGGCCATTGCATCCTTGTAAAATAAAATGACCAAAAATCATTAAAAAGGAAGAAGAAGAAAGAGGAAGTAATAATTCTAATAATTCTAGTAATAGTCCTGAATCAGGACAGATTTAGACTACTAGAGATCAGGATACGAGAAGCGGTCGTTCCATGTTGCCCTCTCCACGTAATCAAGCATCACAACCGCTCTGATTGTCGTTAGGAGCTTGTTCCATGTCTCATCGAAATCCACCACCCGCGGTTTTAAGGACATGGTGTGTGGCTTCGGCTGCGACTGGAGGGGAGAAAAACATGAAAAAGCAGGTGACAATTAATTCATTACAGCATTCCCATTAGTGTTGTTAATAACTAAAATGAAAAAGACTATTAAAAACATTTTTGGTAACTGAAATAAAGTGAAATTAAAGGGTTAGTTCACCCAAAAATTACATTTCTGTCATTAACTACTCACCCTCATGTCGTTCCAAACCCGTAAGACCTTTGTTCATCTTCGGAACACAAAGCAAGATATTTTTGATGAAATCCAAGAGGTTTTTTATCCTCAATAGAAAGCAATGAAATTACCACTTTCAAGGTCCAGAAAAGTAGTAAAAACATCATTAAAATAGTCAACGTGACTGCAGTGGTTCAACCTTAATGTTATGAATCGACAACAATACTTTTTGTGCTCAAAAACAAAACAAAAATAACAACTTTATTCAACAGATTTGTCTCTATCCTGTCAGACTCAGACGCAGACTTGATGGCTCCTGCGTCAGCATCACACGCATGTGACATGCTTGCTCACATAACCAGCGTCGGCCAATACTGGGACGGCGATCGGTCGCAGAACCTAGAAACGCTGCAACGAAAATAGCGTAGCGTTGTTTTGTTTTTGCACACAAAAAGTATTCTCGTCGCTTCATGACATTAAGGTTGAACCACTGTAGTCACATTGACTATTTAAACCTCTTGGATTTCACCAAAAATATCTTAATTTGTGTTCTGAAGATGAATGAAGGTCTTACGGGTGTGGAACGACATGAGGGTGAGTAATTAATGACAGAAATTTCATTTTTGGGTGAACTAACCCTTTAAACTGAAATGCATTTAAGCTGAAGTACTAAAATTATTAAAAATTAAACAACAAAACATTTAAGCTAAATAGAAATATTTAAGCAAAACAAAAATAAAAATGAGAAAAACACAGAATCTAAAATTAAAATGAAATTAAAATCAAAACTAAATCAAAATATAATAATAGTATAAATAATAATACTAAATAAATGAATTTCAATGACTTTTGCAAGTCAAATTGACTGGATAAGGATTTTTGTTAAAATGCATTTTATAGAAATGGCACACAATGACTTCAGCATAACTAGCAAATTATATTCTCTGTAGGAAAATCCCATGATAATTTTCCACAGTGATTACTATTTTAAAAAAAGGTTTTCTGACTTCCTATTAATAGTAAAACAGTAGTAGCTCCAACCACCACATGCTGTCCTTAAATTGTTCAAATACAATTAATAATACAATTAGGTTTTTTCTTTATAGAAAAGAAACAACTTTATAATTGTATATGTATTTTGTAAATGCATTTAAAAAAAAGAAAAAGAAAAAGAAAAGGCTTTGGCATTCTATAAATTACATTGTGCAAAGAATTTTGTTTTTTCAGAATTTTTTAATTAAAAATGTTTGATCATACCTGTAGTAAAATACCAATATATCACCCAGGCTGAAAGATATTTCTCCATTTTCATATTATGAGTTAACTCGCATAATTCATATTTTTCAAATATTTTAAGTAGTTTGTGTGAATTTCAAATAAATAACCTGTAAAAATGTTTGACTCCTTTTTCCTTTTTGTGTACGTCTCATTTGCTTACATTTCAATATTTGCTTTATCTACATTTTATATCAGCCTCCCTGCTCTCAATATTTCATCCCTGCTTTCACTCCCTGAAAAACCCTAACAGTCAGTGTTGGGTGTAATTAATTACTAAGTAATCTAATTACTGTAATTTGATTACTTTTCCCTTGAAACGGGATTGCTCTTACTTTTTTCGGCAATTTAATTACAGTTACTTCTTATGTAATTGCATCATTGGACATGTATAGACTATAGAACAAATCTATATGAAACAATAGTGAATTTAACGTCAAAATTTAATGTTAAAATGTATGTTTTAATGTAACCTTCTCCCTTTATTCACTCCAAGAATAATTATGCAATTGTATATTGTTTATTTGAAAGAATCAGAAGAGCATTTTCATGTCTATCCTTGTTTTGTTCAACTGGTTGAGGTTGATATGGAATATATTTAGAAAGTAATTAATAATAAGTAATCCAATACTTTTTAGAGAGAGTAAATAGTACAGTAATCTAATTACACTGTTGAAGATGTAATTAGTAGCTAGTAATTAACTACTTTTTTAGAGTAACTTACCCAACACTGCTAACAGTTGACCACCACAACACACAGATGTAACAATAAAGTAATTTTTACTTGACAGGTATGTCTAGAAGAGAATAAAGTAAAAAAAAAACATGCATGTCTGCCTTCTACACAAAACAGTAATAATCCACAAACCTCATTAACAACAACACATTCAAGGGGAAATTAAATATTAGAGTAACTGATTGTCACAATAAAGACAGATCACTGAAGATCAACTCATTATCTCAGTGTCAACATCCAAAACAGCTGTCAAGGAACATCAAAGTATAAATATAATTTGATCTACATAGAAACATCTCTATAAATAGCCAAAACAATTGAGTTTACACCTCCAGTAAATCCACTTGCTGTAAAACAGTCACCCCCCAAACTGCAGAGGCCTAGTTACACATATCCATGATATGATTGCATGAAAACAGAAGCTGGTGGTTTATTTTAAGCAGACGTGATTGAATAACAGCTGTGTACTGTGGTAAACAAACACGTACACGTGTGTTTATAAGAGATAGCTGTGTGTTTACGACATAAATACAGTGTTATGGAGCAGAAACAGGAGCTAACGTCTGAGCTAACATGAGCGCTGCTCATTCACACACACACCTGAGATTAAGAAAGCCCTGCTGAGCTGCGAGTCTCGAGCGGTCAGGAGGCTCGGGTGTGTCGGGTCTGGATGTGCTGTCCACGGGTCAGTGTGTCACAGGTGTGGGTTTGAAGTGAAGCTGTCAGGACGCTTGATTCCTCTCTCTCCCTCTACACCTCTGCCATTGCCTTTCACGGACTGCACCACTGCATCAGCTGTAGGGGTGGACGAGCGCAGTTAACGATGGACACACTTATGACAACCTTTAAACCACACGAGACGTTAAATAAGCGTTTTCTGAGTGATAATATAGAGAATGTGTATTAATGGGATGTATTATTCTTAAAATGAATGGTAATATTGTCTCGCAGCTTTTACCGGACTCCCCCTTTTATTGGTGGTATGACCGAAAAGTACGGCAACTGTTCGCGGACAAAGTCGTGACAGAAGAGGCATGAGTAAGAAATTTAACAATTTTCGCTTTTCGCAACGGTTTCAGGTTCTTTCCCATTGCATTAACGATCATTTTAGTACTTTTTAGAAATAAATGTTTGGGGAAAGACATTCTTTTTGCATTTTGCATTACTCGTTATGACATTTCAGTTTTAACAGAACAAATAGCCTATAACAAATCAAAAATAAATTTATTTTTTGTCATAAAAATGTCTTTACAAGGAATTTGTAGTAATGGTTTTTCACAGTCATTTTAAAGGTGGCTTAAATGGAATCATATATGTTATATATCACTTCTACTAACTATCACTGATTACAGCAGAACTTAATGTGTATCTTTGTATCATATTATATTTGTACAAACTATAACAACATATACCTTAATACCTTAATAATATGGTAATTTGCACTTAGATTGGGTGTGGTTACGGCACTGACCCCCAGGGACACATGAAGCCCAGAGTAAGTAGGCCTAGTGTCCTAAGTGTCTTTTTAAAGAAATAGTATGCTATATATATAAATAAAAGAGAAAATAATATTGTCTTCTCATTGTATTTGGACAACAATATATTCAGTCATGTCTGGATGTGTGTCGGGTCTTCCGGAAACAGAAGATAAGGAAAGCCAAAGGCCCAGACGATGTCTCACCTGCCTGTCTTGAAGATCAGTGTGAAGATGGATGACAGTTGACCAACAAATCACTGGAGCTGTGTGAAGTCCCCCATCATCCCTGTACCCAAGAAAGCAAAAATTACAGTACTAAATGACAACAGACCTGTTGCTTTGACGTCTGTGATCAAGAAGTCAACTGAGAAACTGGTGTTGGCCCACCTGAAGGACATCACTTGCTAGAACCTCTTCAGTTTGCTTATAAAGCAAACAGGTCCACAGATAATGCTTTAAACATAAGACTGCACTGCATCCTGCAACATTTATGCAAGAATCCCGTTTGTGGACTTCGGCCTGGCTTTCAATACCATCATCCCAGATATCCTCCTGACTAAACTGACCCAGCTCTTAGTGCCCACCTCCATCTGTCAGTGGATCACTAGCTTCCTGACAGGTGACGAGTCTGCATACAGACAGTTGGTTGGACATCTGGCTGTCTGGTGCAGTCATAACAACCTGGAGCTGAACACGCTCAGAACAGTGGATATGATAGTGGACTTTGGGAGAAACACCCCAGCATTTCCCCCACTCACCATGAATGGCAGCACTGTGGCAGCTACCATCATCTCTCAGGACCTGAAGTGAGACAATCACATAGGTTGTACTTCCTTCGCCAACTGAAGAAGTTCAGTCTGTTCAATAGTTTTACTCAGCTGTCATTGAATCTGTTCTGTGCACTTCTATAACTGTCTGGTTTGGGTCAGCCACCACATCAGACATAAGTAGATTGCAACAGACTGTTAGGACAGTTGAGAGGATGATTGGTGAGCACCTTCCCAAGCTTTAGGACTTGTACATCTCCCGAATGAAGAAGCAGACAGGTAACATCATCATAGACCCCTCTCACCCAGGCCTCTGCCCTCAGGAAGATGCTACAGATCTCTGTGCACTAGAACATCCAGGCACAAGAACAGTTTCTCCATCCTGAACCGCTAGCACGCCATTTGTTTTTATAGATCTATAACATCTACGTGTTTTTATAGATCTATATCCTTATGGTGTTTATGCCACCCAGGCATTTGGCAGTAATAACTCTCATGTAAATACATTTTTATATTTATGCAGTTGTATTTACAGTATTTAATATGCACATATGTACATAGGCCGTCTACTTCCATTTAAATGTATATTATGTCTGTTACACATATTCAGATATGTTTGTTCTTAGTATAGTTTTCATGGACTTTTAGTTTGTATTCGGTAGTTCCTGTGTTCCTTTGTTTCAGTTTTCCGCTTCTCTTTTGTTGTCACAGACATTCATTTATCATCACAGGTGTTAATCATTAGTTCCCTCATTTGCCCTGTATTTAAGTTGCTTTGTCTCACTGTTCAGTTGTCGGCTGTTGTTCGTGTTTCATGCACGCTGTTATGCCTTACTGCCTTCATATTTAATAAACCTCATTGTTATTTTTATATCCAGTCATCTGTCTTCTTCAGTCAACGTGACAGAACAACCGACCCCCTAAGATGGAATACGCTGCAAAATTTGCTGTGGTGGTTTAGATTTTTTGAGTTACACAGAACTATTCTGCCGTCTTGCCATCACCTGCCCCTACAATGACGAGACTCTCAAATCGCTGTTCTGGATCTGGGCCAATTATCACCATCAGGTAGACCTCACAGACACCTCAGAACTTGACTGGAGTGAGGCCATCATCAGGTGCCTGGAGAGCGTCTATCCTCCATCCGGGATACAGCCAGACCCAGAGCCCAGCCCACAACCACCCTCAACCGCAGAGACTTCGCGAGAACCCCCGCAGACACAGTGCAATTAATGTCTGATGTGAATGTCTTTGCTCATTACTGAGCTTTTCTACTGCATTTTCAATAGTGGTGTCTCCTAACGCGTCAAGGCGAGCTAAGTTTCTGGATAGATTGACTCACCATTTCGGTGTCCAAGATTGCCGTGGAGAAAGGGAAAGATGCCCCTTCCTATTCATGTCCGTCAGAATGTGGATTCATGATTTCTGGCAGTGATTCGCATCTGATGTGTATTGCATGCATGGGTTTAAAGCATGGTTAGGCCTCACTGGTGGATGGAGAAAGTTGTGCGCACCTGGAAAGAAGGTTTTGGGTGGCTGCATCTTCAAAAGATGATCTGTGTCTCTCTACGATCCCTCCTTCAGCTAAGGGGGCTCAACCCTTTCCTCGGAGGGACCTTTCTTCCTAAGCTTACGCCGCTTTTCGACCAACAGCTGCTAGAGGAAGGCGATGAGGTGGAGGGAGATGATGAGGAGATGTTAGTTAACCTCCTCAGTGAACTATCCTGTCTGCCCAAGCATCCAGACCTGTGACTGCACAAAGTGGCAATTTAGCATTGGCAGTGGTGGATTGTGATCTAGTGGAGGTTTGTAAGTGTGTGGCAGCTAAGGTGAGTATTGCTTAGCCTGTAACTCCTGGGGATATTAATGATGGAAAAAGACTCCCTTCTTGCCTACCACTAGCGAAACAACTGCTTCCTGCTTTGTCGCTTTGTGTAGCATAGATGAAGCAATCATGGGACAAACCTTTCTCTCATTGTGTGCCCGTCAAGGGCTACTCTTCACTTGATGTGAACAAGATGGAGGTCTTTGGGCTCTCTAACTCTCTCAAATGGTTGAACAGTCAGTGGTTCACCACCTGTATTCAAAGAGGTGGACCACTGTCTCTCATCTGCCAGTCCCTCCCTCTTTGAGAAAATGGAACGCTTCACCGCTTCCATATTACAGAAGATACATAAATCATCGGAGCTATCTGTGCAGGCACTTAACCCAAATTTATTGTTGATGGCCTATTAAGGTATTAGAGGAGCTGGGCACTCAGCTGGACTTCTGCAATCCAAACCCAACAGTCTGAGAGGAAATCTGTTATATAACAGACCTCAATCTACGCACCTCTGCGTGGTGCGGTACAAAGCTGCGGCCGTACTATGGCTCTCGTCATTGCGAGTGAGAGGTCAGTCGTTCTGGTGTAATCTCTATCAGGGACAGAGAGAAATTAGATTTTCTCGATGCTCCTATGGATTCAAAAGAGTCGTTCGGCCAAGCTGTTGTAACGATGAGACAGATATGTGACCTTCAAAAAAAGGAAGGCAAAGCATCTGTCTGCCACGTCCTCCTGTTCCCCTGCAGCCTATTCCTCCAACACAGAAGAGGAGGTTTTTGAATTTGTCCAGGACTGCAAAACCCCAGAGCACAGATCAGATGGCTTTAATGACATTTTATCAATGCCTAACCCAGTTTTGCAAGGGAAACCTGGTATGATTTAGGACCTGTCCCCGCCTTATGGGCATGATGGCTTTGTCAGTGATGGTGGTCCTGCTGGGTTTGCTCAAATTAAGGGACTTACAGTGATGGCTAGCTGCGAGGCAGGCGTTCTCGCAGACACCTCGTCAGCAAAGTGAGAATACTCACAGAATGCATGGAGGCTCTTCAACCTTCTGTATTGCGGGCAGGGGTCTGTTGGGGGACATGTCTCTGAGAAAAGTCGTGACAACGCATATATCCCTGAGGGGCTGAGAGGCTTTTTTTCAGGGCAGATTGGTAAACAGTAGCTGGACGCCCCAGCTTCGCAAACTTCACATAAATCTTCTGGAGATAATGGGGTTTCATGTTCCTGTCAGGACAGACAACACAACGGTGGTTGCATATATTAGTTGCCAGGAGGGAACGCATTTGTTGCAACTGCACAATTCAGCCCGCAAGCTGATTGTCTGGAGCACTGCGCACTTCAGCACGATGTGCACAATGCACGTCCCGGGAGTCCTGAATGTAGGAGAGGATCTCCTTTTTAAGGGGCAATCCATTATACAGAGAATGGGCGCTCACCTGCAGGTGGTAGATCAGATTTGGAAGAGGCAGATCTCTTCACCTCGCAGACAAATGCAAAATGTCCGCTATATTTCCCTCTCAAGCTCGAAAATGCACCTTTGGGTGAAGATGCGTTTAGCACTCCCATGGTCAAACGTGTTGCTATATGCACTCCCACCACTGACTCACCAATTTCTCCCAACCTAGACTGTGGCTGGCAGAGATTGTTCAGCACATTAAGGGAGAGCCCTGGTCACTCCCATTGCACCAGGACCTGCTGTCACTGCTGCTAGAGTCCTATCTATGCTCACGTTGTATGATCTTTAATGATGTGTGTTTCAGGACTGGTGCATGCAAAGGAGTTATTCCTTTTCAGTGCACCATGAGTGATATACTCTGTTTTTTGCTGAGCTTAATGAACAATTCTACTATTACAGTTTATCTGGCTGTTAGTTTGGCTTGCCACATAGGCTTCAAAGCAGCTTTGGTGGGACAACATCCTCTTATATGCCAGCTTATGAAGGAAGTGAAGCATTTAAGACCAGTATCTAAGCGGCAGATCCCGTCATGGGACTTCCCCATTGGCTTTGAAAGCTTTAACTTGGGTCCCGTTTGAACCTCTGGAAAGCGTTCATATTATGGTCGTATCTCTGAAAACGGTTGTACTCTTTGCTTTAATCTCAGTTAAGCAGGTAGGTGAGTTACATGCCTTATCGGATAATCAAGCATGTCTAAATTTTAGTTTGGATGGCAGTAATGTTACAGCGACTGAATTGGCCTATACATCTATGGGTCTTCATTCCCCGGCAGGCTTAAGGGCTCATTCTAGGTGTTTGTGTGTGGCTACCTCATGGGCATTGTTCACAGGAATTTCGGTGGGAGATATTTGTGCAGTGACATGCTGGGCTTCCCCTCATACATTTATCAGATTTTACCATCTGGGTGTCACTGCACCTACTATGGCTCAGGCAGTTCTTAAAGTTGGCTCGTTGGAGAAATGAAAGGTTATCTTTCATTCTTGCCAGGTCTGTTCAGTTGCTTCGGAAAGCATGTGTTAAGGGAGTTGGCCATATTATTCCCATAGTGACATACCAAGTGATTGTTTGAAAGAGAACTTTAGGTTACTTTTGTAACCCCGGTTCTCTGAGAACAGAACGAGGTAGCTTCAGCAGCTTCCCTACTCACATAACACGGGGGAAGAGTGTGCTTAGAATGCCATTTCAGGGATCACAGCTGTATATATAGGGAGGGGCTGGGCTCCTTGTCATGAGCTGTAATTGGTTCGGACAGAAATGGTGTAATTCGTGCTTCCAGACTCTATCACGCCTAAGGCATTTCCAATAGTGAGATACCTTGCTCTGTTCCAGGGTTACGTAAGTTTTGAGCTTGTCCACTTTCGATCACTTTCAGAGGTAGTCGAAAACGCATTCGACTGGATTGCTTTCATAGTGTAATGTGGTCGAATGTGTTCAAACAGCTACAAAAGACTACCTACTCTCCGTCTACTGACCTAATGCATAAACATTATGGGAAATGTGCTAGCCAGATGGGATTTAAACCATGCTGAAGACACAAGTTTGGTGTGAAGATGAAAAATGTACCAAGCACAATGTTCTCTCACTATTCCCGATTTCTAACACATACTCACAGCGTACGGCGTGATCTTGTGGCTGTCAGAGCAGTAAAACGAAAGCTGCTGCTTTCCATGTGTTTTTCCATCATCTTCTGTGCTTCCATATGTAAATTGCTTAGAGATCTGAAATGGCCATACATTTACCGGCCTATAGACCCTTTCCTCGAAGAAATCAGGACAGAAGTGGCCGACAGTGGACAAAAGAGACGGATTAAAAAAAGTTATAAACGGGAATGTGTCTCCCTCATCTATGTGATCCGATCGACCAAAACGCATCTTAATACCAGTTGTAAACAGGGCCAATAATAACTTTAAGAATCTTTCCATGTGTGCAATGCATATCCTCTCATATCTCAACTTATATCTTACTGATATTTGTTTACATCAAGGTCCTAATGTTAAGAACACAGTCAGCATGCCAGCACAACAAAACACAATCAATGTCTTACAATAATAGCATTTAATTTTCATATTAAAAATATTTGGGCACATACACAGATGTCATTCCATTAGATATCAACATATCAAACCATTTACATTTATTCATTTAGCAGATGATTTTATCCAAACTGTAAATAAACAAATTTTACTTAGAATTCTAGAGTAAGGAGTAGTTCATTAAATAAATATATTACACTAACGTTTGACAACCATAAAGTGTCACAATATTATTTATCATCATTGTGAAATGTATGTTTTATCATTTAAACTCCCAAAAATTCTAAATAAAATGTTTTGCTGAAAAGTTGTTGTATTATTTTTCTTTCAAATAAATGCTGCTTGTTTGATATAACGTAATCATTTTTATGTTTGTGTCCAAGTACATTTTTAGACCTGTTGAATATTTGTTGCAAGATTAAAATGGACATTACATAATTATTACATATATTTGGTCAAGCTTTTTTGTATTGCGATTGACTTTTATTTTGAAAAGACAATAACACCACCGGTCATTTCCGGGTTGTCAGTCCGTGTGGACGTGAATGATAATTGTGTGATGAGACACAGGAAAGGTGAGGCTTCTTCTGCATGAACTTCACATTTGTGTCTCTATGTTGTGACGCAGCCAGTGTTTCTTTTTCTTTTTCATCTGCCTGAACTACAGCTAATGCGCCTTTAACTGTGTGTTGACATGTAACTGAAGCCAAATGCAGCTAAAGGAGGTTTGTACAGTCTCCAGCTTTGATTTTGTTGTCATATAGACATTAAGACACACATAATATAATAAAACAAAATCCAATACAATAATTTAAGACTATATATAGATTATTCAGAGTATTGCCATCTCTTTGGACATGTACCATGGTAATACCAGGGTATTATAGTATAGTATTTTGCATTATCAATGCAAATATACATGAACAATTTTAGTAATTTAACCCCACAGTTTTTTTTTTTTTTTAATGTCATCACTGTACCAGAGTAGCAACTATAGTGCATTTTCTTACAAAAAAAGAAAAAAAAATTGTAGTTTTCCTCTAGGTTTTACACCATAAGACATGGATCTGAGCATGAAGTCATACGGTGACCCAGAGGAAGTGGGCGTGTTTCCATCAGCTGGCTGTAGCACTGAAGAACAGGATGCTGATTTAGGGGCGAGGACGCTTGATCTACACCCATCAGGCGCTTTGTTTGATCTGGGTGAGAATGCAGGAGTTTACATTATACATTAGCCATACTACATCCATTCACTACTGTATGATAATCTGCACATTTAGATACTGTACTGCCTATTTGTGAAAAGTCTAAACTGCCCTGACTTTGATTTTCAGGGGTTTTTAATCTGGGGTCTGAGTGCCTTAAAGGCACTGTCATTGATTCTGTCATCATTTATTCACCCTCAAGTTGTTTCAAACCTGTAAAAATATCTTTGTTCTGCTAAAAACAAAGGAAGAGATTCTGAAGAATGTTTGTAACCAAACAGTTGTGGGCACCATTGATTTCCATAGTATTTTTATTCAATACTATGGAAGTCTATATATAAAATACATATATAGTTAGGAAAGGGGTTTTGTCGCAAAGGGAACATCACATTTAGGGGTCTGTGGCATCAAAAACCCCTGAAAATGTCAAATATATTGAACAGATGTATGTATTTGTTGAGAGAGACAACATAACATAATCATTTTCCTTTTCAAACGTCACCACAGATGACCACGCAAAGAGTCTTTCTGCCAGAGCGAGGCCTTTCCAATGCTCTCAGTGTGGGAAGGGTTTTTCCCGTATACAGCATCTGTCTGAACATGTCCGGATTCACACAGGCGAGAGGCCTTTTGAGTGCTTGGTGTGTGGAAAGACTTTCACCCGGGAAAGAGATCTCAAGACTCACCAGATTGTACATACGGATGCGAAGGCTTTTCACTGTACGATCTGTGTTAAAAACTTTGCCCTGTTATCCTCCTTGAGAAGACATCTGCGTGCATTTCATCAAGGTAAAATTAGACATTAGATTCTATGCATCGCAGTGATTTTTCCATGGTCTTGGGGTGTTGTTAGGCGCAAAATAAAGCTAAAAACTGCTAAAAACCCCTTTTACTGTGGATGTATATAACGCTAGCTACGTTTCCATCTGGTGAGTGTGATTTTACCAACTACAACATGTTCCTGGATCAACATCTTTGTTGATCCTGGAACAACATTCCAAACAACCAATCAGATTTGAGGGAAAAGTTTGCAGTTTATGTCAAGTTTAGGCTTACAACCAGGGTCAGGTGCTTCTACGCCAGTGTTGTTCATTTCCTTCTGATTTTAGGGAGAAGTTATGGGTTTAGGGGTAGAATTATGGTTATGACAACATTTTCAGACAAGAATGTTGTTCCAGGATCCACAAAATATGTAGATCCAGGAACATGTCTTCCTTGGCAAAATCAAGGTGACCGTTTCCATCCGAAGTTGCGAATTTAACTTATGCACAAATTTAAAGTTTTTTTATGCACATTTTTAAAATTTATGTGCATCTTGCCATTTTCATTCAGCGATTTTTCATTAAAAAATTTGCATAACAATAGGTGAATGGAAACTGTAAGAGCTACTTAAAGTTATAAAAAACACCTGAAACTTCTGTGGGTCCTGCCAGTGTTTTTCCCCATCCAATCAGATTTTTGAGTCAGGATGAACCATTTTATAAAAAATTAGGTGGGTTTTGTTGTGAAAACATGGCAACCCTGAATGATATAATATAATGAATGTTTGCTGAAAGGTTTATAAAAGTGAACTTAATCTAAATTAAGCACCGATTTCTTATAGTGCCATATGAAATTTTCTTCTGAAATTAGCATTTTTATCAAGTTTGTATGTTTAGGGTCAGTAATTTCACTCTAATGGCACTGAAAAGGACCAATTAATTGCCATTAGAATGAAATTAATTCACTTCAACCCACAGACATGAAAAACAACCTGCGGCAACAATGTTCATGTAGCCCAATTCTGTGGGAAAACTGCGAACTTGGCAACACTGATTATATTATACACTCAATAAAGCAGTTACAAGCGCAAAATAAATCCTACCAGGGTAATCAGTGTTGTTTCATCATGCAGGGGCTTGTTTTGTAATATTGACAGGCAGAGATTTTGACCAATCAGTATTAAGTATCCTCTCTTTTTGCAGGTCAAGATGTTAGTACGGAGGGTAAGTGCTTAATTTGTGTTGAATGTGGGAAAAATTTTGCATGTCAGCTGGAGGAACATGAGCTGACACACACAGGAGAGATATCCCACCGCTGCCCTGACTGTGTCAACAGCTTCGCACGTCTCGTATCTCACGATCAGACCTTCTCTGAGTCAGACGCCATGAACCATTTAGATGCTTGTGACAGTGAGAAGCCTTGCAGTTCTGTGACCTCTAAAGATCTACACAAACACTTACAAACTGACGCACTTAAGGACAATATTGAATCGCACTCTCTGGACCTTGTAGACAGTATGGAGAGTGATGCATCTAATGAACACAATGCCCAAAGTCAACAGGACATGGCTGAACGAGCTCCATCTCCTTCATCTGAGCTCTCTCAGGATTCTGTACATTCAGCTGAAAAGGGTGAGTCTAATAATTGCAAAACCCTTACCATGGTTATCATATTCTGTGTCTCAATTTGCCTACTTATACTATGCCCCATCCTACTTTATACTAAGTGTCTTTAACTATAATAATACTAAGGTCCTTCAGATTGAGATGGCCTTCAGTGATGTTTGATGACGTTGCAGCCGAGATATGCAGCCTTCATTTTGAGAAGCATTATTTAAATGAGTTATACTGTGACCTTTTTCATGCTCCGACAGCAACATTACTGTTGAAAATGTAAAAACGCATAATTTAAGAATTTATTTAAACCTCTTTAAATAAATATTTTTCATTAGATTAGATATTTATTATCAGTAAATCTGCTAAGTCGGACTCACATTTGTAGTTCTGGATCAAATCCTCATCTAAATAGGATGTGTAGCCGTTAGAATGTACACAGATCCATACTTCGAAAATCTACCAGAAATAGTGGACTGTCAGCAGACTATGCTTTAGGACACATTTATTCTAATCTCACATACTACTTAGGATGGATAGTAAGCACATCAGGATGAAGGGCTGGTTTCTACCAAAATACAATAGCCTAAGCCACCTTGAAATCTCACTGGTTTAAAATCCCACTCCACATAACTGCTTTTAACATTGCATCATTTCCTCTTCTAGGCATTGGAACACTAAATCCTCTTCAAGAGGAAGAGTTTACAGCTCACCAGCAAGTTCACGATGAAGACAAGCCACACCAGTGCAATCACTGTGGAAAGAGATTTCATAAGCAAGCAAAGCTTCGAATCCATCTGCGTGTTCACACCGGAGAGAAGCCGTACCAATGCTCCCAATGTGGGAAATATTTCAGTCAAGCAGTAAACCTTAAAAAACACTACCGTACTCATCATACAGAGGACCGACCGTACCATTGCACGCTTTGTGACAGGAGGTTTTCTCTCTCTTTCTCCCTGATAAAGCATCAACGAGTCGCTCATCCAGGTGAGTGAATAATTTTGAAATAATTAAAATTGATGAGAAATAGCAGAACCCCTAAATTTTGACCCCTGTGAGGTTTTATGGTGGCGACATCTCCTTTTCGAAAGTTACAGATATTGGTCAGTTAGGGGTTTTCAAACTTTTTAATGCCACAGACCTCTAAATATGATGATCCATTTCCTGAAATGGAAAAGGTAGCATTTTCATGTATAAAGAAAGATACATTTATTTTGTGAAAATATATCTATCAAATATTTACTTTCTATTAGTTTTTGTTGTCGTTTTTTTGCTTTTTACACAGTGGATCTTACGGAGTTTCACACATGACATGCAAGAAAAATGTAAATTGTGTGCGTGATTTACTATATCATTCCCTTGATTTACTAAATGTGCGCACGATTTACTAATTAATTCCCTCGATTTGCTAAATCGTGCACACGATTTACTATTTCGTTCCCTGGATTTGCTAAATGTGCACACAGTTTACTGTTTTGTTCCCTCGATTTGCTAAATGTGCGCACAATTTACTAATTCAGTCCCTCGATTTGCTAAATGTGCACACAATTTACTAATTCAGTCCCTCGATTTACTAAATGTGCACACAGTTTACTAATTCAGTCCCTCGATTTGCTAAATGTGCACACAATTTACTAATTCAGTCCCTCGATTTGCTAAATGTGCACACAATTTACTAATTCAGTCCCTCGATTTACTAAATGTGCGCACAGTTTACTAATTCAGTCCCTCGATTTGCTAAATGTGCGCACAATTTACTAATTCAGTCCCTCGATTTGCTAAATGTGCGCACAATTTACTAATTCAGTCCCTCGATTTGCTAAATGTGCATACAATTTACTATTTAGTTCCCTCGATTTGCTAAATCATCTGCACGATTTACTATTTAGTTCCCTCGATTTGTTAAATTGTTTGCACGATTTACTAATTAATTCCCTGGATTTGCTAAATCGTGCGTACGATTTACTATTTCGTTCCCTGGATTTGCTAAATGTGCGCACAATTTACTAATTCAGTCCCTCAATTTGCTAAATGTGCACACAATTTACTAATTCAGTCCCTCGATTTGCTAAATGTGCACATAATTTACTAATTCAGTCCCTCGATTTGCTAAATGTGCACACAATTTACTATTTAGTTCCCTCGATTTGTTAAATTGTTTGCACGATTTACTAATTAATTCCCTGGATTTGCTAAATCGTGCGTACGATTTACTATTTTGTTCCCTGGATTTGCTAAATGTGCGCACAGTTTACTAATTCAGTCCCTCGATTTGCTAAATGTGCACACAATTTACTATTTAGTTCCCTCGATTTGCTAAATCATCTGCATGATTTACAATTTAGTTCCCTCGATTTGCTAAATTGTTTGCACGATTTACTAATTAATTCCCTGGATTTGCTAAATCGTGCTCACAATTTACTAATTTAGTCCCTCGATTTGCTAAATGTGCACACAATTTACTAATTTAGTCCCTCGATTTGCTAAATGTGCACACAATTTACTATTTAGTTCCCTCGATTTGCTAAATTGTTTGCACGATTTATTATTTTGTTCCCTCGATTTGCTAAATCGTGCACACGATTTGTTATCTTGTTTATAAATCATGTACATGATTTGGGAAATCGAGGGAACAAATTAGTAAATCGTGCGCGCAATTTATAAATTGAGGGAATAATTGAGTAAATCTTTGTGCACGATTTAGCCTACTATTTTTTTCCTGCTTGTCATGTGCAGGGCTCCATAGGTTCTCAATCTCTGCTTGATAAAATATTTTAGAGCTTGGCGTAACTAGAAAAATGTAAATGCCATGCCGTTTTCAGATTTTATTAATTTACATCTTCTAAAAATCACACTTTTAAAGTTAGGCTACCTCATATATCCAGGTTTTCCAAGAAAAACAGTAGTAGAAGTTAGAACAGTAGTTAAATTTTTTTTAGATTTTTAGTTTTTTTGTATTTTTTAGCTTATTTTAATGCTTGTTTGGTCTTATTTTAAATCATCTTTTAAGTCATCTTGAGTCCCTCTTGGAAGGTCTCCTGGTTGAGAACCTGCTGCCCAGTTTGAAAACCCCTGAATTAAATCACCAATAGCACAGTTGTTGTATGGTTTGATGTTATCATCAATTTAATTTGTCTGTCACCACTGAAAATCCTGTTGATTAATTTCTTTCAAAAGAACGTTTGACTGTTGCTGAAAGGAAGCGCTTTACCTGTCCATACTGTGGGAAAATATTCGGACGACATCAAGATATGGAGCAACATAAACGCATTCACACTGGGGAGAGACCGTTCCGCTGCACGGTGTGCAATAAAAGTTTTAGGCAGCGTTCAGTGTTGATCGTGCATAGGAAAATTCACACTGGAGAAAAGCCTTTTGAATGTTTCATATGCTTCAGACGGTTTTACGGATCAGGGGATCTGAAGACTCATATGGGAACTCATACTGGCGTGAGACCCCACTGTTGTCCTTTGTGCTCAAAAAGCTTCCCTCGGCCAAGTAGCCTGCAAGCACACATGCAGTCCCATCTGAACAAGTTCCAGAAACGTGATGTTCTGACCGCTGGAGCTGATACGCTTATCCCTAAGGAGGAGGACCAGGGTGAACCGGATGACGTGGAAGGTGTCTGTGCTGTTTCTGCTTCATCACAGCTGTCGGCGTTGCTTTCTGGAAATCCTGGAGCTTCTGAAGACAGTATGTTCTCTAGTTGTTTATTTATGGCCAGTTTATGTAGTAAAATAGTTGTGTCTAAATATAGCATAAATGCATAGTAATGTGTTTCAAATTGTTTTACAGAAATGAGCACAGGGGAGCATCTATTAGAGATTCAGACAGGATTCAGTCCATCAGTCATTCAAGACCATGATGTTGATCACAGTTCCAGTTCAGAGCTGACAGATCATCGGAAGCCATTTCATTGTGCCATATGCAACAAAACCTTCTCTGTCGCAATTTCCCTAAAAAAACATCAGCTTATATTTCATCCAGGTAGGAGGATCTGCCAGCATGAATTACAATATTATGATTTATTTTCTTAAATGAAGATTAGAAATAAATTGTACTTTTCCACCTTAAGCTACTTTTAGTATATGTTGGGACATAACTATATATAAACTTATATATCCCCTTTAGAAATAACCAGATGTAAAGTTCAAAAAGGTAACATGGCTTATGGTAACAGGGTATGTTGATATTTCCACAAACATTCACTCAATAATTCCTGTTAACTTGGTTGACATGTGGTTGAATTTGATGAGAAATAGGCAAAGATACTTGTCTTTGTAGAGTTCACTTCCTGTAACAGGTAATAGGACTGACAGCCAATTCTTAAGTCTATACTAAAAGTGTTTATTTAAAAAAATAATTTAATGATGATATTTCTATGACAAAAATCATTTGTTTACTATAAAATATCCTGGTAACAGGGTTGACATTTTTAATGATTTGATTAGATAGGCACGGATACTTGTCATTGGAGAGTTCACTTTTTGAAAAGATAAAGTAGTTTTGCAGAACTGTTTTCTATAATACTAGAGTATTGTAACAGTGGTGAGTAATGTTGATAACAGGGTTGACATCTATTTCATAGTCTTGGCACTAAAAGTGTTTATTCAAAATATTTCTAAGAATATCCACTTTTCAAAAAGCATTTGTTTACTATACAAAATCCTGTTGCAGGGTTGACGTTTTAATAATTGATAAAGTATATATGTCTTTGGAGAGTTCACTTCTTGAAAGGTTAAAGTAGTTCTACAGAATTGTTTTATATAATATTACAGTATTGTAACGGGTGAGGGCAGATGGTAATAGGATTGACAGCCATTTCTTAGTCTTGGCACTAAAAGTGCTTATTTAAAAATAATAATAATAATGATGATATTTCTCCAACAAAAATCATTTGTTTACTATAAAATATCCTGGTAACAGGGTTGACATTTTAATTATTTGAATAGAAATAGGCACAGATACTCGTCATTGGAAAGTTCACTTTCTGGAAGGATAAAGTATTTTTGAAGAATTGTTTTCCATTATACTACAGTATTGTAACAGGGTTGAGTGATGCTAGCAGAGTTGATGCAAAACCTGGAGTTTCAATTTTGTTGTAAATTGAACTTTTATTTGATAGTGGTTTTGATCATATGGATTCTTTGTCATTTTAACAGATCAGCATGCTGACATAGAGGGGAAGTGCTTCCCCTGCTCTTATTGCGGGAGGAAGTTCGGTCGACGCCAAGGCTTGTTACAGCACGAGCGGATTCACACAGGTGAAAGGCCCTTCAACTGTCCCACATGTAACAAAAGCTTCCGTCAGCGATCGGCTTTGGTTGTGCATATTAAAACTCACACAGGAGAGAGGGCGTTCCTGTGCTTTGTGTGCAGTAAGAGCTTTTATACCCCAGGAGACTTGAAGAAGCATCTGGAAATTCACACAGGAGTAAGGCCACACAACTGCCCTATATGCTTCAAGGGGTTTGGGCGTCCCAGTTTCCTCCAAGCTCACATGCGAGTCCATGAAAGTAAGTTTGAAATTCCTCAGAAATGTCAGTCCTCAAAAACTGACCATCCAAAATGTTTCAGGTTTTTTAACAGATTATTTTCTCTTTGTTTTCCAGAAGCTTCCACAAAGAAGCAAAGTGAAACGGAGAAACCAACAGGTGGTCCAAAAGTCGACTTACAGGAGAAGCCATTTGAATGCTCTGATTGTGGGAAAAGATTCAGTCAGCATTGTATGTTTAAAATTCACCAGCGGATTCACACAGGAGAGAGACCTTACAAGTGCTCTCAGTGCGGCCTGAGTTTTCGCTGGAGAAGAAACCTGATAGCCCACCAGAGTAGCCACCCGGGCGAGAACCCTCTCCAGTGTTCAATGTGTGATGAAACATTCATCTCTGAAGCAAGTCTGAAAAAACATCAAGATGCATTTCATTCAGGTAAGATATTGTAAGGTGGCTAGGCCTTGGAAGCCTGTATACCATAAAGAGGTGTTGTCAAATACAGCATAAATACTATAAATATTTCCTTTTCGCCAAGAAATTTTAGTATTAAACTGTATATATATTTTTAACATTTAGCTGGTTTTCATTTACATATTCAAGGCAAAAGAAATAAGTTTTGTATCTGTGGCGAAAATGTGTATACACTGTACACTGGAATTACAATATTAAAGGGTTAGTGAAAAATGAAAATTCAGTCATTAATTACTCACCCTCATGTCATTCCACACCCTTCGTTCATCTTCGGAACACAAATTAAGATATTTTTCATAAAATCTGATGGTTCAGTGAGGCCTCCATTGCCAGCAAGATAATTAACGATGATTTAAGATGATTTAAAATAAGACCAAACAAGCATTAATGCACAGAAACCTACTAAAGACATATTTAAAACTGTTCATGTGACTACAGTGGTTCAGTGGTTTTTTTTTGTGTGCCAAAAAAACAAATAATGACTTTATTCAACAATATCTAGTCATGAATCTTTTGTTTCGAATCAGTGGTTCGGGGTGTGTATCAAACTGCCAAAGTCACGTGATTTCAGTAAACGAGGCTTCGTTACATCATATGTGTTTCAAAATTTCAGTGGTTCACCACTGGGGGGCGTGACTTTGGCAGTTTGATACATGCTCTGAACCACTGATTCGAAACAAAAGATTCGTAAAGCTTCGAAGCTTCATGAAGCAGTGTTTTGAAATCGCCCATCACTAGATATTGTTGAATAAAGTTGTTATTTTGTTCTTTGGCGCACAAAAAGTATTCTTGTCGCTTCATAACATTAAGGTTGAACCACTGTAGTCACATGAACTGTTTTAAATATGTCTTTCTGTTAATTGTCTTGCTGGCAATGCAGGCCTCACTGAGCCATTGGATTTTATCAAAAATATCTCAATTTGTGTTCTTAATTTGAGGTCTTACAGGTGTGGAACGACATGAGGGTGAGTAATTAATGACAGAATTTAAATTTTTGGGTGAACTAACCGTTTAATGCATCACATGCTCAAATTTTGCATTTCTGACTTCGGTACCAAGTCGGTACTGAAATTTTAAAAATGTGACACTTTGAGCGCTGTTGAGCAGATTCGTAAACACCTCTGATTGGCCGTTGTGTTCATGCGCTCATCAGATTTGTCTGTGATTGGCTTCAATGATCAACGCTTCAAAAACATGTTGTAAATAGACATCTTTGACGCTCTTCACCGAGCGCTTACTCGGATACACACGGGACCGGTCCGCTGATAGACGCCTGCTTTCAAATGCACCCATGTGTTGATCATTGTAGCCAATTACAGACATATCTATTGAGCGTGTGAACACAATGGCCAATCAGAGGTGTTTACTAAACTGCTCAACAGTGCTTGGGGATAAAGTTTCACATTTTTTAAATTTGTACCGAAGTCTGTATTTTTGACAACACTATTTCTGACTAAATGTGTCATCAGTGCTTATAGTAACTGAATAAATTATTTTATTTAATTATACATTATTTTATATTATTTTAGTATTTCTTTTATTAATAATTTAAATTGAATTATATTTTATCATTTCAGGGGTCTCTCATACCTGCAGTTTGTGTTTGAAGACATTTACTCAAGCAGCTGGCCTCAGGAAACACGTGCGATATGTTCATGAAGGAGAACGACCTCACAAATGTTCTGAGTGCGGAAGAGGATTTGTTAAACTTTCTGACCTTGCACGTCATCAGCGCCGGCACCATTACGACCGGGGCGATGAACTCTTTCAGTGCTCTCAGTGTGAGCGAAGCTTCAGTCATCCCAGCAGTCTGGTTCTGCACAGACGGACACACACCGAAGAAAAGCATGAGTGCCCTCAGTGTGATAAGATTTTTAGTCAGGCAGGACACCTGAAGGTCCACCTGCGGACTCACACCAAAGAGAATAAACCGAAATTCGAGTGCCCTGAATGTGGGAAGAGTTTTGGCCAAGCTAAAGATTTGGTGGTTCATCAGAGGGTTCACACTGGAGAGAAGCCGTACCAGTGTCCTCAGTGCAAGAAGAGCTACCGACAGTTTGCGCATTTGTCCGTACATCTGCGAAGTCACACGGGGGAGAAGCCTTACCAATGCCCCATATGTCTCAAATTCTTCGCTCATTCATCATCCATGAAGAAACACCTGCGTGTAATGCATGCAGGTATGGGATGGTTTATCCGGAAATGAAAATTCTGTCACAATTTACTCACTTTCATGACATTCAGAACCGGCATGACTTTCTAATTTCTGTCTAATTTAAAATGAATGTTTTACAGAGGGGAAGGGTTTACCTGTAACAAAGGAAGTTGTGAAGGTCACCGTTGGCGTAGGACCATCTAACGCAACTGTAGAAGTTAAGCAAGAACCAGAATCTGGAGATGAATATGGTAAGTTTGGCTTAGGTTACGTTATCTTCTTTCAGATGAACGCAATCTGAGATATTTAAAAATATCCTGGCTCTTCCAAGCTTTATAATGGTAGTTATTTGGGGGGGGGGGGTGCAAGTCGACTTGCGTATGGCTATGGTCTGCTGGAAGCTAGTTATTTTAGTTTATAATGTTTTAAATATGGATATTTTTCTTACTAAAACCCATCGCTTTGCTTCAGAAGGCCTTAATTAACCCCCTAGAGCCGTATGGATTATTTTTACGATGGATGGATGCACTTTTTTGGGCTTCAAAATTGTGCCCCCCATTCACTTACATTATAAAGCTTGGAAGAGCCAGGATATTTTTAGATATATCTCCGATTGTGTTCGTCTGAAAGAAGATAAGTCATGTACACCTAGGATGGTTTGAGGGTGCGTAAATCATGGGATTATTATTATTTCATTTTTGGGTGAACTAACCCTTCACAGAACAACAGATTCAAAAATATACAATGTGTGTTTTGAAGCATTTTCTTATATGGTTCAATAGGTGAAGGAGAATATAGCGACCAGCCTCTCCTTCAAAACTGATGAAATGTGTGGTCATAAAGTCGGCACACAACTTATTTTAAGAAATATTTCATCCTTTCCAGCATTTTCATTTTCATCTATTGTATTTTTTTGGCTACAAGAATACAAGTTTGTTGTCTTCATATCCATAAACAGGATTGATGCCATTTTTTTTTTTTTTTGCCCTTTTGGAAATAAACGTTATATTATGCACAACTGCTTTTGTGTACAATTTGTGTTTAAATTTGTACACATTCTCAGTGTGAAAACTTGAATGTTGAAATTTGCCTTCACAGACAATAATCATGCATACAGAACAAAAGATTTTGAAATGAATTTCTTACTGCTTCCTGCAATGTAACTACACTGGTATGTTTTTGCAGAATGTCAAGTGAAATCTGAAGAAAACTGCTTTGCTATAATGGATGATGTGAAGGCTATTACGGTCTCTTCAGCTCCTTCCAGTCCAGTATCATCTGTGTCTTTTAAAAATGAATGATGTGGATGGAAACCAGGTTTTCTCACCTTGCCAAACATCAGAGCCCATTGAAGAATCTGCAGCATTTATTAAGGACTGTTAGTATTCTGATGCCAAAAAAACAGTTTTTAAGAAATTCATTCTACACTGACTCCAGAAGTCAATCCACACCACACGGTATTCGATGTGGGTTTTTGGTTGAGCGGGGAACCACACAACACCTGTGCTGTCAGCGTGAGTAAAGCCGATTAAATTCACGTGAAAAACAATCCCTATCAGTGCTCCTGATGAGAACTGTCCAGTCTGAAGAACTTTATCCGTTTGGATAAAAATGACCTACATTTTTTTTTCATTATTATGAAATAGAGGAGATCTTCGCCAAATTCCTAATGGATAGAAGCCTTGACATTTGGCACCTGCTGTGAATAGTTTCCATCAGGCAGAGCACATCAAAAAGAGAGACATTTCCAGCCCTCAGACTGGCTGAATCTTGTTGGATGAACATACAGAAAAGACATCGATATATTACAGGGTTCTTCTATTCTCCTCCTGGAGGTCCACTGCCCTTTCGACTTCAGTTCCAGTCCTGATCAAACTCGCCTGTCTGTAATTTTCAAGTAATCCTGAAGACCTTTGTTAGCTTGTTTAAGGGTGTTTGCATCTGAGCTAAACTAGTGTAGGAGAACTTAACAAACCTGATATAGTACGAAAACTTTAACGTCACGTTCCTGTTACAAACAGTACCACACAGAATCTGCCATTCTACACATTTCCTGACCTTTACATATTCATCAGCACAAGTATTTTATGCTCAAAGCTGCATTTAATACATTTTACTGTTTTTAAATCCATTCCAGACTTTCCCTCCAAAGTCAGTGTAGAAAATGTAAAGTCTGCAGATTCTGGATTTGTTTAGAAACCAATGTAAATATACAACCGCCAACTTGTTTAATTAATATTATAATGTATTACTTCAACCACCAAAGTTTTTGTAATCATTTTTTTTTTTTTTTTTTTGTGCACCTGACATCTCATAATAGATGTAAATTAAATGAATGAGTTCAAATGTTTAGCCTTAAAAAGATTATTCTATATATATATATATATATTTTTTTTTTTTTTTTTTTTTTTTTTTCAGTGGTTACAGTAACAATTTTCCTCACTGTCTTCGGCCCTGTCCCAAATGGCACCCTAAACACTCACGGTCTTCTTACGAGTCCGCACTTTTGTGACATAATGTCTGTGACATAATAAAACCAGTGAAATACATTGTCATAATTTTACACAAACCTGTATCACCATAATAAATTACACAAATGTAATTTACTTTATGTATTTAATCTTACTTTATTAAAGGGTTAGTTCACCCAAAAATGAAATTTCTGTCATTAAGTACTCACCCTCGTGTTATCCCAAACCCATAAGACCTTCGTTTGTCCTCAGAACACAAATTAAGATCTTTTTGATGAAATCTGAGGGTATCTGATCCACACATAGGCAGCAATGACACTGCATCTTTTGAGGTCCAGAAAAGCATTAAAAGACATCGATAAAACGATCAACGTGACTACAGTGGTTCAACTTATGAATCTTTTGTTTCAAATCAGTGGTTCAGAGCGTGTTTTCAAACTGCCAAAGTCATGTGAACCACTGAAATTTCCAAAGACTTGTGACGTAACGAAGCCTCGTTTACTGAAATCACGTGACTTTGGCGCGCCGAACCACTGATTCGTAAAGCTTCGAAGCTTCATGAAGCATTGTTTTGAAATCGCCCATCACTAGATATTGTTGAAAAAGTCATTGTTTTGTTTTTGCACATAAAAGTATTATCGTCACTTCATAACATTAAGGTACATAACACTGTAGTCACATTGACTGTTTTATCGATATCTTTTAATGCCTTTCTGGACCTCAAAAGATGCAGTGTCATTGCTGCCTATGTGTGGATCAGATACCCTCAGATTTCATCAGAAATATCTTAATTCGCGTTCTGAGGACAAACGTAGGTCTTACGGGTTTGGGATGATATGAGTGTGAGTAATTAATGACAGAAATTTCATTTTTGGGTGAACTAACCCTTTAACCAATGTCTTTGCTGCTGTCATTCAATTAAGTAATTCGGTAACACTTTATTTTAGGGTCTTTTAACTAGTTGCTTATTAGCATGCATATTACAAGAATATTAGCTGTTTATTAGTACTTATTAAGCATATATTAATGCCTTATTCTGCATGACCTTATTCTACATTCTTAATCCTACCCAATACCTAAACTTAACAACTACCTTATTAACTAATAATAAGCAGTAAATTAGGAGTTTATTGAGGGAAAAGTCATAGTTAATACATGTTTCCTATACTAAAGTGTTACCACTAATTCAACCATACTAATAAAAAAAAAATTAGATTAGATTTAGAAATAAGAGTGTTGAACGTCCTTCTGTACCCTATTCTTCTTTAATCCAGAATGGCAGCACAGCTGAAAAGTTTTAAGCTGCGCCTTCTACCAAACAGGCAACAATATGCATTTCCTTCAGCCTGAGGCTTATTCATTTCACTTTTGTTGTGAAAGGGCCTTTACATTTGCCAAAAATAGAACTTTTTTTGTTATTAAAAAACAAGCAAGCCCAGCCCAGGTGAGAAAAAGTAGCGTTAGTTACTTTTTTAGGGAGTAACACAATATTGGAATGCATTACTTTTAAAAGTAACTTTCCCCAACACTGGTTACAGCATCTACCAGCTGGAGTTAACTAACCAGCCAATCCTTGGTATGGATGCAACATACATAACTCCTAGAAACACTACCAGTGTCTGAATATGCTTACTTCCCTACTATACAGTAGGTGGAAAACAGTAACAATTAAATGAGAAGTGTCCAAATTCACAGTATTCATAAAACATTTAGGTGAAAAGTACCCAGATGACCTACTACTTCCACAGGAATTCTGAAGTGCGCATCCATTGAATACTTTATTATCCCATAAGGTTGTGAATGGCAGTGAAGCACAAAGCCAACATGGCAAATGTGGTCCATCTGGATTTCATTCATACTACATTTAACTGTGCAAAGTTCATTCTGTATCAAATGTAGTACCAACTTACTGCGATTTTGGACGCACTTCTTTCTGGACACATGGGTTGAGAAACATGTATAGGCCTTTACTGCTTGTCAAAAACAAAGCTTAAGTTAATTCTGGACTGAAGAACACAAAATGATGCATTAAAATGGCAACAAACATTGCCTGGTTGTCTTTGGAAGGGTAAAAAAAAAAAAAACTGCCACACCTTTTCTTTAATATATCTTTATTGCTTGAATAGTTTTGATACAGAACAGCTTACATTTCTGATTCTGAAGCACTCATTCGAAGAACAAGAGTAGTGTACCAAAAATGTTCTGGTGATTCTGGTTCCATTCAAATCCAGTAGAATTATTTTTGGGGATGTAGCAGCGACACAAAACTCCCTTTTACATCGGTCAGCACGTCAAACAGTGACAGGTCTCCATTCTTCCAAGAGACAGGGAGGATTTCAAAAAAATAAAAAAATAAAAAACACGGGGAAAAAGATGATGAACATCTTGTAGAAAACCTATGAGTGGAATGTGGATTTGATAACTCCACCCTGTTCATTTGAATTCACAGTCAAGTGCTAAAAAAGTAGTGATTGACGATTTAACATATTCAGAAATCATAGGTGAAGAAAAGTTTTGCAAGGAAAATGATGATTTGAGAAAGCCTTTTGTATGAACCCTGAGAGTGAGACAGAGCGAGGAGGCAGGTGGGGCGAAAACGGAAGAAAAAAAAAACATTAATAACTGAACAACAAAAAAGGTTATCATGCAAAACTACCCTACAGATTCACCCATAGCAGAATAACAGTAAATTTCACAGTTTTATACATAAAAGAATATATAAATGAAAACAACTTGTATCTCTCTGTCAAACTGAAATCATCATCATCATCATCATAATAATATAATAAAGATAAACAGACCACACATTCTAAAAAAAAAAAAAAAAAAAAAAAAAAAAAATGCATACAAAGGTCTACATAAAGCTTTCGGATCAAAAGTGATTATTATCATCATCATCAAGAACCCAGATCAAAGCTGGGATGCTAAGTATTGAATTTGAATCATTTTTTATGCAGCATAATTGTGTTAATACATGGCTTCTCCACATTTACTTCTTCACCCGCACTGGGTCATAATAAATACATTAAAAACAGTTTGTGAGCATTCTTACCAGGAAACCAACCACTTCCACGCACAACCAACACAAAACACACTCACATGAACCCAGGAAAAGGCATCGGGAGAAGCAGAAGTCCCGGAATACACAGATTGAGAAAGCGATTGCAATTGCATTCAAGTTCATCCAATACTACAAGTCTCCTGCCTGAGCAGAGATGTTAGATCTTCACCACTAGGGGGCGCACACAACTTGGTATCCAATCAGGGGCAAATTCTCTCTCCATCCCCACAATTGGTTCAATATTCCTTTTTGCCTTCTTACGTAATCCTGTCACCGCACAGAGTTTAGCGGTGCGCAGATCAAAAGTCATCCATTGGGTAGACGGCTGCTCCAGGAAGTCAGGAGACCTATATTTGAAGATGCTCACCAGTCCATGCGATTTCAAACAGTCTTCATGCCCTTTGAGGTTTGCTTTGTTTGTGTCTGAGGTTTCTTTACAACACAAGTTCATAAAACTGAGAGGTTAAAGAGATCCAACTACAAAAGAACGTGATTGACATGGGGTCCTCCTAGTTGAGGAGCGCTGCAGGACGACACATCCTGACAGGAGGCAGCAGGGCGACAGGGTTCAAGTACACCATGAATTCTAGTTCATGAGCCCGGCAGAAAGTGAGACACCTGCCTGAAGCTCAGAAGAAAGAGTAAGGCTAAAAAAAAAAAATAAAAAAAAAATGATGTTTTTGGAAGACACTCACCCTGGAAACAGGTACACATTTCATCATATTTTCATCAAGTACATCAGATTCATAACTCATGGGCTTCCTTATTGTGTTTTTGTGTGTGTGTGTGTGTGTTTTTAAGTAGCTGAGACAGGGCTTGAGGGACAGTAATTCATGAGCCCTTAAGTTAAAAATATGCCTTCCCTCATTAAAAAACACCCCCTTTGTGCCAAAAACAAAATGCTAATGCTAAGGACATGACACAATCAGCACAGCTGGACATTCATCACCTATTTTTGGGCAAACATTGCCCATATACTTTACGTGATAGCTGTTGAACACCTTTCCAAGTATGACCCTCAGATCTTTGCTGGGCTGTTTCCCCCCAAAAATCTCTACATGACGCAGCACCCAGAACAATAGAACTCATTACTGTAATAAAACAATTACTCTGGAAGCCTTTGTCATTAAAGGATTTAGAAAAAAGTGGAAACTACTGACAAATTAAGGTAGGACAAACAGCCATGAAGAAGCCCTGTGGTGAGCAAGTCGTCTTTGCGTATTCCAGTTATGCACTTGGGTGCGAGCCTCTCAGTAGAAATATGTCCTGTTGTTAGTCTCAGCCGTCGCTGAATAGGGTATAAACCTGCTTCTCATAAGACGGTTTTCACTGTCACTGAACTGTACAATACGATATGCTAATTTGTTCATATATTGCTTATTGTAGTACTCTCAGGATTCCAAAAAAATCATAACGATCATTGTAAAATACTATAAAAATCAACTTTAGATCATGATAAATGCTGATAAAGATATAGCAAAAAAAGTAGAAAGGCACTTGGAAACAGTCATCGCTTTTTTTTTTTCTCACTGCAATGTACTTTTGTTATATGGCACTGCTTCTTGTTGCAGCACAATGTTTCACAACATAAAGAAAGAGTCGCTCTTCACTTCACCCCAAGCAGTGGCGGTTCGGAGGTGGGCAAAATGTGCTCAGTAGTGGGCTTGGTGTGGATCTCCAGTAAGCCTTGGATGAATCCCTCCGATGGCTCTATATCAGATGTGGTGGGTGAATCTGATGCTTGATCCTCTGCTGGAGGTTCTTTGGGTATCTCTGTTGCTGGTGCAGGTCCTGTCTCGGAGGTTGGTTTAAACTCTTCAGTTTCCACAGCTGGTACAGTGGCTACACAGTCCTCCTCTTTATCCTGTGAGGTTGGTTCCCCCTTCACAGTGTCTGCTACTTCACTTTCATTCTCAGAGGGTGGATTGGTGCTTGTAGGTGTGCACTCGCCTTCGCTAGCCGAACGCCCACTGAAGCCCTCCTCGTCGGGTCCACCTGTGAGCCCACAAGTCGAACCATCACTATCCACTCCACGTAGTTTCTGGTGGATACGCTGATGTCGGACCAAACTGTGCTTTAGGGTGAAGGTGCGCTCACATGTCTGACACTTGTAAGGCCTCTCACCTGGTAAAAACAAGGCATTAAAAACATTCAGCTTTTAATAGGAAGCATTTAGTTATCAAACAAGAGCTGTCAGTTCTTATGAATGATTTACCAATCTAAGCATGATTTCAGGTTTGTCTTTACCTGTGTGAGAGCGCATGTGTCTGGTGAGATCCTGAAGACTCCAGAAACGTTTGTTGCATATATTGCACACCTTTTTCCTCTTGTCTGGCTTGCTGCCAGGTTCTTCAATTTCTCCCTCGGCACTCTTTGGTTCAGTTGCAGCTCCCTCTTCATCACTCCTCTCCTCCTTATCCTCCTCTGACCCACTCTCCACCACACTGCCTGTTCCCTCATTCTCAGCTGTGCCCTTCCTTAAGCTCTCCACCTCTTCTTCTGTAACCTCTCTCTTATTTTCGGAAGGCACAACTGGATCACCTGATTTTGTGAGGATCTGTATAGGTCCATTAGTTGGGTCTGATGCTACATCCAGCTGATGAACTTTCTCATGTCTGGTCAGGGTTGCAGCGTAGCGGAAACTCTTCTTGCAACTTTTGCAGGTGAGTTTGGACTCCTCCTGAGGCATTTTGTCAGAAATGTCACCATCTGCTGTAGGGGAGGACTGTGGCTGGTCTTTCTCAGTGATCTTGAAGTCCTTTGGCTTAGAGACAAACGTCAAGTCAAGGGTCTTATTGCTATGGGAATCGCTATCCTCTTTTTCTGGGTCATTGTGCTTCAATGACTCGAGGGCTGTTGGGTCCTCCTCCTCTTTGTGAGGAAGAGGCTCTACCACAGCTGCTTCTGTCGGCTTAGCTGGTGAGGGTTTTTCAGCATCTGTTGCTGCAGGCTTCTCGGGGTCTGATCTTGTGAGATCCATTGCCTCACCCACAGGAAGCTCCGTCTCAGATGTGCTCTCTAAAATATACATTTGACAAATTACACCTCAGGTAATAAAGTGCAGTTTTAACCTTAATGGTTAATTTACAGTTAAAAAGATACCACAATCTACAAGCAATTTAAAGTTTCTATTATATATTATTTTTGATACCTGCACTCTCTGGCGAGCCTTCCTCTGCTTCCTTAGACTTGGGTATTACACCATTGCGCCTAAGGACTCGGTTGGAAATGCCATGCTTGCGTAAAAGATGGCGCTCACAGTTGGACTTGGTCGAGAAGAAGGCATCACATTGGGGACAAGGATATGGCTTCTGACCTGTTTTAAGAAATTCAAAATAAAAGCAAGAAAATAAATTACACATACTATGAGGGTAACACAGAAGGTGTACATTAACTCTATATACCCTTGCAGTGCTGTAGTCTGTAAAAATATACATAAGAGTCACCTGTGTGTGTTAACATGTGGCGCTGAAGTGAACTGGCCCAAGGGAACACTCTGGGACAAAAGGGGCAAGTCATCTTTTGCACAGAATTTGAGTATGCATTCTTCTTCCCTTTGGACTGATGGGGTTGAACAGTCTGCTGGGCTGGCAGGTGTTTCTCATCTTTCACCTCTTTCTCGTCACTACCACCTGGCTGCTGCCCGCTTTTTCTTGCCAACTCAATTGTGTTGGTCTGAAGATAGGCGCTGAACTTGTTGGTATCAGTGTTTGCCAACATCCTCTCAACACTTGCAAACTCCCCACTAGACTCCAAATCAATACTCGGGTCCGTGGCATTCATCACAGGTTTTTCTTTCGCTATGCTGCTGGAAGGCCTTTTCCTGGACCTCTTCTTGGAGCTCTCTAGGAAGAGCTCCTCTGTCAAGGTATCTGGCGACTCTTGCTTGCCATGTGTATCAGAATCAGCCTGAAGGCTGTTAGTGTTGTCCCGTTTTAGAAGGTCAGGGGCACCAGAAACAGAGGAAATGATCTGAGCAATGGATGCCAGTGGTGGAAGTTCCTTCACAGCAGCAGAGGAAGGTTTAGGAAGCAGGGGCTTTAGGCGCAAGGGCTTTCCTGCAGCATTAGTGCTACCAGTAAGGGAGGTCAAGGCTACAGGGACCTGGTAGCATCCAAGCGGTTGGGACTTCTCATCAATGGACTTATCAGCCTGAAGAGCCTTTGCAAGGATGCTGATGGATGAATTTTCTTTCTTAATCTCTCTTGGCAATGCGGCCTCAATGTCTTGTTTAAGCTTTTTCAGAGGATTCTTAGGAATAGAGAGGTCAATGGGTTCCATGGAAGAGTCATAGGAGACAGGCTCAATTTTGATCCCGGGTGATCCACTCACACTTCCAGCACTGCTGCCCCCACGACTTTTGTTAGAGAAGTCCAGAGGTTGATCCATATCTACGCTGTAGAAGTTAAGGTCTTCAATCTTAATAGGCTGCACCACAGTGCTAGGAGAAACCCCATTGAGAGGAGATGGGTTTGGGCTATTTTGGGTTGATGAAGCTAGAAGAGTGATTATGTGCTCCTCAATATCCTGCTCTTGGACCTCTGGATGTTGTTTCAGAAGGTGATGGATACAGTTACGCTTGGCAAGGAAGGCTGCTCCACAACACTTGCACTCAAATGGCTTTCGCTGGCAGCCATTGTGTGTGCGCAAGTGAATCTGCAGGGCCCGGAAGGTCTTTAGGTCCTCCCCACAGAAGCGGCAGGTAGTTTCACTAGTCCCAGCCTGCTCCAGCACATCTGCTGTGGATGTGGACGAGGTAACATACTTGATGTTTTTCTCAATCTCCTTGCGATTGCTTTTCATGTGCTTTTTGCGAAGGTGACGCTCACAGTTAGCCTTGACAGTAAATGGGTAATGACAGAGCCGACAGACATAGGGCCTCTCACCACTGTGCGTTCTTAGATGACGGATCAATGTAGCCTTGTCTGGAGCAACATAGTCGCAAATATTGCATTGGTGGGGTAGGATGCCCACATGATATCGCATGTGTGCCTGCAGCACACCAGGAAATGCAAAGACCTGGTCACAAAATCGGCAGGGATATGAGCCTTTTTGAGATGTTCCTTTCTTTCCAGTGGTCTCTTCTAACTTGCCATTCTCCTGTTTGATATGCCTTTCATCCATGTCCATTGGGGTATGGGCATCTCCCATGCATTCTGCCTCCATTTGTACTCTCTCTGCAGAAGCCTGGTTGTTGGCAGAAGAGGGTGAGGAAGATGAGGAGAGATCCCTAGCTGTCTTGAGAGGATGGCTGGCAGGAGGTGGGAGGCTAGGGCTGATGCAGCCCAGTGAAGCTTGCTGGGTGTTCAAAAGGGGTGGTGGAGTTGAAGCTACCATACTGGTTCTGGGAGCCACCAAAGGCTTTGGCTTGAGTGGAGGCATCTGCTTGTAGCCCGACTGCACAGCACTACAAGGTGCCTTGGATAAGGGTGGGAGAGAGATTTGGTTAGGAGCAGCTGAAGCTACTTTGAGTATTTGCTGTATATCAGCGAGTTCCATGCTGGATTCACCACAAACAGGCTTCACCACCATACCACCATCCGGCTGCACCAGAAAACCTGTCTGGAAAGGCTGAAGGGATAGCAGTTTGAGAGCTTCTTGATGGGACAGACCGTGAAGAGTCGCTGGGTCTACAAGAGACAGGTTAACCCCTCCAACAAGTCCAGCCTCTTGAGGTACGGTGGACTGATTCGGGTCTACATGGATAACCCGGATGCTATCTAGCTTGGCTTGCAGGGCATCCTCTTCTGAAGGTGCAGGCTTTATCTTAGAGATGTGCTTCAAGCCCAGGGAGTCCATGAAGCTGCTTTTCTCAGGAGTGGGAAGCTCATCTTTCATAATTAAGGGTGAAGTTGTCTCTTGGGTGCCACTGGAAGTCCCATGTGAGGCTTTGTGCAAGTCCAGAGCTGAGCTAAGAGGGAATGCCTTATCACATGTGTCACATACAAAACGATGGAATTTGCCAGTACATCTGCGAAGGTTTGTTTCACACCAAATCTGTGGGTTAAAATAAAAATGAAACTTAAAACTCATTCAAGACAAAGAACATTTACATATTGTGCAGTTTAACCACAGAAAGGTTGACTATGGCTTTTACCTGAGCAATACGAGGGAACTTCTGGCATGAAAAGTCAATGAAAGCCAGATCATTAAAGCCAAGAGGGATGGATGGGTTATTCTGAATAAAGGGTTGTCCATTGGGGTCTGTGGGTAGTTGCTTATGGGTAGCTGCATTGTGGCGGAGCAAACTTCGGTGTGTCCGGAATGAAATGCAGCATAAATCACATCTAGGAATAAGAATGCTAATGTAAGGTGTTGATTTCAAGATACACCACACACATTGTTTGTACTTAATCTGCCTGTTGTATACGCACTGATTCATGCTCAATAACACACTGACATTATTAATATTATATATATAAACATTTTTTTTTATTGCCCAAAATCTTCAAGAAATACAGTGCGCTGTAGAAATACATCCTAGACATCCAAATATATCTGGTATGTGAATTGCAAAGTCAGTAATAATCACACCCTAGCCTACAAAGGCTCTCGTTCTGTGTCTATTGGGTGCTGCAAGAGACAGCTGGCTAATGTCTGTGCACTGGTCTTGTCACATGCCCTGCCCCTGATCATGGTGAAGACGTGTCCATAGGGACTATAAGCTGCTTTTATCTCAGCAAACATACACAATGCAATGCAAGGCAGAGCATAGCAGCACATCCACCTGAGAAGCATAATGAGCTAAATTGCTAACACGTTGAAGGTTACTGCTTGTGAATGCTTTTATAAATTTGGTCAGATTTGCATAAGAAAATCATGTTAGTTAAAATGGAGCAAAATTGAGCTTTCCTGTTACAAAGAGTTCAAGCACTGTTGTCTATAATTACACTTAACCATTCCCTGTCCAGGATGCAGATGTTTCTATTGCCTATTTTGCAATTACTTCAAACATGGCTTATCCAATCAGATTTCAGAGTTGGAACTATTTTTTTTATTATAGCATGTATGAATGGGAGTGTCCATCTTACTTGGAAGGGCTGTTTGGGTGAGACAGAGAACTTGTCGGTATCTTGAAAAGCATTCTTATGTCTGTTTGTACGTGTGAGTGTGGTTATTTTGCTGCTTTTATAACTCTTCAGAGTGGAACCCAATTCACAGCAGTCTAGATCCTCTTAACTAGCACTCTTAGCTCTTGTGATTACACAGGATTAGTGCTAAATTTGCAGCAGTTCCATACAACAATAACTCTGCTCTGAAACTCAGACAGGCCCTGCCAACTTCCTTTACCCAGAGCCATGCCCTACAGCTATACATTAACTAGAGGACCTAGCCGTTGATTGGGTGATTTTAGAGGGATAGTCTACAGACTGACGTCTCCAAGGATACAGCTACCACCTCACACACATGCATGCATGCATGCATGCATGCACACACTACTACAGAGATGTCCTGCAGAATGCATCTTGCTAAAGTCTCCTCCTGTGTCTCATTAAATCCCCCCAGCCACACAACCTCTGTGGTACCTCCCCCCTCCATTTTTCCTTCTTTCCTCTACATGCCACTCCCTTGCCCTAAGCCTGGGGGCCACATGCAGGGGGGGGGGGGGACCCCTCTTAGGCCTCTCACGAGTGGGAGGGGGACACGTCGACAGGATTACAGTCATGTAGGTATGATCATCCTCAGCCAATAACATTTCAATAAGCAAAACAAATATAGCTTAAAACCAAAACTTTGACACTCAGAAGACCAAACCTGTAAAACAAAATTAAAGATTTCTATCTGAACCACACAAGTGTTTTTTAACATGTAGCACAATATAAAAGGCAAATCCCACTGAAACAAAATCCCTTCGCATAGTTAGTAAGCAGGAGGAGTTGCACCCTCTGTATTCGGATGTGTTAAATTATGACTGTACCAGTACAAAGCATGCCACCATATCTCCCAGCAACTGCAGGGATCCAGCCTAAAGCCCCCGCTACTGGCGTCCCCCTGCAATACAACTCTCACCTCGAACAAAGGGACAACATTCCTGTCTGAGCTTAATGGACAGCTATAATATACTGAACAAAAAACTGAGCGTAGGAAGGGCTAGAACTTTTCCATTATCAAACCTTAAACATTCCTTTGTTACCAAGCCTGTCAGTTATGAAATAAATTCAATACTTGAGACATGAATCAGGATTGTGTTTTGTTCATACATTTAATGTACTGATGCATGTGTTTGTACCTCAGTGTAGTGTCAGGATGGGTCTCCATGTGGGTGTCAAAGTCGTTTTTGCATGCGAGGCTCTTGAAGCAGATAGGACAGGTCAAGATTTCCTCCTGTCCTTTGTTCAAACCCTGCTCATCTGCCCCACTATCCTCCAGGACCTGCAGCACACAGGTAACTGTCAGCTATTTGTAGCTCAATTTGGGAGCACCGTCCTGAGGCACAGGTAGCACTGGATAAGATGGTGGATCCACACTTACCTTTTTGCTGGATGGCTCCTCCGTCTTCTCTCGGTCTTCATCGTGGCTTAGTTTGCGTTTAGCCGCAGAGGGTCGTCGACGCTTAGGTGGAGACAGAGTCGGACTGCTGGGGATGGAGCTGGCAGAGTCCTTCTCATGGATCTTCATGTGTCTGAAAACAGATAAAAAGTCCTTTAAAACTGAATGTCATGCGTTAACAAACCAGCTGTCGCATATTGCTTGGCGATCACAAATTATACTGTTACATATCTTTGAAAAATGCTCGGGCATTGCAGTGTTTATGGTTGTGGAACAAATGCTTGGGAAGTAGTTGCATCTTAAGGACATTTCCAGCTGCCTCCAACTGGTTTGATGGATGAGTAATTAATGAACAATACTCTAGAAATTTTGGGTAGAGGAACCCCTGTTCATCCCAAAGGGAGCCAGCAGAAATGACTGTAATGGGAGGATGCTAATGGGCTGGAAACTACTGCAATTATCTGCAGCCTCTATATGTGCATATGTTGAGTCCAAGATGGCGGGTAGAGATCAGCGGAAGAGAACGGTAATGTTGCATGGAGAGGGCCAGAAGTTGGTCCTCTATTTTCCAGAGAAACCCAGTGAGGATCCATAGGAAGTGGAGGCCCAAAGAAATAGATGAATGAAAAGGATGCCTGACTTAAGTCCACTGTTGGCTAAAGTATCACACACTTTTCTGTTTTATCTTTCACTGAACTCATACAGAGATAAAAAGATTTATATTTATTGTACAATCAAAGATTAAATTTCAAATGAAACATGTCTGTTGGATGTGTCCAGGAAGGGCTCTATCTAAGTGTACCTATAAAAGTTTATCTTATAAAAGTGTTTTGGAAGTGTACATGCATGTGCAAGTGTGAAAAAGGTCAGACATCCCATGGTCTTGCAGGTCTCAGTTTTCACTCTGCAGTCAGTGGTTTATTAATAGCAGGCAGCATGTTGGACACTCGTGTGAGGACCTGACAGGCTGTTATATCTCTCTGCTCTGGACTCTGACCTTGCCTCTGACCAATCACAGAAATCCAACACTGCCAAGTCAGCAAACTGTGATTGGATGGAAATCACCACCACTGTAGTCTCATATAGGATGACAACTTATCCACTGAAAAATAATAATTAGTTGAATCATGCAGAACAGTTTCAATTAATTTAAATTGTAATGAGTAATGTGGCAGTAACGTTTTTTTTCCAAACTGCACTAGACTGAAGTTTCCTGTCCTTGAATGAAGGATGTCAATATGGACATTTCATGAGCAGGCTGGCTAATCTGTAAAGGATCATAAAAGTTGTTGATGCATAAACAGGTTCATTCCATCCAATCCAAGCATTCCATCGTGCTCCCGCAGAGCACAGACAGAGGGCACTGTGGTGTCAGAAAGTTACCTCTCTTCCAAGCAATGTCACAGCAAGGGCACCCCCTTTAAACCTGTGGCTGTTCAGTGGTGTTAACTAAGACTGAAGGAGTTAAAGCAAATAAAAGCAGCCAATCAGAACACACTGACTGTCTTCTGTGAAGTTGTGACCTTTCTCCATGGTAACAGGGACGCCCTCCTTCTCCTAGCCCCCCCTCTAACCATGTGATGCTTTGGCACAAGATGGCTGCCTCCTTGCCAACTACATGGACTTCCTTGGACATGCATGAGACCTCAAAACTATCAGTCAACTTATTTAAGCACTGAAAAAACACTTTCTCACACTGCTCAAATATCTTTCAGGTTTTCATGTCTACAATGTAGAGCAAAAAATGAATTGAATGTAGACAAAGGTTCTAAAATACATCATGCAATTCACAAAAAAAAAAAAAAAAAAAAAAAAAAAAAAAAAAAAATCACAATTAAACTCTGGCATGTACCTTGTCCAGCACTGTTTGTGCTAAAGACACGAGTGATGGAAATTTTTGCCTGTAAGATAACAACAATGGGTGAAAAAAATTCAGATCGATAAGTAAGAAAAAAAAACTTTGAGAAAGATGAGGAAATGTTATCAGGACAGTAACAGCTGATGCAGTAAAACCAGATTCCTTTCACATCCGTCACAGCCGCACATTCCACGAATATCAAAGTTTGTGTAATATATTTCCAATTCCGCCCTACAATTTCACTTTACTTCTGCTTACTACCAGATAACTGCAATTTACAGAGCATCCAAACAAGCTGTCCTACCCTGCAGGCCTTTAACAACTGCTAAGAGCTGTCCACAAACACACACACACACACACACACACAGATTCCCCATATGCACTTCACCATCAACCTTCGCAACCTTGGGAGGAAGTTCATGTTTACCTCCTCCATCAGCAAGGCCTGCTGAGAGAAGATACCATGACCAAAACTAGGGGAAGCGACGGGTGGGGGAGGTGTTTTAAAGTCACCCCTCACTTCCTGCAAAAGCTCTCTCTCCTTAAACAAGAGCAAGGCTACACAGCTGACAAACCCCAGCGGTAGCACACGTATATGACCACCAACATACACAAACAAACCAACGCCTTTTCATTTATCTCTGTGGCACACTCATCCTCTGGGCAACTCTTCAATGCAGGGTGAGGCCTAAGGGATGTAATCAACAAACAAGCTTTCACTTCTCTAAAAAACCCAGCATACATCACTGCGAAATTCAACTTCTTAAATTATTAGGGCTGTCAAAAATAACGTGTTCATTTCTATTTAACGGGTTCAAATATTTAATGCAATTAACACAGCATTGCTAGCGTTATAGTATGAAGCGAGAGAGAGTGGCCGACCGAGGATGGTCCAAACGTAGGCCTATCCTATGATCAGCCATTCAAGAGCAATAAGACTCATCTTAGAACTCAATTCGGTACTGGTGTGTGAAGCGGCTCTCTGTGTGCATACACCCAAAACGCACAAACAGAAAGCAGGTATAGCAGACAGCATGCCAGTACTGCATTGAGTTCTCATTTACATCTTACCTTGTTTGATAGGACCAAAACACTCAGAACACCCTTGCAGCTGCATAGCAATGCACTAGCAACCACTTAAAGGGTTAGCTCACCCAAAAATGAAACTTCTGTCATTAAAGGTGCGGTAAGTAGATTTTGAACAATGCTGTTGGACATTGTTGATATTTGAAATCAACCCAAACAAACCCACCCCTCTCTTCATTGCTCCGCCTCCAGAACTCAAACTCCAATCCTAACCACCCTGCTCAGAGTCGGTCTCGAACCCCGGCCTGTCCGCTGCTGGCATGCAAAGCGAGTGCACTAATTATGACGCTAAACACCTCATTCTCTAGCGGTCGTCAGTGCGCAGTGCTTTACCTGCAAAACTCTCACTATCTGGCCACTGTTACAGATGCAATGCGAGTGGATGTTAGTTTATCACCGCTGATGTGCAACAAAATGATTCACGAAAAATAAAGCGCAGTTGATGAACGACAAGGAAGAACAAAAAATGAACGTAAAGTACAAAGTGTTCATTGTTAGTCGCAAACAGCACAGCAGCTCCAGACAGTCAAAACCCAATGTTACTTACATGAGAAGCGGGATCAAAGCAGCCTCTGCGTCTTTTTTCAGGCCTTCCCACTTAGCTCTCTCCAGCGCTGGAAAGCTTTTCTAATATAAACGTGGGTCCTAAAGCGCTTGTCCAGTCATAAACCTTAATTCCAGTGATATTCTTTTGAGCTCTTTAGTATTGTGTCCCATCTCTCATTCTGCAGTTTTTTTTTTTTATTATTATTTTCAAATCTCCCTCTTGCTCCTTCTCTCTCCTCAACCATCATACGCCCCCTAATGCTGATTGGTTAGACATTTGTTGTTGGTGTCGGCCCGACTAACTTCTAAACAGTGTATTTGAAATTCCACTGAGTCCACCTTTAATTATTCACCCTCATTTCGTTCCACACCTGTAAGACCTTTGTTCATCTTCGGAACACAAATTAAGATATTTTGATAAAATTCAAGAGCTCTCGGACTCCTCACTAGACAGCAATTTAATTACCACTGTCAAGGCTTCTCCTACACCGTTTACGTTTCGGGTAAACTAACTCTTTAAAACATTTGAGCAATCCTAGAACACCCTACAAACACATAGCAGCCGCTCAGAACACCCTAGCTGCTGCATAGCAATACACTAGCAACCACTTGGAACACATTAGCAACCCTAGAACAGTGGTTCTCAAACCCGTCCTGAAGTACCCCCAATCCTGCACATTTTGTATGTCTCCCTCATTTATCACACCTGATTCAACTAATGAGCTCATTATTAGAGAATGCAAGACCTGAAGTGGGTGTGTCAGATATAGGGAGACATAGAAAATGTGCAGCGCTGGGGGTACTTCACGACAGATTTGAGAACCACTGCCCTAGAACACCCCAGCAACCCTGTAGCAACACCCTGGCAATCACCCAGAACTCCATATCTTCATGGTGGCATGTTTTGCACCACTCACATTTCTTCATAACATGTAAATATCAAGTTACCACTTGGGTCTGCATGTTTTAAATTCTGACCCATTAAGGAACATAAAACATTAAAAAAAAAACATATTAAATCCTCTAAGACACAAAGTCAATGCTAAGCTTGGGATTACAGCTCTTTGTTGAGCATTTAAGCAGAAGGTATGACGACACATTAGGGCGGATGTCTGTGCTACTCCTGCATATCTCCCTTCTCTTAAATCACACATATGTTCAGAGACACATCTTACTCATAGCTATCTGTCACTGCATTTAAGACGAGCTGAATTTGAATAATCAACAGTTCACAAAGGTGTGTGTGAAATTATAAACTCAATCCCCAGTCAAAATAATAAATGAATAATTAAACTATTAGTTGAAAGACGGCATGAAATCAAAATTAACTTTTTAAATCAATGCACAATTATCAGTATGAATTAAATGGGCGAATAAAAACAATTAACCAATAGTATTACAGCAAAAAATGTTCACCCCCTATCAAAATCTATCAATATCAAAATGTAAAGTCCCAATACTACGTTATTTCCCACTGAATCTCCCATTTTCTTCATAAATTCATTACATCATGGAGATTAAATAGGTGGTTTCATGTTGTCTTTGAGAAATGAAAATCTCCTGTTAAAGCAAGATCAATTCTGGTGTGCCATTCAAAATCTTTAACCTAAGGAACACATCTTGACTCCACATTGCAGAATGCAAATCATTTTGTTTGAAAACCAGGACTCACCTGTGCATGTTGCCATTGGTAGTGAAAGTCTGATGGCACACAGTGCATTTGTAGGGTCTCTCTCCACTGTGCACTAGCATGTGACGATCCAGAGAGCTAGCCGAGCTCAGAGACTTCCCGCAGATACTGCAACAGTGGTCTGAATTCCCACTATCGGTGTTGTGCTGAAAAAAGGATATTTGGGTCAGCTAACTCAATAAGCTAATTAACAAGTTCATCAATATTTTGTCTAATTCTACTGACGAAGCGTGTTTTGAAAAATGGTATTTGACTTTGTCATCTTTGCTGACTTGCATATAGACTTTAAGAAGTCAACAGGTATGCAACAGTATACTGACCAAATGAATTAGGTGTGCATGTTACCTGGCGGATGTGCATGGTGAGCTGGTGTTGGGTCTGAAAGCCCTTATCGCACAGCGGACAGACAATACACCCGCTGTCATCTTTGGCTTCCTGAAACAAATATATACAAGGCAAAATGTCTGAGTTATAAATCTCCATAGCATACATTCAGCATTGTGTTATATTATGTGACAAAAAAGGTGTTTTAAGGCAATTTCACAGCAGAGATTTGGTGCAGACGCAAATTTGATGTCTGGTTGGCACGAAAGCTGTTTTCAGGACTCGGATGCACACCAGAGTCTGTTTAAAAACAAATATTTCAAAAGTATATATCTGCTAAAAGTTTGTCAACTGTTTCTGAGTACACGATTACATACAGTAAGACTAAAAAAGAAAACCAACCCCAATTTTTTTTTTTTTATGTTTTTGAAATAACTTAGGCTCACCAAGGCTTGATCAAAAACAGTGTAAAAAAAGAGTAATATTGTAAAGCAATTATGTATTTAAAAATGTTATTTTGAAACATTATATATTCCTGTGATGCAACGCTGAGTTTTCAGCATCATTACTCCAGTCTTCAGTGTCACATGATCCTTCAGAAATCATTCTAATATGCTGATTTGCAGTAAAAGCAACATTTCTGATTATCATCAATGTTGAAAACAGGGTAACACTTTACAATAAGGTTCATTAGTTAAACATTAGTTAATGTATTAACTAATATGAACTAACCATGAGCAATATGTTTGTCATTGTATTTGTTAATCTTTGTTAACATTAGTTAATAAAAATACAACTGTTCATAGTTTGTTCATGTTAGTTCACAGTGCATTAATGTTAACAAGATTTTAATAATGTATTAGTAAATGTTGAAATTAACATTAACAAAGGTTAATAAATGCTGTATAAGCGTAGTTCATTATTAGTTCATTTTAACTAATGTTAACTAATGAACCTTATTGTAAAGTGTTCGTGAAAACAGCCGTGCTGTATTCTTTGATGAATAGTTTGAAAGAACAGCACTTATTAAGTCTTGTCATGTCTTTCCTGTCACTTTTGATCATTTTAATGTGGTTTCCTGAAAAAAAAAAAAAAATTTCTTAAAAAAAAAAAAACACTTCAGAACTTCTGAACAGTACTCTTTTTTTTTCTTTTTTTTTGCAGTGATGCCATAAAAGGATTAGTTCACTTTAGAATGAAAAATTTTCTGATAATTTACTCACCCCATGTCATCCAAGATGTTGTATGTCTTTCTTTCTTCAGTTGAAAAGAAATTAATGTTTTTGAAGACAACATTTCTAGAATTTTTCTCCATATAGTGGACTTCACTGGAGTCCAAATTGCTGTTTTAATGCAGCTTCACACATTATGTAATCACGTCGGAAAGGTCACGCGTTATATAGGCGGAAGTACCGCGGTAGGGCGAAAAACTCCATCTCATTTTCTCCTCCAACTTCAAAATCGTCCGATATCATTGCTTTAAGTTTTTTTTTTTTATAAGGGCGTTTGACTTCGTTTTTGCACATTTCCTTTGTAGACACTGGATCAGTACTTCCGCCTTTCCAACGTGATTGCGTAATGCGTGGCGCATCGCAGAGCAGTGCATTTGTGGGTTTGTTTGTTTTTTCCCAGAAAAATGACAGATCGTTTCGCTAGACAAGACCCTTATTCCTCGGCTGGGATCGTGTAGAGCCCTTTTGAAGCTGCACTGAAACTGCAATTTGGACCTTCAACCAGTTGTGCCCCAGTGCAGTCCACTATATGAAGAAAAATCCTGGAATGTTTTCCTCAACAATTTCTTTTTGACTAAAGAAAGAAAGACATAAAAATCTTGGATGAAAATTATCAAAATTATCATATTCTGGCATAAACTAATCCTTTAAGAACCATTTTTGGTAACCCAAAGAACCGGTCAGTGATCAGTTCTTAAAAGAACCCCCTTTTTTTAGTGTGAAGACCATTTAAATAATCTAAAAACCTTTTGAGCAATTGAAAGGTTTCATGGACGCTAATGGTTCTTCAATGCCAATAAAAGAGTGTAGAGTAGATTGACCTCAAAGCTAATAGACAAATACTAAAAGCCACAAAACACGTATATTAGAAAACTAATGAATAAACCACTGTTGTAATAACATTACATTCAGTGATAAACAATAAAAGCCAGTCTTTTTGTATAAACCCCAAATGCCATTGTTTAAAGCGTGTGGGTAAAAACCCATATGCAGGAGGCAGGGAGTGAGGCCTTGTCTTCTGACCTTGAATGTCTTGTCAGAACATGTTGTATGTGTGAGATACTGAGCTAAATTCACTCTGTTAAATAAACACTTGCTCAACCCCAGGAGCTACATCAGTCACTGCTACACAACCGCCGAGCACAAACACTGAACCTATTACAAATATGCAGTCCTTTTGAATATGGACCACAATTAATTTGAGAGTTTGTGTATTTCATGAAGAGCATCTTGAAGGAGTGAGAACTGCTTTCTCTTTCACCTTGAGTGGAAATCTGTGTAAACCAACACCACACATGTTGCCTTCCTTTCGCTGTTGTCGACAGTACGGCAGATCATTAACTGAACATAGCAGCACTGCCCCATTCAGTGAGACCAGTTTCTGTTCTAACAGATCTCATGCAGTCACATGACAAAATGCCTTATATACTTATGATATGAGGTCATCAAATAAGTGCATAGATATCTCATAATATATATATATATAAAAACAGAGAAGGCGCATGAGTCATCACTAATTCAGCTCTAAATAGACACCCACATGATCTACAAACACACAAGAGGTTCAACTAGACTGGAATCTTCAAAAACATCTCTAGGATGAGAAAAGCACTTCCTTTTTCCTCTGATGGCACACTGGCGTAGAGCTTGTTTTTCTCCTATGACTCTCTTGGCTTCAGTTCAGGACCAGTGAGAGCCAATTGCTAAAGCTGACTGTATTTACCATTCAGCATGTTATGAGAGGAAGTGTCATTCACAGACAATGTTTGCTTTTTTGACCTTAATTGGGAGTAATAGTTTCATCATATAAGGAAGTGCCATTCATTTAATCGCTACAATTCAGGCATACTGACCTGCTTAAAGTTCATAGGTCATAAATTAGGTTATTGCACTATTATTACACTGCCGGCCCAAAGTCTGGGGTAATTAAGATTTTTCTTTAAAAAAAAAAAAAAATGTAGCAAGGACATATTAAATTGTTCACAAGACACAGAAAAGCCATTAATAATGTTACAAAAGATTACTACTTCAAATAAATGCTGTTCTTTTGAACTTTCTATTATTTAAAGAATCCTGATTTCGGTTTTCCCCAAAATATGAAGCAGACAACGGTTTTTAGCATTGATAATAATCAGAAATATTTCTTGAGCAGCAAATCAGCATATTAGAATGATTTCTGAAGGATCATGAGACATTGAAGACTAGAGTAATGATGCTGAAAATTCGCAATATTACAGTTTTTATTGTATTTTTGATCAAATGAATGTAGCCTTGGGGAGCAGAAGAAATGGTTCAAAACTGTTTAAATGTAGTCTTCCGAGGATGATCTCCACAGTTTGATTCAAAAAGGGGATGTAATTTATATGCTGTTATGCATTTTTTCCATGGTGCACCTGAGCTAACACCTGTTAGCAACTTTTTTTTTACTGGTTTTGTCTGAGCCTGTTTGTGCTGCACTTTGGCGCATCTCTTTATGCTCACTTAATCCAGTAAATTACACAACTCACTGTAAGCTTCTTTACTTTTCCTCAAAAGGAGTGAAAGAGGCCTGAGAACCAGGCTACAGCCTCTCCAGGTAAAACACTGCTTACACGCTAAAAGATCCCACCCTCAAATTTCAATTTTGGTCTCTAGATATGACTTGCAGCCTTTATTGCAAGACTATGAGACTTATATATATATATATATATATATATATATATATATATATATATATATATTATAGCTAAATTGCCAAGTACAGACTATGTAAATATGCCAAAAGAACAACGCTCTGATTGGTGAGTTTTTCAAATGGGGAAGGAATACTCTAAAGGGGGAAGGGTGGTTTGGATCCAAAACTTCAGAGACTAAACTCCCCCCCCAGAGTTCCACAGGAGTGTTAAGGGGTTAAAAGTGACACCTGTTGCCCCCACACAGGAGTGTTAAGGGATAAATTGCATGCTCTAATGGGAGCCATGTGATGCAGCCGTGTGGACAAAAGGTGGATTGAGATGCCAGAAGACCATTTGTCACTTTTCATTTAAAAACAGGATGCTGCATCCATAAAGTCCTTCCCACCTGTACCACTTTCTAACCACAAAAACACACGTGTATATGCACCAGATATTCATTATTTAGTGCTGTATCCCAGTTCACTAAAAATGCAGAATAGTGTGCCAAGATTAGGATAAGTGTGTTCCATTATAGTAAAATAAAAATAGTGCCTGGATGATATAGTGGAGTTTAATTGTATTAACCTAACGTAATAATGAATTTTAAGGTGATGAATATACCTAGACTTTAACGTTTATATGCAAACACAAACATTACGCAAAGATGCAATTTTAATGATGTGGTAGTAAGCCACAGTGGCATACTGTCTTATTACATGCTCAAAACTATCAACTTTCTCATCAGCAGCAAAGTACAAACTTTTGTATAGTAGAAGTATGCTAATTGGAATGCAGCCAAGGACATTGCCAAGGCTTGTTTGATTGGTTCATTTGGGGACTGAGTCAGTATGACTTGACGTTTGTTTTTTGAGACTATGAATCAGTGTTAAACATTCAGTGTTTAGTTTGGATTATAAACATATTTTCTGTTTTAGAACCCCAAACAGTTCTTGTTTCTGACAATAAAAGGACATCAACACTGCATCTGTTTGCCAAAATACTAAGAAACATTTATAAAACTACAGAAACTTAATTCATTGCTTTACTTCTATTTTACTGTTTTATATATATAAATATACATTGCAGGTATGCATGTAAATCCACATATACATAACACTTTCTATTTTCTGATTGTATTCGATTTAGCAAATATGTATGCGACCTTCGCCCTTACTCTTCAAACCCTCTTACCTGGGTCTTTCTTCCACTGCGGTTGGTGCTGGGGCTTTTGACTGGCACCTTATTGGGCGTGGTGTGGGCGGAGTCTACTCCGCCGTTAAGTTGAGGTGTTTTCATCACAGTGTTCATCATGGAGTTAATGGAAGACAAGTCCACTCCATCGGCTACATGCATCTCTCCATCTGCTCTATTCTGTCCATTCTCCCATTCATTTCCTTCCTCCTCTACACTGGCAGAACCCTCTGTGGATGTTTTAATTCCTTTGTATTAATGGCAGACAGACAGAAGGATAGAACGATAGATAGAAAGAACGATAGATAGATAGAATGATAGAGAGGCAGACAGAGAACTATAGATAGATGGGTAGATAGACATGATAAATATAAAGAACTATAGAACTACAGGTAGATAGATAGAACTATAGATAGATGGACAAACAGATAGACAGACCGATGGATAGATTTCTACCTGTGTGTGCTGTTTGTGTTTCTGTGGGGGCGGGGCTCTGGACATCATCGCTTTGCTCCACCTCTTCCCCAGTTAGGGTGCAATTTGCGGATTCTGTTCTCGTCTCCTCCGTTGAATTTTCCATAACTATGGAGAAAAAAAAGAATGCAGATAAGCCAAGGGTGCTTTGAGTGCACAAAGTCAAGCTTGTATTCAAATAGTTTTGTAATAAAATCATCAATGATAAAAATCATCTATCTTAATGAGCAGAAAACAGCTAGTTAGAGAACAGCTTCCTTGTTTAAAGCATCTGGGGGCTAAACCAAAAGAGGAATGATATGAGAATAAAAAACTGTTAAGAGAGTACACTACAGAGGGCTTTTTTTCCAGTCAGCGGAACATGATGTGTGTTTTCTAGATGAGGCACAGTACATGCATTCTCTTGGTGCTTTATGGCTCCAGCACCTGTCTGGAGAGCACAAGTGAGAGGCAGTGTGTCTGCTTGTCTCATGACCACACAAGTATGGCGAACGCAAGTGTGTAAGAGTCATCATCCACAAAGTTTGATGTCATAATGAATTCTGAGGTTTCATTCTGTATTCTACTTCCACATTTAGAAGCCATTCACACAGAACATGTTTATGCATTCCACTTTGGTACTTTTTCCATTGTTTTTCTATGTAAATATGCGCTAGTTGAACAACCGTTTCTTTTAAATGCATCTCAAGATCTTGCGTTTTTTCCATCCCGCTGCTTGTGCTTCACGTTTGTTATTGTTTTATGTTTTTCTGTAAATGGACCCTAAAGCCCAAAATATACTTCACTTTTTACACGTACACGAGGGTCCGCGTACAGTGCGCACGACGCGAATTTCGTCATCAGAAGAGTATGTGCGTTCTGTACGGATTTTTTGTAACCACGCGGACTTGTGCGCGTGCATTTCATTTTTTTTTTGCAGTAATTGGTTTATCCACAAGGTGGCAACTGTGCCCTGGGGTCGTCGATTCACAAGGTAGTCAAAGAAAAACTGCATAAACATAACAGACCGGAACGCATGCAAGCTACAGCGACAATGGAGGCCTACATAGACGAGAGATTGTGTGAAGAGGTTAGAAAGTACACTCATTTATACAACTCTAACATTAAAGAACACAAAGAGTTGTAACTCATGGCGAGAGATTGCTCAAAACTGTGCATGTGTCTAAAGTGTTCAAATGAGTCAAATGAAGTATACTTTCCAAGGCTATGCGTTCGAATGTGCGTGTACACTATAGTGCACACATAAAAAATAAGTATACCCAGTGCTTTACACTAACACTGAATTTCCCTTTCTTGATATCCAAAATCTTTGTGAAATAAGCACAACTTATGACTTTCCAAGCCATGTTAAGAAAAAACAAATCTGATCATAGGCAAACTGAATAGAGGCTATGAATGTGGCCTATGAAACTATGACTGGTTTCACCCAATTTTCGGGCAACTACACACGACCACACAGCCGCATCTCTGCTTTGGTGGGTGTCAGCCTGGCAGATGGCTGTAGATGCTAATCTGGATGAGCAGGGTGGGGGGGGGGGTCTAAGCGGTACTTTTAAGATGGGGAGTTCATGTGGGGTGAGATGATGATGAGCGATGATAGAGGTACTTAAGGCAGCACTTTACGTGCTGGTTATGATTCAACAAGTGTGCTAATGACTAAAAGAGATTGCTAATGTGTTAGAATTAATGAAGGAAAGTTGTTGTCAAGAGGAAGAATGGGAAAGCCAGAGTTGGGAGGGCAAAAAGGATGGAGAAAGAACGAGTGAGCGAAAGATTCTCTCTTTGCTAATTGCCATTTCCCATCCACAACCACACAGGAAGCTCCTCCGCGGTCTGGGCTGCTTCCTCTTTTGGAAAGAGGATAAGGGAATGCGTGTGTGTGTGTGTCTGGGTGTGTGACGAGGCAGTTGGACGACAGGATCTGCTGTTGGCTGGACCATAACAACATGGTAGATATGATCAGGGGTGGCCAACTCTGCAACAATAAGTGAAACTTCACATATGCCTAGTAGCCAAATGGAGGTAAACCAAATTTCTCCAAAAACAGCCTGTTAGCCTAGCGCCCTGCTTGATCAACTACTGTACAACTACAGCTAAATGCAGATAGAGCTCTCCTTCTGAGTCCTTACTCCTCAAATAACCTCAAAATAAGTGGGGGTTGACAAGCACATTCATCAACCAAAATTCACTGTAGTGACAACAAATAAAAAAGAAAATAGAAAATGATGTCATAGAGAGGACCTCTGCAGACTTTCATAACTGTCCTTGTGGCCTTTTTAACAGTCATGAAGTTCACTGCTCAACCAATGTAGTACCTACCCATGTGATTTTGGCAGTCAGCAAATCTCTTAAGATATCAGCTAATTTGGCCTCTTTATGACAAGGCAAGGTTGTAAAATGTCATGTGGCATGACTCCCCAAAAATGTAATTGTAAAAACTTTTTGAAAATAATGATTGCGATGTGCAAGGTAAATGTTATTACTTTTTTTTACTCAAGAGTTTTAGAACTTCTACAGTTCTTCAATGTTTTTTGTTCAAATTTAAATGCAAGGGTCAGTAAAAACTTTTTACAAGAATAAAAGGAATCATCTGATAACTTGGGATGCATTGAAGGGAAGTTGTATACAAGACACCAATCACACTAAAGCATGGCTGTATATCCGTTTCCCTTCATTAGACAAGATGAGCCGCTCGTCTGATAGGACGTTTGCAAGATGGGCGGGACGTTTTCGCAGGAAAATGAAAAGTGGTTGATGATAGAGGTGGGGGACACTCTAGTATTATGTACTGAAGATAACAACAGAAAGACACTGAAAACAATAAGATCACAGAAAAGGGAAAGGAGGGAAAACCTGTATTCGTAGAGATGGGTGTGGAAAGTCGAGAGAGATACTGTTGGGTTCTGTTGATGATTAGAGGTAGAAAGACAAGGGATTACACAACAGCAGGGCAGGTTTCGAGTTGTGCAAGGATTTGGGGTGGGGGTTTGGGGCGAGAGGGAGTGAGACAGAGTTGTACTTGTCATAAGATTCTCGCTCCTTTGCCGGGAGATAGTGGGGGTGGAGGGAGTTGGGGGGCTGCTGTTACTACATCTGTTCCCACCCATCACTCTCACTATCCTGTATACACACACACACACACACACACACACACACACACGCGCGCGCGCGCGCACACACGCACACGCGACAGAAAGAGGTTCTTGCACATCCTTGGTAAAACAAGTCAAACAAAAGACAAACTCTGGGAAAGCAGAGATGATTTTGTGAGACTATGAGCAGATAATATGTTAAGGATGTGTTTGCGTGTATGTATGACTGTATGTGAGCTTCTTGAGTGTTTTTGTGTTAGTCAGAAGCACACAAGGGTGGAAAAGTCCTTAGACAGTGCCAAACCGAACAAGCAAGAATGCCTCTGCTGTTCCCTCTCTCTGTCTCTCTCCATCTTGTTTCGTCTTCCATCTGTCCCTCACTGCTTTTCCTCTTTCATCCTACCTAAACATCTTCAGAAATCCTCTAACCTATTCTAAAATGTGTTGAGGTTGACTAGATTGAAAGCTTTTATTTACAACCCCCCCTTTTTTTTTTTTTTTTTCACAACAGGGATTCAGTTGGAATTAGCCACTAGCTATAACCATAGTTTTCTTCTGGAAAATCATAAATGAGGTATTAGAAAAGTAGCTGAAATATTTAAAAAACTAACACTCCAAGCTAGGGCTGTGACGGTCGGCGGTCGTGGAGTGTATGTATGTATGTATGTATGTATGTATGTGTGTGTATATATATATATATATATATATATATATATATATATATATATATATATATATATACACACACACATATACATATGTATATACACACACACACATATACACAGTCGGCGGTCGTGGAGTGTCACCAACGGTAGTGTGACGTGTGTATATATCTCTCAAAGGTCGCGTTAACTGAAAATTTTCCATCATTGACAGAATTTTTTTTTTGGCAGTGACGGAAGAAATCTGCAGCCCGTCCGTCATTTTGACAGATTACTGAGGCTGATGTTGCTTGTAACTGTAATTCCCACCCCTGTCCAGTTGGTGATGAGCGCACTCCAGTGTGGCAGCAGAGCGCAAGTTCAGTCTTCAGAATAAAATGAAAACGATGCGTTTGATTACACGCACCCAGTCGGTCCATTTTATTATATATTATAATACTTATAACTCATTTATGGCCAACACATTTGTAATGCTACACACCTGGCCAATCAGCTCAAGCAATAAGTTGGTTTCAGCTCGACAACTGAAATTTAGTCAACGGCTTGTCCTTCCCTCTGCTTTACCACGGGATGCACATATGACACTGCCAAACAGTACAAATAGCATCTGACTATTTATTGTAGAAGCATTCCTAATCTAAATTTACCTTAAAACTTGGGCCTAAAGCAAAGGCATCCACCTCTAGCCAAAAATTTAAGTCACCAAGGTGTGATTTAGTCAAAAACCTTAGCATTACAAGACCTTCCTTTTAAGATGCCTCTAGCCAACATTCAGTAGGAGCTCTTATTAAAGTAATTGGCCTGGCTTCTGGGATGCAAATGACAGAGCCGAGGTGGGTTGGGCATGTCGAGGATGGCTGTCAGACAATAGCTCCGAGCCAAACTGACAAAAGTGACACATGTACTTCAAAAGCAAACAGATATAGCATGGAGCGACCGATCCGTTCACTCTCTTCTAAATTATCTGCTGGGACGAGGTATTGAATGGCTTTGATATAAGTTCTTCCTGAATGAAAGAAGGCTGAAAAAGGGGTTAGTTTGCTCAAAAAAAGCACTTTATGGTTAAACTGAGAAATAGTAGAGAGGTCTGCAATGAGGCGGGAGGGTTGAGACTGCAGTAAATTCAGTGACCATATGTTGGCTGTTTATTACAGCCTCTATTGTCTCCTTTACATCACAGTCCTCAAAAGGAAATGGGAGAAATGCAGACTCTCTTGTGTGAAATAAGTATTAGCTAACGCAGATAGATGAGGCAGAGGAAGGAAGCTTGGTGTAAAAGAAGAGTTTCATAGTAGTCATTCTCTCCCACCCTGCTCTTTCTATCCTTCCTACCAAGCATATATTTGAGTGACTCAGACTAGGGCCTTCTGAGCCAGAATCCTGCCCTGACTTGCCAGACCGAGCTACACAAATCCTCTCACACAAACTAACTCCCGATGACAAAGGCGGCTCATTCGGTCACCAACATTTGGAGCACACCTCTCGTTTCAGTTTATGGAGTTGTGCACAGCCTGCCAGCTTGAACTCTTCATGTTAAGTCTCTCTTACTCTCTAAGGGCAAAGATCAGGGTATCAGTAGAGCACTATGTTTACAGAAGACCAAGAGAAAGGGGGCTGGTTTGGGGCCAAACTAGGATAGAGTGGAAAGAATATTACTAGTACTCCCTCTCTTACTCACGTAAATCACACACCCTCTCGCTCATTCGAAATTCATTTGCCCTAGAGTTGAGTGTTGAGTATTACACAAGCTCTTTCCGGCCACATTCACACAGCAACTGAATACAGTCGTGAGTTCTATATTTGAGTCCTTAAAGGATTAGTTCACTTCAGAATTAAAATTGCCTGATAATTTACTCACCCCCATGTCATCTAAGATGTTTATGTCTTTCTTTCTTCAGTCGAAAAGAAATTAAGGTTTTTGAGGAAAACATTCCAGGATTTTTCTCCATATAGTGGACTTCACCCGGGGTACAATGGGTTGAAGGTCCTCGTCTTGCACTGCTCTGCGCCAAGCATTACATAATTACGTTGGAAAAGTCACACGTGACTTAGGCGAAAGTACCGATCCAGTGTTTACAAAGCGGACGTGCAAAGACTAAATCAAACACCCTTTTTTGAATGTTGCGATCCTATCTGACTTATGATAGCAACCTCGTAACAAAGCCCTGTTTGCCAGAGGAGAACTGGCCCCCCGACTAAGCCTGGTTTCTCCCAAGGTTTTTTTTTCTCCATTGTAACACCTGTTTGCCACCTGATGTCACCTGTTGGAGTTTGGGTTCCTTGCCACTGTCGCCTTTGGCTTGCTTAGTTGGGGACACTTGACAATTGACATTCAATATTCAACAGTGCTTTGATCTGCCTGCATTGACACTATTCTCTAAGAGCTGCTGTGCAGTCAAAATAATGTACCAGTTATCAATGTAAAGCTGCTTTGACACAATCTACATTGTAAAAAGCGCTATATAAATAAAGGTGACTTGACTTGACAAAAAAAAAATTGTCGGTAAAAGGTAAAAACAATGTCGGGTGATTTTAAAGTTGGAGGAGAAAATGAGATGGAGCAGGGCAAGACGAGCATTTATGGTTAAAAAGTATATAAATTTCATTTTTTTAGAAAATGGACCTTCAACCCATTGTACACCACTGAAGTCCACTATATGAAGAAAAATCCTGGAATGTTTTCCTCAAAAACCTTCATTTCTTTTCGACTGAAGAAAGAAAGACATAAACATCTTGGATGACATGGAGGTGAGTCAATTATCAGAAAATTTTAATTCTGAAGTGAACTATTCCTTTAATAAAGTTACATTCAAACACAGTTGAGTTATTTATTCTAAAAGCAAACTCACACCTGAAAATTTTCAGGACTCACAACCTCACAACTACCTGCATTATGTGAAAGGAACCGGACTGAACAACTAGTTGTCTATCACTTTTTACAGTGTGAGAGAGCCGCTCTTTGCTGCACAAAAACTTGTCTATCATGTGTTTTGGGTTTTCACGTGTGGCTTACAGCAGTGGAGATATGAGCTGTGTCTCATCTCAGGTTTTCGATCTAGTCACTGTTCTCCACCAGAGCTCCTCCCATCAGTTTTGTCTTCTATGCGCAACTCCGAGAGCTCCGCTCTCCACCACACTGATATAAAAGCTTCTGTCAGTTAATGAAGATTTGACAAATGAACTTGAGCGCTTTGGACTCTTCTTGTGTCAAAAGTGATAAGACTTTAGTTTTATGGACGCCACCATCTTTGATATTACTTTGGTCAATGTTGCTGCTGGTTCTCAATACGAGCTTGCACGTTCATACAGACAGTATTTGAGACACCGCTGTAAGTTTCTGTGTGAACGGGACATTGAGACTCACACCCATAAGTAAATGCAGTTGTCAATCCTAAAAACTGACTGTGAACATAGCCTCCCTTTCTTAGATGGCTCAAACAGGAATAAGCCTCTTATCTTAATGTAATGGCCTACTGAACTAGCTTTGTGCTCTAGGTGAAAACACAATGGGACTTTGTAAACCCTGTCCAAAGTCAAAAGAAATGTCCAGAAGCAAAAATTTCTCCTTATCAGTGAGTATTGTGTGGCCATCCACTATGAAAATTACAGCAATCAGGCAAATCCTGTAACCTGATCCACACAAATGATGAGTTTCCAAGACAATTAATAGCTAATTAAGCAACAAATTTGATATGCATCCTGTTAAAGTTGGCATGAAATGAAACTGCAACCGTCTTTTTTTCCCTATTGTGATGTATATCCGAGTGAAGCTATTTGTTGGGGTTGAAATATCGAGATCAACAGCGATGTTTATAACAGATACACTTTTAAGGAAATTCATATCTCTAGATATCTTTTAGTACCTATGTTTGTCGGCAGGTTCCCAATTCAGATTAATAAGATCAAAATCAGTAAATGACAGAAATTCGGTTATTGCGGTAACCTCGGGTCTTGTGTGCTTCATGCCAGTAGGTTGTGGTAAATCTCCATCTTGAAAGTGAGCTGTTTGGAGGACATGTAAGAGAAGGATTCAGGCATTCTTCAGACGTGTGAGAGTGTTACAGTGTGTTACAGAGAGAAAACTAAACACGACTAACCAAAGAACTACCAGACATTATAAACCATCATGATTCCTCAATTAATCACGTGACCAAAACAGTCTAAATCTAGTAGTGTGAGAAAAACAGACCTCTTATTAAATACTTCCTCTATAAAATCAGTTCAATGCCCTAAGAGCAGAACAGAAACAGATATGCTAAGCAAAAAAATAAAAATGGGTGGCTGAGCACAAACACACACTAACATACTTTAAAGACCTACCAACAAACAACAGCATAGGAAGAGTCTTCATCTAGCATTTTTATCTATCTGGCCTGGTTTTAACATTCAATATTAAAAAGGAAAAAAAAAAAAAAAAGTTTTTTTACCGTCTTTTTTTAATACTAAAAATGATTCTCCAACACTGTAAATCTCAGTTGTTTTAATTAAATTTACCACAAGCTAAACTACGACTGTTTATGGTGAGATCTCGGTATCTCCTTCATCTCTGGACCGCCAGCCATTCAAACAGGTTTTTGGTGGATGACAGACTGCCTCACCTAAAAAAAAAGACACCTCGGGCCCAACCACCATACAACCAGCTCAACATCCTACCAAAACCCCAAGTTAAACAATGCATTACACCATGATAGAAAAGTTATTTTTGTCGATTTTTGTGATTGTTATTTTTTTACTTTTATCTTGGCGACATCTAATGAATTTTGTTATCACTGTTACATGTCCTGTCAGTATGTGATAAATTGTTTAGTCCTGTTCTGCGACTTAACAAATGCGCCACACAAGTCTGAGCTTGGGGGACTGCAGGCGCCCGAAAGCATGGCTTGAGCAATAGGCCGTGACTCATAGGAGCGCTCAGAATCACCGGAGTTAGAGGTTAGTTTGAGCATATCACCTCTTTGGTTTAGTTGTACTAACAGTAAGCAACAATGGTAAGACCAGATGAATGCCGGTCAAAGGCTGCTTGTTATATATATATATATATATATATAAATAATTTAAAAAATGTATATATATATATATATATATATATATATATATAAATAAATGTATATATATATATATATATATATATATATATAAATGTATATATATATATATATATATATATATATATATATATATAAACCATTTTTGATGAAAACCATATTATATATATATATATATATATATATATATATATATATAAATTCTGTACTTTTGCTGCAAAAGAATGTGTCTTTGGGAGCATCATACTTTCACCTAGATAACACAGCTGTTTTACAGAAGAGAATGTTGACCTTTGACCCTGCTACCTGAGAACACTTCAGAACGAGCAGCAAAAACGTAGCTAGCAACTCTCATTTAGACTGAACAATGGACTGAAGCTATATTTACAGCAAAAAAACTAAACATCTTTTCTCTTTAAGGTTCAATTTAACATTAATGCAAGTTAACATAAAATAACAACGATCAACGTTTTTACAGCATTTATTTATCTTGCTTATTGTGACTTTCTAGCTAATAAAAGAGTGTTTAACTTTTTTTTTTTTTTAATTATAAATGGTATAAACTAAATTAATTACTTAATATATTGGACAAACTAAATTACAACAACAGTATACAATAAATTAAAGGGTTAGTTCACACAAAAATGAAATATCTGTCATTAATTACTCACTCTCGTGTCGTTCCACATCCATAAGACGTTAGTTCATCTACGGAACACAAATTAAGATATTTTTGATGAAAACCATAAGATTTTTTTCTATCTCCCATAGAAAGCAATGTAATTACCACATTCATGGTCCAAAAAAGTAGTAAAGACATTGTTAAAATAGTCAACGTGACTACAGTGGTTCAACCTTTATGTTATGAACTGATGAAAATACTTTTTGTGCACAAAAACACAACAAAAAAACTACTTTATTTAACTATTTTGTCTCTCCCCTGTCAGTCTCCTACGTTGTTTACTTTGTATAGACACGTTGACTATTTTAACGTCTTTACTACTTTTCGGGACCTTGAATGTGGTAATTTCGTTGCTTTCTATGGGGGATAAAAAATAAAAAAAAACCTGTTGGATTTCATAAAAAATATCTTAATTTGTGTTCAGAAGAAGAACAAAGGTCTTACGGGTTTGTAATGACATGAGGATGAGTACTTAATGACAGAAATTGATTTTCTGGGTGAACTAACCCTTTAACATTAGTGTACATTAATACATTTAGATACTTAACTTTAGATGAATATTAAGTAAGATTAATAAATGCTGTACAATTGTTGTTAAGTAATGTTGAAAAAAATTAGACCTAACACCGTGTCCTAACCAGACGCGATGCGATAAGATTCCAGCGATGAGCGATTTGACTGTCCACATTAGACGCGATGCGAAAATGAGAAGCGATAAAATCAATCAAAAACCACAGCCAATCAGAAGAGAGTGTGGGTGGGCTCTCTCGGCAAGAGTACAGTGGACACAATGAAATGGGCAAGTACTTAGTAAAATTCATAAATATTACACAATTTAAACATTATTTAAAGTACATATGGAGTGACTGAACCAATCTTTGTCATGGAATACACTTGTTTGTTCGCATTGAGCTGACAGTCTGAACGTTCTTGTGCCCATTTATTTATTTTCAAGATCTGAGGTGAGTTAGCCAGTGTTGTTTTCATTACAGCTAAAAAGCTGGGAACACAAAAGCGTCTAATGTGAGTGTGAATATCATTCTAACATCAAATAAAGCACATAAACAGTACCTGATATTAACATTGCCATACTTTGTGTTGCTGTTCCAGACGCGACGTCGCGGAGAAATAGAAACCGTTTCTAAAATAGAATATTCATGTGTCGCCGTCGCAGCTGGTTAGGACACGGTGTTATAGTAAAGTCTTACGACAATGGCAGTTTCTATTTTTATCTTTGATGTTGCACAGCTTTATCGATTTCTGAACTGAAGACAATTGTAGTCAACTTCTATTTATTTTAAAGTTTGGCCTCTGTCTGGTATTTTGTCTTTACATCTTTTCAAATTCTTTTTCCTTCACTGCAACTTGCACAAATACATATTTCAGATTCCTTCCTGCATCTTGATGCAATGTCATGTCTGTAACCAGCCTACCTGAACCAAAAACCATCTCATGTTTTCAGTACGAGTTTTTAAACAAGACAACGCAGCACTGATAGATCCCAGCTTCATGCAGAGGACGTTAGCATGTATATGAAGTGCATGTGATGTCTCATGAGCTAAAAGCAAATTACAAAGTTCAAGCTTAAGGGTTTCTATGCTTTTATGAAGCAAAGTAATAAACTGTAACTTGACAAATAGGAGATTCGCACATCTGTTTTGTTTACCCAACTCAAATTTTAAAAGATCTAAAGCCCATTAAGCTGCATACATGGCTAGCTTCACTGTTTTTGCAGTAATGGACCGCATGCACACTGCAAAAAGAGTGGAACAATTGAATTTGATGAATGATAGAGCAAAGGTATGCGAGCCAAGGATGTAAAAACGTGTGGCAAACTATACAGTATGAGTATAGCTATGACTGTAAAACAGCAAAGATGAATAGACATGGATGAAAGGATGAAATAAAAGGAGAAGAGATAAGGGGAAACTTGTGGGCAGGGCTTGATAAGCAGGCCAGTCGTCCATGCTGCATGTGCAAACAGTGAGGATGCTCACGCGGACAGGCAGCCTCGGCTCGGACCGGACGGTGAGGTATATTTACCCGTCCTCAGACGAGGTTGTATTACTCTGCTGCCGTTCGGGGGTTGAAGAGGGACCGCAGTGCACCTCGCGTGTCAGCAACCACTGCTCACACTGCAGGGAGACCACAAAGAGGGAGTTTAATATGCATGCCTATGAACACACAACAAACACACACTTTCTTTCGGGATGAAGCACAGACTTTTGACCTTGAAATCTGTTATAAAGTAATAAAATCATTGCAAAACTTGTTGTGTTGAATCATAGTGCTATGAAACACCCCGTTCATACAGACAATCTCGATCTCAATGGCTGGAGTTTGACCTGCAGTCATGGTACAATTTAACTCAATCTCTCCCCAAAGGCTACTCTGAATCAAGAAAGTGCCGTTCCCTTGAACGTTTGTTCATATTGTGGCCTAGGGGTTACCAGTTAAAACAATACACAGCAGAAATTTGTCAATCGCTATGAATGTTTGAGTATCATTTCTATTCACTTCACTAACAACAGACTCTTGTGAAGGGCTTCTTTTAATGATTCATTCAAAAGACTCACAAACTCTGAAACTACCAGTTTGAATCATTCTGTTAAAATCCTTTACTGACTGAACTCACTGAATCATTCAGAGCAGTTACTGAATCAACATCTAACTCACTTATTATTACTTGCAGTGATTTTGAAATTAAAGGATTAGTTCAATTCATAATTCAAATTTCCTGATAATTTACTCACCCCCCATGTCATCCAAGATGTTTATGTCTTCCTTTCTTGAGTCAAAAAGAAATTAAGGTTTTTGAGGAGAACATTCCAGGATTTTTCTCCATATAGTGGACTTCAACAAGGTTCAACAGGTTAAAGGTCCAAATTACAGTTTCAGTGCAGCTTCAAAGGGATCTACATGATCCAAGCCGAGGAACAAGGGTGTTATCTAGGGAAACGATCGGTCATTTTCTTAAAAAAAAAAATGTATACACTTTTTCACCACAAATGCTCATCTTGCACTGCGATACGCCATGCATTACGTAATCACGTTGGAAAGGTCACTTGTGATGTAGGTGGAAATAACCATGGTAGGGCGAAAATCTCATTTTCTCCTCCAACATTGTTGTTTTACCTTTTATTAAAGGCCATTTGACTTAGTCTTTGCACGTTCGCTTTGTGGACACTGGATCGTTACTTTCGGCTATGTCACGTGTGGCGCATTGCAGAGCACTGCAAGATGAGCATTTGTGGTTAAAAAAAAAAAAAAAAAAAACATAAATGTTTCTTTTTTTTTAGAAAATGACTGATCTTTTCGCTAGATAAGACCCTTATTCCTCGTCTGGGATCGTGTAGAGCCCTTTGAAGCTGCACTGAAACTGCAATTTGGACCTTTAACCCGTTGAAACCCAGTGAAGTCCACTATATGGAGAAAATAATCAGCAGAAAAAAAAATAAAAAAATGTGCAAATTCAGTCTGGGTCTGCTACTAATAAACACAGTAAGGAGTTGTTCAGCATCATTTGTTGCATCACTAATCAGCGATTGGCCCGTTTAACGTCTGTTAGCTGACAGGATGGAGGGATACGGAGATGCACAGATGAAGAGGAGGAGAGACTTACGTAGCTTTATCCTCTTTGTGCAGGAGCTTTTCAAAAGAGAGGAGACGTGCAGAAGGGGTGATGGAGTGTGTGTCTTTAAATTAGAGAGAGACTTCACAGACTGAAGACAGATGACCATAAAAAGTTCACAGGAACCTTTGCCGTTGGTGGTGGGGGATGGAGAGAATATGGAGAGACAAGCAAAGGAGTCGCCAGAGGAGAGATGTGAGAGAGATGGAGGATGGGATGAGAGAGACAGGACAGAGATTATCAGATTAGTGGCTGGTAAGACTGCCTAATTGAGAGGCAAAGAGGCAGGTATAATGGCCTGGGTGGAGGAGACATTTTAGGTCTTTAGCCACGCCGGTGTGTGTGTGTGTGTGTGTGAAGATGAATTTTTTGCTCTGCCCCTGTGAAACACACCCAGCCTCTGTGTCTCCTCCCATATTGCATTGCTCTGATGATGATAGGATACTGACTGTATTCATGAACTGTTATTGGCTTTGGTGTGAAATCACACAATAGTCAAAGAAAAGGAGAAAACAAAAGGAGAGGAAATAAGCAGGCCAGATCAGTTTTACACAGCCAGCATCACTGATGCATTACCAGTGTAATGTTTAAAATATAAAAAAACTATGATAACATTAATATGGAATAAAAAAAACAATAAGCATTGTAGCAAGTTCTTCCATATTGTGGTTTATAAGATAATCTTATGATAAATGCTGGATGGAAATGCTAAAATATGAATAAAATAAGAGAAAATGTGCATAAACTTACACTTTAACCAAATACATTACAGTTCAAAAGTTTGGGGGCTGTGAGGAAAAAAAAAAAAAAAAAAATCAAAAAAGTGGCAATAAAAGACATTAATAATAATAAAAAAAAAAAAGTTTCACAAAAACGTGGAAATGTTTTCAGCATTGATAATAATCAAATGTTTTTAAGCAGCAAATCATCATCATGTGACACTGAAGACTGGAGTAAAAAAAATCCAGCTTTGAACACAGGAATAAATTTTATACATACACACACACACACACACACACATATATTGTATATTACAATAGAAAACAGTTATTTGAAATTGTAAAATTTTACATTAAAACTGTAATTTTTGGTCAAATAAAATTTTTTTTTTTTTTTTTTTTAAATATCTTACCAACCCCAAACTTCTGAATGGTAAGTGTAAATTCCTAGATATGCATCAGAACAGTCATGTGACTTAGGCTTAAAGGGATAGTTCACCCAGTTACCCTCAAGCCATCCTAGCTGTATATGACTATCTTCTTTCAGACTAACACAATCGGAGCTACATTATAAAGCTTGTAAGAGCTGGGATATTTTATAATGGTAATGAATGGTCCAAAAAAAGTGCATCTATCCATTATAAAAGATAACCACACAGCTCCATGGGGTTAATAAAGGCCTTCTGAAGCGAAGCAATGGGTTTTTTTCATATTCCGTCTGCCGGAAGCTAGTTATTTTAGTTTATAAAGATTTAAATATGGATATTTTTCTTACAAAAACCCATCGCTTCACTTCAGAATGCTTTTATTAACCCCCTGTGGATATCTTTTATGATGGATTGATGCACTTTTTTGGACTTCAAAATCTTGAGCCCCATTCACTACCATTATAAAGCTTGGAAGACTAAGGATATTTTTTAATTTATTTTTTAACTCCGATTGTGTTCATCTGAAAGAAGATAATCATATACATCTAGGATGACTTGTGGGTGACTAAATCATGGGATAATTTTTGGGTGAACTATCCCTTTAAGTAATGTGACTTAAATCGCTGTCACTCCCATTCATTACTGTAGCACAAACAGTGCAGAAGTTATGCCACTAAGGTTAATGCTATGGTTATGGGTTTGTTCAAATCTCTAACCTTAAGTATGAGCACCAGCAATAGCGAGGTTTCCTTTGCACACACAACTAATCAGACAAGATTCAACAGTTTCAAACTGTTAAGAAAAGTTTAACGTTTAGAAAATAATCTAAAAGAGGTGCCCTGCAATGAACCGCAATTACCTGCTACAGGTCACATGCAATTTCTGCATGCCAGGAAACAGTTTAATTTAGGCTAAATTTATGTTTAATGAGTGCAGGTATAGGCTACATCCATTTTTGGGTTAAACCTGTTTGTGTATGCACACTATGTGATTACCTCCGCCTCCATGTGCGAGCATGAACACTTCAGTATGTGTGTGTGTCTGTGTGAGAGAGAGAGAGAGAGAGAGAGAGAGAGAGAGAGAGAGAGAGAGAGAGAGAGAGAGAGAGAGAGAGAGAGAGAGAGAGAGAGAGAGAGAGAGAGAGAGAGAGAGAGAGAGAGAGAGAGAGAGAGAGAGAGAGAGAGAGAGAGAGAGAGAGAGAGAGAGAGAGAGAAAGAATGCTACTGCTCTGTTTCAGGGCTGGATGACAGGCACGGACAAGTGCAGAAACCGACGTGTTTGAGAGCAGTTGGCGCGCTGAGATAGTGCTGCTTTCTGCCTACCACATCACCCCTCAATATCAGTTTCAATAGCAAGAGGCGAAGGTAAAAAAAACAGTGAAAGAAAAAGAGGAGATGGGGCTTGTGCAAAAACAGGAAGGTGTAGAGTTTAAAAGAAATGTTTGAAAGAAGGGGGCAAAAAAACTGATGAATGAGAGGAGAAGGCAATGTGGCGCAGAGAAAGAGAGAGGTGAGAATCTAGACAAACGGGACGGGCCAGTTTGCTCGTTTGCTGCTTGAAAGACAGCACTAAGTTAACTGCTCACTCCCCGGCTTGTTTGCTTTGTTTCTATTAAATACCAGAGACATTGACAGGGAGAGAAGGGGGTGGAGGGCAGATGGAGGGAGGGAGCTACCAGAACCTGCACCACCCTGAGGTCTCATATCCTTATCAGTGCAAACCGTACACCCTACAAAACATAAACACACAGCCTACAGAAAGGCTGATACTAATTACTTCAGTTAGACTATGCCACAAAAGACAATTGTCCACTTTCCTACTTCCTACTTTACCAAGTCCCATTTGAAGAACGTTTTTAAGTTTTTTGTGGTGTAGATTCCAAGCAATCGCATCAGAAGTGGGCCTAAAGCAAGAAACACAGTCACACTGAGTATAAAGTTATAGCCAACACAATGCAATAAAGCAGTCCCTTGTTACATACTTAACATGCATTCTTACTCTACTATGACATAATTAACCCCCAGTACTCAAGGGGGCGGTCTGTGCCATTAAACCGACTGCGTAATTATTCAGGAAGCTAGCTATAAATGTCGACATCTTCAAATAATTGCTAAGCCATAACTCAAACTAAAAAAAAAAAAAAAAAAATGACCATAGAAGACAGTTGCAACATGTATTTGCTTAAAAGAATCCCACACTGTAAACCCTAATGCCCAAAATAATTAATTGGTTTCAGTAGGACAAACTTAAATTAAACAAATTAGTACTTTTTAGTCAAATTAACTTTTTATTTAGTATTTACCACTTTTATTTTTCCTTTCAAGTTCACAGAACTGTTTCATTGTTTTGAGTTTTATGAACTTATTTCTTTTAATTTAGATGAACTTAAGTTTAACTGAAACTGAGCTGGGATTTCTATTTCCCAGCATGCTTTGCCAATGACACTCGAAAGGGTGAGTAAATGCTAAAATTAAGTGTTATGTGTTTGTTTTTTTTGTGCAAGATTAATGTTAAGTGGGAGATTTAGTAGTGATTAATGTTTTGTTATGCTAATTTAGAAGAGTTTCTGTTAATGTGGGTTTTTGGAGAGTTCCCATCATGGTGACAAGTGGTGCATGTGGCTTGATTTGAGAGCAAGTATGTTAAATGCTTTATATTGCTGTACTCATTCAGCAAGTGCTATACCATACTATCTTAAAAAATTAGCAAGTTAGCATTTTCTGAATTGGCTTGTAATAGCTAGAGATAACCTCAATGTTCACATTGAGGTTACATGAAAATGTTGTTAAATGTATGAATTAGTGTAATCAAACATTTCAAGTTAACAATTAAAATTTCTGAGTACAAAATAAAAATCTGCCAGTTCTGCTTACTTAAATTTTGAATTTCTTAACTTAAAAATTGAGGCAACTGATTGCATCTAATTTTTTGAGTTTTGCTAACTTACCAGGGCTTACAGTGCATGGTATTACCATCATAATAAAAGTTTACAATGGTATTATATTTCAATGTCCAAAGAAATATGGCTATACCAAAAATATGGTATAATTATGGTATAAAACATGGTATGTTTTTGGTACTAATGAACGGTCAAAAGCATCCCTCAGGAAGTTTCTCAATTATTCAGCAGAAGTGCCAGCGATGCAATCAAAAGCAAAGACGTAGCGAATTGAAATCATCTGACAAGCCATTGTGTGGCAACATGTGGAAACTCCAGTGAGGTTTGAGTTCCTTTTACAGATGATGGTTTATATTAGAGCAGAACAGAGAAGAGGACAAACCAAAGAGGACAAAAGCAGACACGTCACCAAACCCGGTTATTTTCTCAGCAGCAAGATTCCTTGTACATGATTTTCTCCTCTTTTTGCAGACAAATTTGTGAAGATCCTGGCCTCAACCAGTGGCCCAAGACAGCACATCCAGTTTTGTCTGCTGACAGATTTTTCATGGTAAAATGACTAAGAACAGGAAAGAAACTATGAGTGAATACATCAAATGAGTAACTTTCGCTTCAACTTTGATTCCACAGCTTCATTTGCAGAACTCCCCATTTTTTTCAATCCATGACTGTCTGCGTGGTCGACTGTTTTACTCTTAAACATCATTCAACACCTGAGTCGCGTATACATCATAACAGGCAACAAGCTGAAATGCGGTGCTCAGGAAGTGGCTTTCATTTCCAAATCAACCCTGGCTGCGTTGCCTTGGGGCGAGCTTGCTTCATGCAAACCAGCTCTGTATCTATGCAAGCATCTCAGATTCAGTAAAAAAAAAAGTCAAAGCTTCCAAATCAGTCACTTTGAAAACACAGTGCTTCTTGTTAAATGGCTTTAAAATAGGTCCATTAAGTACAGTAGAGTTGCAAGGATGTACAGGGAAGATCTGGTTCTTGGTACACACATGTTCTTTGGGTGTTTTAAGGGGGATGGGGGACCTCTGGATTCAGCTGTGCTGCAGACTCGATAGTTCCTGGCTCTTTAGAGGTAAAGAGATGATGTAAACAAGCATGCAAATTGAGGGGTCCTTGGCAACAGACGACTCAGCTGTCAAACCTCACAGGTGCCTGCGACAGGGACAAGTCTTTACCCTTCTTTTTTGCAGATGGTGGGCCTTTATATGGGCCTAAAGGACACATATGGTGCATTGGATTGGTCAGACTTCACAGTGGGGTACTGCAAGAGCGGTTGACTGGTCACATGGGTGAGGTTTGAGCCTCGTATTCAGGCTCAATCCATGCAAATATGCATGGGCGGAAAGAGAAAGAACTGCATTCTCGCACAAAAGAGAGGCTGGTTTTGCAAAGATAGAGTTCTTGTAAGCGAAGACAGACGCTGGCTCTTGCCCGGTTTCTGTGGAGAGCACTGGTGTGAGTTACAGAGGAGTGCAGATGCAGGGTCCATGCTGACAGATCAGTGTGCCATTGACAGCTGCCTGGAAAAAGCATACACTGTCCACCCTCATTACAGATGGTGTGTGTGTGCACAAGCTCTCTCAAAGAATATCGCTGTCCCCACCAGTCCGTCCAAAACAGGGCAGCCATTTTAAAACTCTTCCTTAAGGGAGAAATAAGAGCCATGAATGTAAAGAATCACAATGATGTGAGACTACATGGGGATGTTCATCCCAGGCTTACTTTGGTTAAACAGTGCGTGAGATGTAGAGGAATGGAGGATCTGAGCATCTAATCTCCTTCCCTCCTTCCCTCCTGTTGTTCTTGTTGTTATGATCACTTCTTTATTTAACAGACATGTTTCTGCAGGAAGACCAAGAGATCTTTCCCTCGGCCGTTGCTAAGGTGCCATTCTCTCTGACTTGCTTTGAGTGTGACCCATGGGTATGAAGACATTTGCTTTTGAAACTGCCATTGTTCATGGACATTGTTTTGAGGAATTAAAGGTCTGGTAAAGGTTTTCAACTGGTTTCAAATACGTTGTATATGCAAAACTGGAACTTTTGATTCATACATGGAAAAAAGTTCCTCTTGGGAAGCAGTCACATGGGAATTCCTCCCATCTCCCTCCCACTTTTTCCCAATCCCTCCCTCTCGGCAGAGCTGGTCGGGGTGGCAGCTTTTATGGCAGAAAGGACGCAGTGGGCCCATGCCTTTCTCCTTTGACAGTTGTCTATCTGTGCAACAAATGGAACATTCATCGAGGGGCAGCAGTGACAGCTCGGCTCCATAAATCCAGAGGCACACAGAGGGCTCTCCAAACCTCTGTGTGTATATGGCTCACATCAGCTACTAGAACAACTGAATTATGTTTGGGTCCTGTAAACGTGCAACACACATCTACCACCGGAAAACTTCGGTTTGAACATCATTGAGGCAAAAATGAATGCGTTGAGAATGATGTCATTGAACTTAAAGTTAACTTTGAGCAGAGTAATCGCAGATAAAGAAAAGGAAAAACTCTAGGTTACAACATGGTAGGTTACAAACTCTAGGTTACATTAATAAGTCCTTCACTTCTACACTTTGTATTCATGTTGTTTCACAAGGATTCAAAAAACATTTACCATTTTTTAATGAAGGTTTAAATTAATGTCATGTGACGTAACCATCAAGCAAAAATGTTATTTAGGATACTGTATGCATAACTGGGAGCATGAATGCACGTAAAATTAAAAAATGAATCTAAAAAGCCACATAATGACTGAAGGTTTGACTTAAGATTGCCAAACTGCCAATCTTCACAATAAAAGTATAAAGAATCTTACGATAACCATCTCTCTTTTATGCACCGTTGAAGTATGGGTGTGGCTGCTGGTTTCATGAAATTGACTCTAAATTCACTGTACACCTGAGAACACAAAGAGACAAGAGTAGGAAGAGGAGGAGGTGTGGTGGGGGTACCTCCAGGCCTTTTCAGTCCTGTTGAACCGGCAAGCTCCTACAAGCCATCCTGAAAAAGAGGCCCACGATGCTGTGCACACAAGTTGATCTGAGTGAATGCACCATTATTGCAAAGGGATTCCCTCATACAAAACAACGTTAACAAAACAACAAGAAACAAAGATGCTAATTATAAAGGAGGTATGCAAACAAACCGGATGAACACATACTCTGTAGAACGTTTTAGTCAGTTTAACCAAACTCAAGACAATCTGATTCACTGTGAATAATATGCTTGGTCAGGTATTGAGGCTGGAGAGCCACCACAGTGGGTTCTCCATCATTAATCTGAAAGACTAAAGAAAAGGAAAACCACTGGAGGGGTGTTTGACAGAGAACTAGGCAGATATGCCTCTTACGGCACACTATAATGGAGCTCTTTGTAAAGCAAAGAAGAATACAGCCTTCATCGAGCTGATGCTGAGAACATCTCTCTGTGGCTCAAATGTGCACACATAAACAGACATGCAGTGACTACGCATGATTTGTGGCTGTCAAGACTGCTTTTCTCCTCCCCCGAAAAAGACTGCCTGTTTGGTGAGAGAAAAAAATCTTAAGAAAGGTTTGTGAAAGCACTTATTGGACACCTCGAAGGCCCAGTTCTGACAGGGATGTTATCGTCAGTCAGTGTAAATTCCCTCACTCCCTCTTCTTTCATTCAATCACTCGATCACTCCTGCACCTCCCCTCCCCTCTGGCCCACTTTTGGCTTCTGTTCCAATGTTGCATGGCCTAAACTCCAAAAGCAAGGATGCAGGCCAAAGTACAAGGCCAAAACATCAGCCAACTGGTGCTGTGACGGCCGTCCGCCACCCACTTTTAAGGCCCCGCCCCCAAAGGCCAACCCACGTGACTCCCTTCGGCCAATCACGCCCCAGACTGCCAGCTGTTTGCTATTGCCGTTCGCCTGAGTGACAACCAGACCGGCGGTTGCAGCAGGGGTCATCCATCACACTCCAGTGTGTGCTGACGCGCAGGGCTTCTCGGCTGTGCTGAAGCGACTCCCTAGCATCACATCACGTACAACCCCCCCTCCCCTGCCTGAAATAAGAGTCACATTGTTTTTTTCCCTTTCGTACCACTCCAGAGTTGCTGTGCAGGGCTCTCTCTACATAGGCGGCTGCCTGAGGACACGCTCCTACAAGGGAGCGATTCATCTAGAGTGGGGGGGTGGAGGCACTGGAACTTCAGAGGAGAATTTGCAGGCTGAGAGCGTTAAAGTCCCAATTTTTTTGTAAATGTGGCAGCTTGGTGGTTAGCATCAGTCTGACCATCCTACAAAAGGCTGTAGAGGCAGTCTATAAAGAACGAGCCAAAAGTAGGAATTTTATGCAAGAGAATTAAATTATCAAATTTGACGCACTTAGTTGCAATTTCCAAATATCATTTCACATAAGAAAAAGGGTCAACTAAGCTTTTACCCAAAGAATCAAAAATCTTTTTAAAGAGTTCATTTCTGTCCATGGATACATTTACACAACAACAATATACTAAAAACTGAACATTTTTTCTCTGTATAGATGACAACATTATCAAAACTATCCCCGGATCCACCAAAAACGCTGTTTTACTCATGCCAGACAAGTAGTTGGCGATGTCACTTTGTAAAGAAAGACTATGTGCCTGCGCATATACGCATTCTTTACTCGTCGCGCGCATGCCTATCCACCTTATTTTTACAGTTTACTGCACTTTTATATTCTTCTCGTTATTTCCCTATAGCGGCTAATAAATCGAAAGTCTCGCACATTCACAGAAAACACCTTATTTCCACGTTGAAAAATAAGGTGGATAGACTAAACACGTAATATGCATGTGCATGCCATTACCGTTTTCACAGACTGCAGTTTACACGATGATAACTGTATAGTTTTCAAAAACTTCCACTTTGAAACCCGTTTTCAAAAATCTGCATTTTCAGACCACCAAAACACCATCTCATGTAAATGATCAACCAAAACGCATACGTTTTCTGCTTTTATTTGAAAATGGTGTCGTGTAAACAGCCCCTATATTTCACTGTATTGGATCTCCATTTGGAGTAAACTATGTCTGTGACGATTCATATAAAAGCTTTATCATTACACCTGCATTTTATCTAGCCATCATAAAATTTGATCATTCAGCATAATATTACGACTTGATCTGCAGATTAAAAAACATTTATCATCTAGTATTGTTGCCACCCCACACACAGCATTCTGGTAGAAACAGTTAGCAGATTATATTTTATAGTGCAAAGACCTTTCGCAAAATCAAAATTAAATATTTGCAGCCTGTTTCAAAGGTCAAAGTAGCTTTCAGAACAGTCATGTCCGTAATGCTGATGAAATGCGGATGTTTAGTCTACTTGAAACATTATTTAAAACTCAAAAGACTAAATTTGGGAGTAGGGTGCACAAATGTACAATGTTATCCACTGGACATTACAACATGTTATTCATGCTTGTATTGTTCTTTAAGTGTCAATTAGCTTGAAACCACCTTCAAATGACGAATCTGAATGACATCAGCTGGTACAGAAATGAAAGAAAGTACACAATCCCTGAGTGCAGCAGTCAAAGAACGGCTGGTCATTACAGACCAATCTCTTTTGTAATTCCATGACAGTCTATAGAGGCGTTAGGGCACTAGCATCTCGGCTGCAGGGCAGCAAAGGCCTCATTTCCATCTCTATAGGCCCCCTTAATGTTTGCCCACGCATGGATAAAGAGAGTCCCATCAGATATAAGGCGGCACCAGAGTGGGTACAGATTGGTGGGTGGGTGACAGCCCTCAACATCGTGAGGTCCTGAAAGGATAAAAGGGGTTAAAACATGCAGGAAGGGACAATTACAAGTTTCAAACAAAGGCAAGCAGGCTTAGCAAAACGGTCACATGGTTCAACAATGGAAAAAGTTCTGGTTTCCTCCACTGATTTTGGAGAGCTTTAAACACTTTTTTTTCCCTTGGCAAGAGGTTCTTAGAGCACAACCTGATTAAGTATTTAATGTTAACCACTAACAAAAGAGCCAGATTAGCAGAACAGACTAGCACTTCTCCTGTCTGCTTTTCCCTGGCAAAATGAAGGCTTACCGAAACCATTTATTTTACTAGTTCTGATGAACAATTCCCTTAATGTAGCACAATAGTTATCATAACAGTAACATCCAGTATCCACCATTTCCTGATCAGCAGAGGTTTAACAGACTCACACACAGCCTTGTGGGATAGGCCATTTCCTTAGCAAGCCATGAAACAGGCAGTTGAATCACAAACACAGACGTGCAGCTCGAAAGTGACCAACCCTGACATCATCAGGCAAAGATTTAAACGAATTAACACCTGAAATCCGGGAACAAATCTATGGTGGTCTAAAAGCCAAAAAAAATGCAGCAAACAAATCTTTACAGGCCCAGAATTTCTTTGTAAATTTCTTTATAACTTATCAGCTACCCACTGACCCTGTTCAAAGATTATGGCAGAATGAAATGAGTGCAATCTAAGAGAAGACATTACAGGGCATTACCCACTTTATGACACGTTATGCAACACTGATGGAGACAAAACAGTCACGCTGCACATCAAACACCAAATGAGGATATTGCAAGTTTTTAAAAGTCATCTGCTGACAATTATGACCCTTCACATGCCTGCAAATATCTGCATGAGTTTCAAAAGTTTTATAAAATTCACAACCTACAAAATATAGGCTAGCAGTAACTGTAACCCACAAGGATGAGCGAAGCAGCCATTTTGTCCAAGCTCTGTCATGCAACATGCATTTTGTAAAGGCTGTACTTTCAGACAGACCCTTGATCTGGTCTTCTCATGAGCCAATCAACAGCCTGGTTATCTTCTCTGCTCTTTGATTAAGTTTATTATTGCCTCTGCTCTACTTTTCCCAACCACTTGGTAACAAAGTTCACGAGTAGAGTTCTAACTCCCTGGTTAATGATAACACTTCTTGGACAGACATACTTTGTGGGATGCTGTAGCTGGATAGAAACTAGATAAAGGAAGTAGAGGTATCCTAAGCATTTCTGATGACTAACTCCAATGGAGATGTTTTGAAATGTGGCAGTTACCGTTCATCCCCGCTTATAATCTCATTGACAGGCACAGACAGGTTGGATTATAGCATTTGAACAAGCAGTTGTTTTGAACCACACAGTGAAATCCAACCAGCTATTGTACAGGGAAAAAATTAAATACCATTAGTGGGTGAATCTCACAAAAAAAGCCATATAATTGTATAATATATGTAACAGCAATGAGATTCATCCAAGTAGATTGAGACTTTTACATTATTTATTTGACTTCATAGTTTTCCACATGTCGTCTGGGTGGGTCCCTCAGAAATATCCGTGCGTGTTGGCTTGCTGTGAAGTAGGTGTTGAAGGAGGGCAGCGTTTCTGTCTGCTCATTGTGTACATAGCCCCTGATGGGAAAGGCCAGGTTTCAGGAGAAGAAAGAACCCTGCTCGCTGTCTTTTGTGCCGTCTCCTCAGGGGCACGTCAGCAGAGCCTGCCCCATTGACTCCTTGTTTCCCATGGGAGCTAGACAGTGTACCATTAACCCCAGACCAGTGGGGCAGACACACCTCTACCTTTTCACCTGGCCATTCGAATTTGCAGCCCAAAATTGGGCTTGAGCGCCCTAGACCTCTCTAACCCAACCCCCTCTCAGATCACTTCAGCCGGCTCCATCACAAAGACGCATTTATTTTGGAAACAGTAGCCGGCATATCAGCATTTGCTATCTTTTCTAATGCTGATGTCCCTAAACAGAAGGAGCGTGGCCTGGTGTTATTTCAAAATGGCTGACCTGTCATCGAGGAGTGTTATCCTCCTGGTGTGATGACTCTGTCAAGCTTTTGGGTGGATTCCGGGAGGTTGGATTTTATGAGTGGACCGGGTGCAGGCTTTCAGGAAGAGTTCTTCAGCATTGATGCTTGCATGATATAGCTGTCACGCAATCTTAGGCTGTCTACACTAATCTGGATACATTTGAAAATTCATGTTTTTCTGTATTTCTGTTTTGATCTTCAGTCTTTGGTAGGGATGTAAAGGGGCGGAAAGTTTCCAAAATTTCTCAAAAGTTTCCAAAATTTCCCAAAAAAAGTTTCCAAAATTTTCCAGAAATGTTCTGCCCCTTTGCATCCCTAGTCTTTGGTCTTAAATGTTACTTTGTACAATCTTCATATTACATTCCTTCAAATGACTTTAAGTCGCAATTGCTACAACAAAACATGAGGGTGATTGTGTTTTAGACTATAAATGGCATAGTGATTGAATGCGACCTGGGCGCACCAATTATTGGTGGGATATTTTGCAAATAAAATGATTGTGCCAAAAGAAAAGCATGAAATCTTTATAATTTATAATTATGAATATTTTTCTTACACTCATGCATCACTTCGCTTCAGAAGGCCTTTATTAACCCCCTGGAGCCGTATGGATTACTTTTATGATGGATGTTTGAGCTTTTTTAAGCTTCATATTATTACCACAAATGCAATTAATCGTTCAGCCCTAGTCCTGACTAGAAATGTCTGGTTATTCTGGACGTGCATGAAATCGGTCATCACATCACAAAGATGCGAAAAGTCAAACGTGACCAACTGTTTTGTCTAAACTTGCAAGATCATTTTTACTAAATAAAGTACAAGACAGGAATGCTGGTAGAGTTTTAAAGCCTCGAGCTCTTTCCTCCCCTCCTTGCCTTTACTCACTCCCAGTGTCTCCGCCTCCGTCCCAAGGCCAGTCCAGTAATCATCCTCCCCATCCCCCCTACGGTCTTAGCAGCTGTGCAAAGGGATGCTCTCAGGTGGAGGCCCATGTGTTTGCACAAGAGGTTGCAAGAAGGTGTGTGGTTGACTTCTTTACGAGCCTGAGGTGCAGTAGGACTAGGGGCATGAGCTCCGGTCTCTGTGGATACGAGGTGTGTCCTGTGTTTGCAGAACAAACAACAGTACCTTTTCAGCTCATGAGAGGAGATGGCAGGACATTGTGTATGTGTGTGTGGGTGTGGGTGTGGGTGTGGATGTGGATGGGGATGGGTATGTGTATGGTTTGGTTTTTAAAAAAAAGAGGGTAACTGGGAATGTTGTTATGCACTTGAATTATCGGTTTCCACTGCATGAACAGCTACAGGAAAGCTTGATTATTGAATTTAACATGGAGCGACTTCAAATAAGAACCAAGGGTGGACTGAAAACAAAGCACAACTTTCAACACTCAACATTTCCATGGAACTGCACTTTAGTAAACATGCTAAAAGAACCTAAAAGAAAATGCAAGTAGGGCACATGCAAATCTCGCCTTCCTAGTGCAATGGCGTTGCTATGATATTGCTAAGGCATATCAAGTGGCTCTTAGTGGGATGTAATGCGGTTGCTAGTAGTTCAGTGAAATAATTTACATTGTATTTTAAAACAATAAAATAAATTTTACTTTAGTACAATGAATTTATTTAGTAAACAGAATGTCTTAACGATAATCACACCCAATTTTTATCTTGCACAGTATACAGTAGGGCTTATTTTTTCAATTTTTCGATTAATTGAATTTAATGTTTTGCCTCAATTTTATTATTTTTAAATCAAGAAATCGCGTTTTTGAATAAAAATGTTAGCAAACGTTACAATTAGACATTTTGACAATACAGCAATGATAACCCTTAAGAGAAGAAAATGATGTGACCATGTGATGGCGCACCTGATTAACCGTTCCTGTGTGACGCTCTATGAAAGTAGAACACATTGCTAGTCTTAACTAGTGAACATTCTGTTCACTCAGAAATGCATTGTTACACTGAAAAGAAAAAAGAAAAAAAAAAAAAACGAGACGCGGGTAGTGGAATAGGAAAAAAAGCTGAGTTATTAAACGTTTGAGTTTTTAAGTTGACTGCTGCGTTTTTAGAATGCCGTTTCAGATGCTGGAAAAGATGCGAGACACAAGTGCAACAGCCAAACATGTCCACCAAACATAAAAACAACATTTGCTGTTAATAATAACCTATTACTGGTGTTATTTATTGCTATTACTTTTTGGCTAAGAAATATTTAGCATTTTTCTTATTTTATATTATTTCTGAGTATATAGAAGATAAGTTAAGATATGTTTGTACAACATTTGCCTTCATATTTCAAGCATATTCTTTGCAAAGTAGTGTTGTCAGAAGTACCGACTTCGGTACCAAGTCGGTACTGAAATTTTAAAAATGTGACGCTTTAAGCACTGTTGAGCGAATTCGTAAACACTTCTGATTGGGTTCACACGCTCATCAGATATGTCTGTGATTGGCTACAGTGATCAACGCTTCAAAAACATGTTGCAAACAGACATCAATGACGTTCTTCACGGAGCACTTACAGAGATACACATGGGAGCGTTTGAAAGCAGGCGTCTATCAGCGGACCGGTCTACTGATATGCTTTCAAACACTCCCGCTTTCAAATTCAAACACTTCCGTGTACTTTCAAACGCTCCCGTGCGCTGATCATTATAGCCAAATCACAGACATATATGTTGAGCGCGTGAACACGAGGGCAAATGAGGTGTTTATGAATCCACTCAACGCGCCACATTTTTAAAATTTCAGTACCGACTTGGTATCGAAGTCAATACTTTTGATAACACTACTGCAAAGATATTTAACAAATAAGTCATTTGTTTTAATTTACACCATGTTGATCACGGTGTGGTGCACTTGAAATAGAACTTTTTTAACCAGATCGTTAAGAGAATGATTGAATCATACTGTAGTTACATTTTTAAGTTGACTAGTTAAACATACATATATATATGTATATATATATATATATATATATATATATATATATAGAGAGAGAGAGAGAGAGAGAAAGAAAGATTTTATTTTTTTCCCTATATCGCCCAGCCCTAGTAAACAGCACAAATGAGCAACACAAAAATGACAAGACCATAAATGTCACCAACAGATCTGTGGTCAACATCATGTTTGTCGAGCTGCATCTCAGGATTACATCTTTTCCCAGCATGCACTGTGGCTGCCAGGTAAGGTGTCATTAGGGCAGCTCATCCTTGCGGGCTATATTTGTTGTCTGTCAAGTGGCAAGGTGGCACTGAGCAGACAGGAGCAAACAGCAACCTCTTGGCTTTCGCCTGACATAAGAAGACCAGATTTGCGCTGTTTACACAAAGGCCTGTCTGCATGTCCTCAAACGTGTCAGATGCAAAATATGCGTTGCGCCACCCATTGGTAAGCTGCAACAAAATACCCTTTTTGGGTCGCAAGGCTTCCCAACCCCAACTGAAGATGACACATTAGTGCAGCGTGTCATTTGCGCTCTATCTCACTCGCACGTAATCAGACAGAAACTGGTTGTGCGATGCTGTTGGCCTCTTTTTTTTCCTTTCTGCAACCACGCTCGTCTTGTCTGTTCCACCCTTTCTTCCCTCCCTCCTTTTCTTTTTCTCTCGGCCAGCTCCACTAAGCAACAAGTGCTGCCTGTGAGTACCACCCCTCCCCCTCGTCCCAGCCTCCAGAAGCTATCGCAAATCCTGCGAGCAACTGCCAGCTGACAAAACTGTTTAGTCAGCAAGAGAGAAGCAGGCAGGGAGGGAGAGAGCGAGCTTCAGGCTTGAGAGAGCAAACGAGAGCTGAGACAGAAAAAGAGCCGTACATCAGTCGGCCCACTCTACAATAGCGTTTAAATGTTGAAGTTGTGATCTTGCCTTTTCTTACGGTGACGTATATCTGAGTGAAACGGCTTCTTGAATGAGGGAAAAAAACAAAATGTAGGGCGGGACTTGATTTTGGGAATTGATTGGATGGTTGCTATTGGTGGATCTTATGTGAGTGACAGGTTACCCCACCCTCATGCCAGTAAACACATCATCAGAGAAGATGTTGCTGCAAAAGGGAGGGGAAGTTATTTTGATTAATGATTATGAATAAAAAAAATAATGATAAATCATTATGACTTCAGTTTAAACACTTATTTTGAGGAACCAAGACAACATGAAGGATAAAACGCCCACAAAAACAGGGATGTTGTTGTCAAAATCACTATGTCTGTTCGTAGAGCTGTCTGAATCTCAGTGAGGGAAAACAGTCGTGCAGCTAACTCGCTATTGTTCGAACACTTCCTTCATCTCAGAGAAGAGGCAAGTTTCACTTCCTGTCTTTCCTCTCATCTCCTCTTCTCAGCTTGCCGGAGCTCCATGTTCCCTGCCTCCCTTTCTCCCTCCTGTTCTCCATTGTGGCATTCTTTCACATCGGGGATAGCCGTTGGGTTAGACTTTGAACTCTTAGCAAATACCAACTTTATTTGCTGGCTGGAGCGGCTCGGGGGAGAAGCAGGGAAAGGTGATAAGACGGGCTGCAATAACAGGGTTTCGGAGGTGTTTGTGAGGCATCGTCAAAAACCAAGAAAATGCATTCAACCTGATGGCCCATTAGCCTGATGACTGTAAACACGGCAAATGATTGGGTCAGCGCTCTGATGAAAGATTCTCCACAATTCTAAAGCTACAGACTTTAAAAGCATGGCAATCAATCACTTGAATGAAACTTTTCAATAAAACCAACACACTCAAATGAACTGCTGTTAGTTTCACTCAAACCATCCTTGTTCACATTACTTAAAAACTAAATACATTAAGAATGTAATAGTTGTTTCTACTAAAAATGAGTATTGTCAGCTTTACTTAAGAAGTGTTTGTTCAGTCAACTTAATTTATTAATTTCTCTCTCTCTCTCTCTCTTTTTTTTGGGTGATGTTGCAGTTTTCCAAGCACAACACAGTGAGACTAATGCATGTAGGACAGCTTCTTTAATATTACTCTAATAAAAAAGTAATAATTTTTATGTGCTTGTCACAAACTTAAAGAACAAAAATTTCACAGTGTCCAATAACCTTCAAAGGGCATAATTACCAATATATATAATTGCTGTTATATAAAAAGAAATTTACTAACAATACAACAAATACTATAGAGATACAAATTAAATAAACTTGTTTTTCAGATACAGTAGGTTTTATTTACCATGTATACATTTATTTAACATCTTTTGTTGTTTTATTAACATTAATGACAACTATAGGCTACGAATCCCGAATCCATGGATACTGACACATATCCTGTTTTCACCCAAATGTTAACGTCCACTTAAGCCATAACCGACTGTATTTACGTGAGATACTCCACACGATGGACATTTTAACAACCACGTGTGCATTTGACCATTCAGGCGCAAGGAGAACTGATCGTGCGCTGTCTGAGAGAACTGGAATCGCGCGCAAGAAAGCGAGAGAGAGAGAGCGCGCTTCTGGTCTGTCATTCAGCGCGATTCCGCCTATCACTATTTTTCAGTAAAGGGAAAGATGTTGTTAGTTTATATTAGTGTTTAATGTTCAGTTGTGATGGACATTTAGGGGAGTTTCTGTAATGTTTTTGAATTTTACCATTATGCCATTAAGAGCAGCGCCTCAATTAAATTAAGTTTGTTCAACCAGTTATTTTCTTTAATGCATTTTGTAGAGCAAATAGTTAATTTAATAAGGTAAATTAAGTCAATAAATGTGTTCACCTTACGTAATAAACAACATTATTAAGTAAACTGCACATATAAATATAGGGCTGCACAATGATTAATCGTGATGAATCGTGTCCAAAATAAAAGTCTGTGTTTACATAATGTGTGTGTTCTGTGTATAATTATTATGTATATATAAATACACACACACACACACACACACGTATATTTATAAAGAAAAATATATTTATATAAAATAAATGATATATAAATATATATATTTATTTATACATGCATATATTTCTTAAATATATACATGTATGTGTGTGTATTTATATATACAAAATAATTATACACAGAACACACACATATTTTAGACACAATTAATCGTGATTAATCGTTGTGCAGCCCTATTATGTTACAGTGACAAATTCAAATTATTTGAATTTACTCAAAGAAATTGTCAGCTTTACTTTAATTTCTTTTGTTCATACAACTAAATTGTTATTTGTACAAATTACTCAATATAGCATGGAATCACTTGATGCTACTTTTTTAAAGTAAATCCAACTATTTTTTTTTTGAGTGCAGAAAATAAAAACAATAAAACTAGATTAAAATTAGACATCGAAAACATTGATATGCAGTTCCTATGATGTTTTGTCTTTGTAAAACTCAGTGTCACAATGGTAGGAATATTGTGTTCCGATTGCTATGTGGCTGCTACTGTATTGAGGGTTTTAAAGTCATCATGAAATCAAAATTGGCAATTCTTGTTTTTTTATGGAATATTGCAGTATTTATAATAAGTGATTTTCTGTTGCACAGCATTTTTTTTTTTTTTTTTTTTTAATTCATGTGCCTCGTAATCGTTAATCAAAATAACTTCCCCTCCCTTTTTGCAGCAACATCTCTTCTCTGATGACATGTTTACTGGCGTGAGGGCGGAGCAACCTGTCACTCACATGAGATCGACCAATAGCAAACCACAAGCATGGACTAGGTTCAATATACACCACAATAGGAAAGAAAAGAATATTACAACTTCCTAATAGTCATGCTTGTCTTAGCAAAAGTAGATCACGTCATTTTAAATAGTTTTTCACAATTCAAATCGAATCAATCCGAATTGTTGTTTTGAACTATATCTATTGCAACTGCTACTTTTCCAGCAGCTTCACTGTTCCTGAACCAAACATGTTTTTCATGTTTTCACAGCCAAAGATAAGTGCTGCCTGTGTGGGCCATGACAGCAATCTCCTGCAATCACAGAGAGGATTGGTTGAATTTTTGAGGTTAAGCCTTCAATCCCATATATGACACATCTAACGATAATGAGCCACAGTGAGAAGGAGGGAGAGCAGCATTCATGAAATGTCTGCATTTTCCTGACTGCGTTAACAAACTATAGGCAAAGAGGGACTTCAACTAGGACAACCACAAATATAGCTGGGGCTAAAGTGTCAGCACCCAAAACTATTCTTGTAAGGACGTCCAGACAGAAGCATGCCTGTGTCACTCTAAAATAAGCCACTCGTTTTAATAAAACACAAGCTAATCTGTGTGCTAATACCATCAACAAACACTTAAAACTCTGCAACATCAACTAATTGCCGCAATTCTTGAACGAGTTTGTCTATTTGAATATCTAGTTCTTTTGTGTGATGTTAAGTGTGTATACTTATACAACAACATCCTAATATTTATGGATAAACACCTAATTTGTGGGGGGAAACTACAAATAGGCCTACACCTTAGGGCTCATTTTCCTCCATCTCTCACTCCATCAGAGTTGTTCTCCTGTGTCCCTGCCTCCGCTACACGCCCCACAGAAGGATGGAATATAATCTTATCTAAAAAAGGCAGGATAAATATAGCCTGGGAGCCAAAGGGCCAGTCCATCCTGCCCTAAGGCCAAAAGCAGGTCCCTCTCCATCAGGATAACAGGACCACCACCACACAGGTCCCCTAACGCACATGTGTAAGGCCTCATTTTGACTTCAATAGTATTAATAACCATTAAATCCAATAAGATGCGCAGCAAAACATTTTGAATGAATGGATGTATGCATTAACCAGGTACATCTGCCTAATGTTACCAGCTATAAAAGGTATAACAAGATGTGATGTTTCAAATCCACTTTATGCTAACTGAATCTGAGATCAATTATTTACAAAGCATTCCAGGTAGAATGGTCTTACTATCGAAGACAGAAAATCAAATAAAATGAAATGTAAATCTGAGGAGGTCATTGATGCAAAGCAGTGCTGTAAAGTGTTTATCATTTGGCAGCCACAACTAGGTCTGCTGTGTAGGTATCATGGGAATTACTATAACGAATTTAGATAATGTCAATACCCAGGACACTCACTGAGACCCAAGGGAGGGTGATATACTTTTAATTATCCCTAGAAAACTCCCAAGAGGGACTGGACACCAGATTTTCAAGCATTTGAGAATGCATAAACAATGAAACAATTAAGTAAAGGATGAAAAGAAATTCACCCTGGGACATTATGCATGGGATTCTATTCACTGGGATGTCAAAAGTACCGACTTCCAAGTTCCAAGTAGGTACTGAAGTTTCAAAAACATGACGCTTTCAAATACAAACATTTCTGTGCGTTGATCATTGTAGCCAATCACAGACATATCTGATGAGCACGTGAACACAATGACCAATCAGAGGTGTTTATGAAATCGCTCAACAGGGTTTGAAAGGTGACATTTTTAAAATTTCAGTACCGACTTGGTACCGAAGTCAGTACTTTTGACAGCTCTAATTAAAAGGAATTTAACGGAATAACGAAAAAGAAATAAAAAGCATTTTGTAGTTAAGTTATCAATTTAAACTATTTGCAAATTATATATATTTTTTTTTTTAAATATATTCACTCTTATTTTTATGTCTAATATGTCAAAAACGCAAAACATTAGTCGTCTCGTCACATTCGGTTATGTATTACATTAATCATATATTAATCAATTAATAGCATGTTTTCGATTCAAAACGGTGAAATTTCATAAAAATGTTGAGTAGTTTGCATCACTAATGTCAGTTGAGGGGGACTTGTCCCTCTCAGTGTCTATGGTGGTTACGGCCCTGACTAAAATAGAATCTGAAAACTTCCCTAAAAGCTTAGCATCAATCTGTTTCCTCGTTCACTAGATCCTGCATGCAAAAAACGGTAAGAAAACACTTCATAAACTCAATTAGCATAGCTCAGAGAACAAAAAAAAAGTGCAACTGCATATTTCAGAAACTCTTGAATGTATCTCTAAAAATAAAAAAAGAACAAATATGAGTGCAAACTTTCCTATTAGCCTTAGCCAAAGAGGAAACAAACAAAACTACATGGAAACATCCTTCTTTAGCCACAACATCATCAAACTGATCCTTTAAGACCGGCTGCAAGGCCTTCATATGGTCCTATTCATAACATGGCCGTTCTCTGCCAAACTTTAACTTCATTATTTTGAGGGAAAAGCACAGAAAATGTGCTTTCTGTCATCTTTATGGTCCAGCTAAATACATCAGGTGGGGCTTTTATTTTAAGGGGTCGCATAAGATCTTATATTTAGAGATGGAGGGAAGACATGATGTCTGTGTAGTGATAGTGCACTGCTGCAGCTCTTGACTCTGCTCGTCTACAGTGTTGAATTTCGTAATGGAATGTGAACTGCTGATCCAGATCTGTCCTCTCCTCCCTTCCTTTAAAAGAAGGCCAAAGAGGCAAAGGGAAACATCTTTATTTGCCACGACCCCCCAAAACTAGTTTTGGTCATCTAATGTGATTGGTTGAGCAGTAATGGGACTTTTTATTATTTGTACCAATCCACTCCAGACCAGGGTATGTAAGTGGCGTGAAGTGGAAGCGGAGCATGGAATGGGTGTTTTGAAAGCCGGAGCAGCTTCACTGGAGTGCAAAATGGAAAACCTGGAGTGGAGCTGGAGCCAAGTGATTATAGAAGTCTCTGTTGCTCCGTGTCACACTGTTCCAGACCGTCTTTTTGTTTGCCTGTTACTTAGTGACACTCAAAAGCTTGATGCTTTGGCTTCATTTAACTACATCTAAATTCAAAATTATAGAAAATATTCATTTCTATTACTTATTTATCCATGGTGTGACAACTAAATGTGAAGCAAACCGTACAGATACATTACATGATATTATTTATATATTATAGGTTAGCATTTCTGTAATGTGTCGAATTGACCAGCCTCGTTCAATGTCACAACTCAGCATCCGAGTTTCACACTTGTAAATATGACTTTGCTAGGTCATTCATATATGTCATTCATATGTTCATTGATGTACAAGCCAATAGCCAATTTCATGCATCACTTTATATTGTTCGAGCAAAACATCACACAAATCTTGCTGTTGTAGTGTATTTTATCATGACTATGGTTACCAGAGGCCTTGCTTAAAGGGACAGTTCACCCAAAAATGAAAATTTGTCATTCTTTTTTTTTTTTTTTTTCCTCTTTCTCCATACTATGAAAGTCAATGGTCCCCCACAACTATTTGGTTACAAACATCCTTCAAAATATCTTCTTTTGAGTTCAGCAGAACAAAGAGTTTGAAACAACTTGAGAGTGAGTAAATGATGACAGAATTTTAATTTTTGGGTGAACTATCCCTTTAAATACTAATAACTAGGTTACTTTTTGACTGCATAACTACATCAAAAAGCATATTAAAACCATAAAAGACACCGAGGATGATGCACAAAATGTGGCGAGTGAATTTGCCACGTTTACCTCCGGCTCTCCTGAAGTTTCTGCCTCACCGAGGAGGGGCAGAAAAGAGACGGAACACAAATGCCTAGCAACCATTATCTAACCAGCGCGAGCTCTGCTGCCGTCTCCCGAGAGACCGAGCGGACTCATCCATTCCTTCAGTTCACAACGACAAACTTTAAATAAAACTTACAGAAACACTTTAAAACAACCTAACCTAAACAACCTAAGAGCTAACGTGTTTACTTTGATGATGAACATCTTAAATAATCCTAAAACAGAGATTAATAATGTGACAGACGACAAGCTTTCGACGATAAAAAACGAACCGAATTTTCTTTACTCAAATTGCAACTACCTGAACGGTTTCGTGATCAAATATAGGCCATCCTTAAACAGATAAACAAACTTTGTGACGCAACAGGTTGTTGTCGAAGTAGAATAAACAAACAAACAAGCCACAAAAAACATAAAAACCAAAAGATATGCATTTAAAACGACATTTTCGATGATCGATAACGATCGAAGCGTGGCAGAACCAGCTCGAGCCGAAGCGATCAAAGTGCACGCGAGATGTGATGCTCCGCGCGACAGCAGCGCGTTAGCTTAACGCTAGCTAACAGCAACAGACTTTGAACCCCATCACCGCATGCAACAACTTCTATATCTCGTTAAAAAGTTGGTAAAGATGAACCCAAAGTTGTGTGCACTGAAACACGCTGTTGTCTTAGAGAAACGGTGTTGTTTGGGGCAGGTTTAGGCTGTGCGCGTGAGCATCAGGTCTCTCTCCTCGCGCAACGAGGAAGCTGAAGTTGGAAAAAAAGTGTCCTCTTACTCCACATTAACTTTCCCTCTGACTCCAACACGAACTTAAGCTAAAAACACATCAAATAAGAACACAATATCTATACAACAGGCCCACGAGAGAGTTTTTAGGAGATCCGAGTAACTTACGTTTGACTTTGTTGGGGTTGGGTTGCTTTCGCCGAGACATGATGATGATGGTGATGATGAGCTGAGGAGAGAGAGAGAGAAAAAAAAAAAGAAGCTGCAAAAGTTGTTCCGGAGAGGAATCAAAATGGCGTTTGTAAAAGATGTGCAAAGTTCGTCAACTTTGCGTTTGAGTTCCCCACTCTCCCAAATTCCCCCCACGCCGAGATGCTTTAGGGAGGAGAGAGGAAAACGCTTATTTCGTTTTCCTCCCACTGCGTCTCTCTCTCTCCTCTAAAGCTGATAAGTAAGGCGGAGTATCACGTGTTGCTCCTGCTCTAGTCTCCAAGGGGACGCGTGTTACTGAAGCTGCAGCCACAGACAAGCATCCCACACACAAAAGTTACCCTGTTCTTTCACAAATACTGTAAAAATAAAAACAATAATAAAAGCACACACACACGTGCATCGTATCTGTATTGGAAGACACACGAAAGTTCCTTTAAAAAATAAAGACAAAATGTACAAACTATTTGACAAAAAATAGATGCAAAATTAAGTCAAACTAAAAAATAGATAAAAAAAAAAATAATAATAATAATAATAGTAAAAGTAGTAGTAGTAAATCTTTGCAAATGATCTCCATTATCTCCATTATGTAGTTAGGAAGACTCACAAAAATTAACTGAATAACAAAATCAACAATAAAAAGATTGTAAATAAATTAAATATAAACAATACAAATCATAAGTGCATTTTATCTGTATCAACATTTATATCATGTCAGAACACTGCAAAAAAAAAAAAAATCAAAGTAGTAAATAAAGATTTATAATAAAATACAGTTTCAGGTTTTTTACTTCAAAATTTCAAGTTTTATTGATTGCCATTTCTTTGTAATTATTTGTCAAATTTAATTGACAGAATCATTGGTATAACTTAAAAAAGACCTTAAAAGTTCATTGAAATTAAAAATTTGAGTTAATACAACAAAGGCGACTGGTTTAATCGACAGAAACTCAAAATATTATGTTATCTGAACCACATTAATAATTGAAGGTGGGCTAATTCGTATGCATTTGTGCGACCTCACTCTAATTCATACGATTTGTCAAAACCCCAGTGACGGGTAGGTTTAGGGCTGGGGTTAGGGGTTCGTACGACTTTGGCAACTCGTAAAATATGTATGATTTAGCAAAAAACTTACTAATTAGCCACTTCGTAAAATACGTACGAATTGTTGTAAGATGGGGTTGTCTAGTGGTGCACAAATAAAATAGTGGAAAACAACAAATACAGACAAATAAAAATACATAACTTTAAAGAATAAAAATAAAGTTTGCCATAACGGTTTAAAGATTATAAAAATAATTTAGTCTGGCATGCAACAGGCTGTAATGAGAAATAAAAACATCAATTAACTTCAAATGGCACAAGAGCTGCTCTACAGCGAGGGCACTGATGATGACTGAAGTTTAAAGGGTTTTATCAGCCATAAGGTTGTGTCTGTTGTCAGTGGTTAAAGCTGCAAATTCCTCCTGGTGCTGATAGCAGGATATTAGACCCTCCTCCCCATCCTCCCCCTCCAGCTCAGGCTGATTCAACTGGCCAAACCTGCCCCAACTACACCCGCAACCAGGCATCCTTTTCCACTGCGATACTGGATATTATAATTGACCGTCTACTGAGAACTTCATCATCCTGTAATTCTGATCAATTAATACGCAACAACTTGTCTCAGCTTGTGTTTAACTGCGCATATTAAACAACACAAAGCATTTGCCACAGGGCTTTACAGTTCTGAATGTGTCCAGAGTTTAAGGAGTTTGAGGAGTGCTCTGTTCAGTAACTCTATATGGGTCAATGAATAACTTGTTTGAGCAGTTTATCATTTCCTCCCCAAAGTCTGCATGGTTATTGAGTGTTCAAGCATTGCGTCTTCGCAGAGTGCCACTAAAAAGAACAATACTTCAGTTCTGTTGATCAAATATGCTAAAAAGCAATTAAACCTATGGTCCATTTCTTTCATTTTCATATAAACTACACCTACACTGGAAGACAGGTTATACTGAAAGGCCTACAAATCTACACAGCACACAAAGTAAGACAAGATGCAGTGAGACCTCCATCTCCAAACTAGCCGAAACTTGAGAGTGATGTTATTTATTGACCGTCACCTAGGCTTCCAAATGCAACCCTGTTGCTAGGGAACAACCTTTCACAGCAACAAAAGGTTTCCTTTATCCTCTGTGAGCGAGCCTGAAAGAATACCTCAGCAGTGCGGTCTGAGGACAGCGACTCAGAGCCATCCCACACTGCACTGCACGCTCCATCACCATACTCGAGCTATTTCCACAGTTTAAAAATGAAAACCTCTTAACCGGACCATAACGGAAGGCTTGCCCTAGACAAATGATGGCTACTGCTTTATGGATGAAACTGCAGTGGCTAAACAGCATACTGAACTTCTTATGCTTTTCACACGATTGCACTCCAGTTTAGAGAAATAACTGAATGACTGAATGTGGCAAAATCAGCATATCTATATAGGCTATTATAAAGCAGCCATTTGCATGTCAAATTTAAGGCAGTTCTTGAATAAGCACATGTTAATGCACTGCATTTGCAGGTTCCAGCATTCTAGCTTCAAAGATATGGGTGGTTGGAGAAGAAGTGAAAAAACAGGTTTCCTATGGTGATGGATGATTCTTGGCTAACAGTCGTTTGTTGTGCAGCTCCCTTCATGGTTACTGTGGGCACAAACAATTAATCCACTTATCTGTTTATTAATAAACACCATTAATCCAATCTTGGATTCTCAAATTAACGAACCTATTTTTTTCACTATGAAATGGTTCTGTGGATGTTAAAGGTTCTTCATGGAACCACAGGTGCCAATAAAGAACCTTTATTTTTAAGCGACTGTGTAGTAAATTTATCAGCCACTGAAACATCTGTGATTCTACCTCACTGCAGATAAAAATTAGCATGCTAATTAATAAGCTGTCTAACCAGATAACTGTTTCAAGCTTTGCAAAGTTAAACCGTTGTGGATTTTTCAACCTGTTAATCAAGAAAACTACTGCATTGCTAAAAAAAATTAAATGAACATAGGCTATGCTTATTTGTTTACAAATGGCTCAAAATTGATGTTTGCTAATGCTAGTTTGACCACATACAATAAGAGTCTCTCTGTATTATGAATCGAAACAGCTTTGTGATGAAAATGAGCTCATATTTTCAAGCCCTGACTGGAGTAAATGAAATTTCCAAGCTGGCTTTACATTTTCTAATTTCAAAAAGTGAACCGTTTACTCTCTAAATCACTGGAGTGCGAGCATTTGATGCTCGATTATGCAGTAGGGACTTTTGTGATGGAAGTTCTGGTCTGTATGACGTGAAAATAAGTAAGTAACCGTATGTGAAATGAGGAAGGATGCGAATCTAACCTCCAAGGACATGAGAAGACACTGCTATAGGGGCACTTCACCCAACCAGATCTGCCTGTTTAAATTTTCATGTGTACATTAGGTCTGTATGTCTCTAGATTATCAGGTCACATGAATATGTGATGCCTTTGTGTGTTGTCATTATAAAAGGGCAGGAACTTTGCAGTTTGTGTTGTTTGCAATTAAATATGGTGCCTAATATTTTGTGAAACGTTTCACTTTAGTTCATTGTATCAACTTTACTTCCATAAGTTATCTGACAAAATGTTAAAACACATAAGACAATACAACAAATAATAGTGAATTTGTTTGTTAATCAAGATTAATTGTTTAATCCTCAGCAGTGGTGGGAGAGGATGTGACTGAAGCAGCGGAAATGAGATGGCGCGCAACGGAGTGCTCAGAAGAGTTAATGGCTCCATCTCTTGGTGACAGACAGAATTGCGCTGGATTTCTGTTTGAAATATATTTAGTGTGTGATGCACTGACAAAAACGTTGATATTTGTTGTCAATATGCATTAAAAAGCAAACTAGGGTAAAGCGCTACTGAAGCCAATAGATTATTCAAGTTCACTTTTTAACGTTTTGACTACTATATAAACCTACATATATTTTGTGTTAACCAATCAGGGATCTCAGAAGAAACTCTCAGCCAATGGTGTGAGTTTGGGGCGTATACATGCATCGCAGGAGAATTCTGTGTTATTTTTCGGAAAGTCAGGAAACATTTCCAACGCAGTGTCATTTCCACCACATCTCATGCTGTGTTTTTTGTTTATTATTATTATTATTATTTTAATTCTATGATGGAAATCCTTTATAGTTTTGCAATAAAATGACAGATTCTTTCGTCTTGCTATAGCTAGCATTTTAAGCATCCTAAAAAGACAGAATTCACAATTTTTCCATAATTTGAGGAAATTACACCTCGATTGAAAATAAAAACATAATAAAGATATTTAGTTTAAATATATTTGTGATATTAATCTTGATGTTTCCTTGTTTTCTTCACACATCATGTCTCATATCACAAACATGCTCTTCACTGACAAAGTCTGACACTAACTTCAGAAAAAAGCTTTACTACACAGTCGCAATTTTTTGTTCAGATCATAGCTTTCAACATGTAATATAGGCTAAATCTTTTTTTTTTTTTTCAAGTTGACATGAAACTAGTATATTCTTGCCTATAGTGAAGTATAAACTGCTTCTCAAACAAGAACAAATGTAGGGCGGGGCTTGATTTTGTCAGTGGGGAATTGACTGGATGGTTGTGGTTTGCTATTGGTGGATCTCATGTGAGTGACAGGTTGCCCCGCCCTCACGACAGACATCACCAGAGAAGAGACGTCGCTGCAAGGGGGAGGGGAAGTTATTCTGATTGAAGATTACTAGAAAAATGAATTATAATGATATGCAGGGATAAATCATTCATAATAAATACTGCAATACCCATTAAAAAAATAAGAATTTTTTTATTTTATTTGACTAATGAGATGAGGGAGAAACAACAAAATCATCTTGAAGCAGCAAAAATCCTGAACACATGCTGACATTCCCATAACTGAAGAAACAACAATAATTACCCAAAAAGGAACAACACAATTAACTTTGATTAAACATGGCTTATCCTTTGCTGAAACGCAGTAAGAATAACATCTGAGTTCAATACATTTTAGAAATATCCTCAGCTGAACAGGTCCTCTTGTCTTTAAGGATCACTGGAAGCTAAGAGTTGCATTCACACAGGCGATCTGGAAGCCATCTTGATTTATTGCACGAAGGTTAAAATAAAAATTACCCTGTGGAAAAAACTAAAGTGAGACATTTCACTTTCATGCCTACAGTGAATCAAAGCATAGATGTTTAAATGGAAAGCCAAACCTTTAGAGGAAGGTCTACTTTTGACTTAAATGATGATTCTATGTTGATGAGTTCTGGAGAAATTAAAATTGAGAACATCTTTCCCAATAATGTCATATTGCACATATATCATAAAAATGACAAATGTAACCAAAAACTTTCCATGCTCACCTCCTCTCCTGCTTCCACAAAAAGTGAAACGTGGGAAATTAGGAAGACAGAGGGGTTCGTCCTTACTGTAGAATTCAACGCCATTTAGCAGCACCTCAATTGATGAATAAAGCTCATCGATGGGCTGCCCTGTAGAGAACACACAGTTACTGCTTCAGGGCTTGATTTCCTTTATCTGAAATGGTATTATTAGATGAAAACTCACTCAGAATAAGGGCCAATCTGATTTTTATAGGATCGGTCAATCTGGTAGGACAAGGTAGGAAAGTGAAACCTATATCCTGTAAAGGGTCTGAGACAATGAAATGGGAAAATGAAGGCAATTTGAAATACATTTTAACATGAACTGAGGTATTTAAATTGAAAATAAAGGAAAAGTAATCTTTAAATAAATCATTAGTTGATTTAAATTATTGAAATCTCTCAATCAAACAACACACACAAACAAAAAAAAAAAAAAAAAAATATTTATACACTATACTATTCAAATGTTTGAGAAAGGTAAACTGATGTTTTTGTTTCTTTTGCTCACCAAGGCTGCATTTATTTGATCAAAAATACAGTAAAAACAGTGAAATATTATTCCAATTTAAAATAGCTTTTTTCTATGTGAATATATTGTAAAATGTAATTTATTCCTGTGATTAAAAGCTGAATTTTCAGCATCATTACTCCAGTCTTCAGTGTCACATGATCTTCAGAAATCATACTAATATGCTGATCTGCTGCTCAAGAAACATTTATTATGCTGAAAACAGTTAATATTTTTGTGGAAACCATGATGCATGTTTTTCAGGATTATTTGATGAATATAAAGTTCAAAAGAACAGCATTTGTTTGAAATAGAAATCATTTGTAACATTATAAATGTCTTTAGTGCAACTTTTGATCAATTTAATGCATCCATGCTGAATAAAAGTTCATTTCTGTTAAAAAATATCTTACTGACCCCAAACTTTGAACAGTAGTGTATATCACACTAATCTCACCGCAGCTTCTGTAGGTCACTGTAAGTCTGTCTGAGTCGCACATTTTGTGAAGAGGCCATTGGTGATCCTGAGAGTAAACCCAATTCATCTGAACGAGACTCAGAATCAGAACCAACAACATATTACCACACAGATGTAACGTCATAGCCTTTAGGTTGCTTTAGACCCAGAGTCTGGCTAACTTATCATTAATTTTAAGTGGAATACGCGGAACGAGGCAACTTAACTTCTCAGCATGTCACAAGTTTCACTTCCCCGTACTTATACAATGCTTTATTGACATGACCCCATAGACACTTCCTGAAATTCAACAGGGTAAAATATTTTTATATTACTTGCATTTGTAATAGTAGCTGAATTATTTCACTTTTCTAAGAACAGCATCTCAAATAATTAAATCATATAGTAACAGTTCATTCAAATGGCATCCGAATCAGTTAATATATTCAATTAAAAATCTTCCAGCTTGTTTTCATTTCATTACTTTCATTTTCAGTTCATTTTGGATTGCTAGTCTGTTTGTTTTCACAAACTCCAATTTCAATTGTATTTTTTATTTACAGGCAAAATTAATTTTACCATATCGCCAATAACTATTGATCTTTTATCTGCTGTATGGACACTGCTGTCTTGATCCAGCTTCTGAAAACAAAGAGACTAAAAGTTTAAAGGGTTAGTTCACCCAAAAATTAAAATTCTGTCATTTAGTACTCACCCACATGTCGTTTCACACCTGTAAGACCTTTGTTCATCTTCAGAACACAAATGAAGATATTTTTGATAAAATCTGAAGGCTCAGTAAGGCCTGCATCGCCAGCAATAACACTCCCTTTTTCAATGCCCAGAAAGAAGACAAATTTAAAACAGTTCATGTGACTACAGTGGTTCAACCTTGTTATGTTATGAGCCACGAGAATAATTTTTGTGCACCAAAAATATTAAAATAGCGACTTTATTCAACAGTATCAAGTGATGGGCGATTTCAAAACACTGCTTCATGAAGCTTCAAAGCTTTACGAATCTTTTGTTTTGAATCAGTGGTTCGGAGCGCGTATCAAACTGCCAAAGTCATGTGAACTATTGAAGTTTCAAAACACTTATGATGAATTCAGAAATGTATCTATACATTCTGTTTAATGCAGCTCAGAGGTGGCATGAATGCATTCACACTGCAATTACAAAGGCATACTGTCATTTTAAACATAAAAATTTGAATAAATTAAACGATGGTGAAAAAAAATGAAATGTTACATTTAAAAATTAAACTAAAACCACCAGTAGTAGGTGGCCTTAATGAATCAATGGATCATTCATTCAACCGATTCATTAAAAATGACTGATTCATTCAGGAGCGAAGCAAGTGAGTGCTTATAAATGGATCATTGCCTCATTCCCTCAACCAATTTGTTCAAAACATATATTTATTCAGTAATGTGAGCCAATAAAACAATTTGTTAAAAAAAAAAAAAAAAAAAACACGAAGCCACAGCAGAACCTCTGAATCGGCGTTTTTAAGCAAAAACAGACAATTATTGACAATCTTGTATGAAAAATGTAGGACACTTTAGATTAACTTTTACGTGATTAACTTTCGTTTATTGAAATGTTTAAAAATCAAAATCACATTTGCCGTATTGATATTCACCAAAAACAGCACTCTCCACCACTGAAAGCTCCAACAGTGGCATCAGAACTGGACCACGGAGCAATGGAAGAAGGTGGCCTGGTCTAAGGAATCAGGATGCACTATGGGAAGAAGGCGAGCCGGCAGAGGCAGTGTGATGCTTTGGGCAAAGTTCTACTGGGAAACCTTGGGTCCTGCCATCCATGTGGATGTTACTTTGACACGTACCACCTACCTAAGCATTGTTGCAGACCATGTACACCCTTTCATGGAAACGGTATTCCCTGGTGGCTGTGGCCTCTTTCAGCAGAATAATGCGCCCTGCCACAAAGCAAAAATGGTTCAGGAATGGTTTGAGGAGCACAACAACAAGTTTGAGGTGTTGACTTGGCCTCCAAATTCCCCAGATCTCAATCCAATCGAAAATCTGTGGGATGTGCAGAACAAACAAGTCCGATCCATGGAGGCTCCACCTCACAGGACTTAAAGGATCGGCTGCTAACATCTTGGTGCCAGATACCACAGCACACCTTCAAATTAAATAACAAATATTATATAATAACAAATAGTATTAAATAACGTACATTTTGAGTAAAATTGTTACAAACCCGATTCCAAAAAAGTTGCAATAATTTACAAATCTCATAAACTTATATTTTATTCACAATAGAATATAGATAACATATCAAATGTTGAAAGTGAGACATTTTGAAATGTCATCCCAAATACTGGCTCATTTTGGATTTCATGAGAGCTACACATTCCAAAAAAGTTGGGACAGGTAGCAATAAGAGGCCAGAAAAGTTAAATGTACATATAAGGAACAGCTGGAGGACCAATTTGCAATTTATTAGGTCAATTGGCAACATGATTGGGTATAAAAAGAGCCTCTCAGAGTGGCGGTGTCTCTCAGAAGTCAAGATGGGCAGAGGATCACCAATTCCCCCAATGCTGCGGCCAAAAATAGTGGAGCAATATCAGAAAGGAGTTTCTCAGAGAAAAACTGCAAAGAGTTTGAAGTTATCATCATCTACAGTGCATAATGTCATCCAAAGATTCAGAGAATCTGGAACAATCTCTGTGCGTAAGGGTCAAGGCCGGAAAACCATACTGGATGCCCGTGATCTTCGGGCCCTTAGACGGCACTGCATCACATACAGGAATGCTACTGTAATGGAAATCACAACATGGGCTCAGGAATACTTCCAGAAAACATGGTCGGTGAACACAATCCACCGTGCCATTCGCCGTTGCCGGCTAAAACTCTATAGGTCAAAAAAGAAGCCAAATCTAAACATGATCCAGAAGCGCAGGCATCTTCTCTGGGCCAAGGCTCATTTAAAATGGACTGTGGCAAAGTGGAAAACTGTTTTGTGGTCAGACGAATCAAAATTTGAAGTTCTTTTTGGAAAACTGGGACGCCATGTCATCCGGACTAAAGAGGATAAGGAAAACCCAAGTTGTTATCAGCGCTCAGTTCAGAAGCCTGCATCTCTGATGGTATGGGGTTGCATGAGTGCGTGTGGCATGGGCAAATTACACATCTGCAAAGGCACCATCAATGCTGAAAGGTATATCCAAGTTCTAGAACAACATATGCTCCCATCCAGACGTGGTCTCTTTCAGGGAAGACCTTGCATTTTCCAACATGACAATGCCAGACCACAGACTGCATCAATTACAACATCATGGCTGCGTAGAAGAAGGATCCGGGTACCAGCCTGCAGTCCAGATCTTTCACCCACAGAAAACATTTGGCGCATCATAAAGAGGAAGATGCGACAAAGAAGACCTAAGACAGTTGAGCAACTAGAAGCCTGTATTAGACAAGAATGGACAACATTCCTATTCCTAAACTTGAGCAACTTGTCTCCTCAGTCCCCAGACGTTTGCAGACTGTTCTAAAAAGAAGAGGGGATGCCACACAGTGGTAAACATGGCCTTATCCCAACTTTTTTGAGATGTGTTGATGCCATGAAATTTAAAATCAACTTATTTTTCCCTTAAAATGATACATTTTCTCAGTTTAAACATTTGATATGTCATCTATGTTGTATTCTGAATAAAATATTGAAATTTGAAACTTCCACATCATTGCATTCCTTTTTTATTCACAATTTGTACAGTGTCCCAACTTTTTTGGAATCGGGTTTGTACATAATGTTTGTTCAAGTTCAAGTTGGCATTGATCAGCACTTATATAAGTTATAAGTTGTGCCTGGAGTGTAAAACTAATGTATGCATTCCATGTTTCAACTGTAGTGCTGTCAAAAGATTAATCGCACAATAAAAGTTTGTGTTTACATAATGTATGTGTGTGTACTGTGTATAATTATTATGTATATATAAATACACACTCATACATGTATATATTTAAGAAATATTTGGAAGTATATACAGTATATGTATTTATATAATTTATATTATATATAAATAGAAATATTTTATATATAAACATAACATATTTTTCTCAAATATATACATGAATATGCGATTCATCGCGATTAATCTTTTGACAGCACTATTCAATTGTATTCAATGACACAATGAAACATTTGTGGACGTCATTTTTGGCCAAGTGGTCATACCAAGCTTGCACTCATTTTTTCCCAGTCTATAATGTAATAAATCAATATGTGGCAAGTATTATCTATATTATTAGTTGTTATTTTGTGGGACACCTCTGCAACCAAGGAGAATGTTGTTAAAATGGCTAAATCTGGTCAGTTAGTCTGGGTTATTGCTCATGTGCTGGATGTGAATGTAAAGTGCTGTGGCTGGCCAGGGAAGACGAGTGAGCATTTTGACAGGAGGATGAAAATCACCTTAAATCACCTCAAAACAGCTTCTAAAGACCTGGATAGGGTCAACGATATATAAGCCAATGGCTATGAGGCTGGATTGAGAGGTTGTGTACTAGTAAAGAAACCATTTAGTAGTGTTATCTACTGCAAAAAACACCTTGCATTTGCCAAAGAACATAAAGACTGGAGTGTGGAAGACTGTGTTCTGCATTCTGACAAGTCAAGATTTAACAACCTGCACTCTAAAAAATGCTGGGTTGAAAACAACCCAAGTTGGGTTGAAAATGGACAAACCCAGCTATTGGGTTGGGTTAAAACAACCTAATTGCTGAGTTTTTCCAATAGTTTGAACTAAACTATTGTTTAGAAATTTCTGTATTGCTTGCTTATTAGAGTTTATTAACATTTATTGATAAGTTTGAATAATAATTAAACAATAAACATTTATTAAATAGCTTATTAATAAATGTTCACCTTTTGATTATTATTGTTGCCTAAATATAATTTATATTTACACTTTTATGATTTCAATCCCAATGCATTTTTCCTGTGAAATGTCTGTATCATTTGTTTAATTGAGAGATGTCAATCATTTATGTGTCATTTATCATTTACCCTTTAGCGATATCTTTAAAAGACCTTAAAGACGTTAAGGACTCGATTCATAACTTTTCATAATTAAATATTGTAGGAATTTCTATCATACATTAATGTAATAATCTCATCTATGTTATCAACAGTATGGAATATGCTGCTGTCATCAAAAATCAGAAGCAAGGTCACGGAGTTGTATGTCAGACTAACCTGACCTTGGGATCATCTTGAATTTGAACGCTCTAGTTCCATAGAAGTATTTTTCTCCAGTGGAAGAGGAAGTCTTGAACCTTTATTAATCAGCATGAAGCTCTTCACCGGCACATCTGCCTGGAGCCTCCTCAGCAGACCCATCTACTCTTCTACACAAACCGTGAGTTCAACGCTTTTAATGACTCTTTAGCTCTTTAGCATTAATACAAAAGTTTAGCTGTGTTTTAGTTGTGCTTTTACACTTCATGACAAGAGTTGTGTCCTTTCCTCTTGCCATGCCTCACCTGATATATCTAATATGTTTACCAAATGAATGGATAACATTAACATGATCTATCCTCCAGGTTAACATCAAGGCATCTTGTGTACATCATGTCACTCCAACCCTACCCTACTTGGTTCAGCAATGGCGGTGGTCGTATTACCCTTGACAAATCAAACTTAGATGAGTTTAACCCACCTGAGTTTGAAGCTTTTGATGTTTTGAGGCCAAGGGGACCCCCGGATGAAGGTACAGTTTTACCCGTGTTTGTGTTTACACATGCCCTAAGTCCGAAATTTATCACAGTCTGTCACAATATGTCTTCTTTTTTTTTTTTCTAGAAACACAAGCTGCAAGTTTCTCAGTATTAAGCGTTGACATGCGTGTGACAGAGAACAAAAAAGACCACAACACGGACAAGTATGTGAGCTCCAACCTCATCGTGCGCAGGAATAAAGAGTTCACCATCGTCATCAAATTTAGTCGGGCCTTAAATGAACAAGAGGACAATGTGCAGTTGGAGTTCCTAATTGGTGAGCATCTGCATCCAGTAATACATCTCAATACATGATAAAGTACATAAAGCATCTATAATGAAGAAGCAGTGCATTAGTATGTGAAATATCACCATAAGGTAAAATCTGCTGTTCTGCACATTAACAGGTAGTTCACCTGATGAAAACAAGGGCACCTACATCATTTTGCCCATTGGTAAAGAGAAACCTGACGTGCACTGGAAGAGTCGTGTGGTGGAAACGCAAGGCGATTATGTGACAGTGGCCGTAACACCAGATGCCAGCTGCATCATTGGCCGCTTTCGAATCTTTGTTGTGGTAGTGAGTGATCTGGGAAAACAGCGCACTCAGAGGAACCCCGACACCGATTTCTATGTGCTGTTCAATCCTTGGGACCCCGGTGAGTACAACAGTTATGCTAAAGTAATAAGCCCCAAGAAGCAATTTATAAAACACCCTTTAAGGCCCGTTCACACCAAGAATGATAACTATAACAACAATTTTTTTGCGTCCAGACCAATGAACGATAATGGTCTGTTTATTCTAAGTTCAGTTTCAAAGTGTGTACAACATGTTTTTGCTGTTCTTGTTGCATTTACACAGCTTTAACCAGCAGATGTCCTTATGTCCTATGTTTTGAGTGAATAGCTAGTGTAATCGATATAATCTAACAGTGAATTTAGCTGACAAAGTCAATATAGTGGAATTAAAACAACGGCTAGTCTTTTTCACTGCAACTTCGAAGGAAGCAAGACAATGTTGTTGAAACTAGCGCTGGATACCTGAGGTAATTTTATGTTTGCTAGTCTGGCATAATGATCTCATCATAATACTTCTCACTATTTATTCCGAAGGTATGACCGGTTGTTTTCCATATATCCATTTTCTTTAAAGTATCCTTTTTTAACTAGTCAAAAAGTGTTGTTTTTTTTTTTTTCCGTTGGTGTGAACGGGCCTTTAGCTGTTCTAAATTCACTGTAAACCACTGCTTCACAGGGCTTACTGCTATTGATAAAACGGTTAGTTCATAAAAAATATTTATTTTAATATTAATGTAATGAGGTCACAGGTGTATGTTTGTAGAGTCATTTACAACGGCTTAAAATGTGGCTCAACCAAGGACTGGAACTATCCGTTTTATAAACTGGCAGCTAACTTTTATATTCTGAGCACTGACATAAAGTTCATAAACAAATGCTTAAATGCTTAAGGCCATCATTAGACCATCGTTATCTGTCTACACATGATGACGCATGTATATTGTATGTGTTGCTACCCAGCGGATCATGTGTACATGGACAAAGATGAAGACAGACAGGAATACGTGATGAATGATGTGGGTGTCATCTACAATGGAGAATTCAACCGCATAACCCCCCGTTCATGGAACTTTGGACAGGTTGGCAGTAATTCAGAAATTTTTCTCAGAAATAAACAAATTGGGCTCATATGCCATCACTAAACTCTTTCCTTGCCAGAGAATTATGTTTAAGTTGCCAGCCAGCATTTTTGGTCATTTTCAAAATATTTCATGGCCGCCAGAATATTTTGTTGTATGAATATGTAAACAGTGAATACATCAAAAGAAAGAACGTAGCTTCTGCTTTTAAACAACAACAACAACAAAAACAGATTTTATTCTAAGCTTCATTCTTTCTTTTTATGAACACTTAAATGTGGGTAAATTTAATCAAAAAACATTTCGAACCAAAAGCTAAGACATCACGTTTTTGACAAAGACTTCATCCGGATTGGATTCAGAATGATGTTCAAAACATAGATGGAGTAGATCAAGTCCATCAACGCCCCCAAAGCTTGATTAGCTGATCCAGGTGTGTTTAATTAGTGTTGAAGCTAAACCAGAAATACCCTGCGTTCCATTCGGAAGGCCTCATCCTCATCCCTCATATGCCCTAATCCTTTCAAAGGTGTAGGTAAATTCTTTGGAATGCACTTCTGCGTCATCTTAACGAGACAATCAAGGAGGCGCCTCCATCACGCATTTTGTACGCTGGTTGACCCCCCAAAAAAACACGCTCTGAACAATGAGTAGATTGTGCAAGCTGCGCCTTTGGTTTAACGTTAGCTTATTTATTTATTTTTGGTTTATCGCACCATACTGTATATTGTATTTTGATACATTTAAATGGACTGATGAAAGTAGAAGGTAGTACAATGTTGTTTTGACCATAATAATGTACCAAATCTAACTTGTGCAAATATTACAGTAGTATAAAAAAAATACTATACATACATTTATAGGTAAAATCGAACTCCGAGCCTCCTGTGCCCATTCTGTGACGCCAAACAACTTCCCAGGATCATGGGGGTCCGAAGTGTCCATCAGTTATACCCTTCGAAATCCTTCAATCCGAAGGGCCCTATGAAGTGGTCAGTTATGAGCACTTCGGTGTGGAACAACCCTTCAATATGGCGGCCATGATTGTTTTCACTCTGAAGTGCCCTCCGGAGGGCAATATATCGCACCGATGGTCTTATTATTGGAAGATATGAGTGCCCGTGGCTCTACCAATGGCAAAAGCGTACAGCCAATTTGGATCGCATGTGCCTTGATAACCAATCACATTATAGCCTTGACGTCACTGAATTTCGTTCAGAGTTGTGCAACAGTCATTCACTATTTGTGGATACGATAGTTGCACGTGGCCGCCATTTTGGATTTTCGATCAACGAGTGTACGCATATACACTTCCGGTTTCGCTTTATGCTGGTGCAGAGTGCCGGGGAAAGCCGAAATTGATCTTGTTTGTTTAAATTGATAGTTGTTTATAGAATCTGTTATATCACTTGAAATACAACTAAGATATATAGTACAATCACATGACCCAATGGCATTTAAATGCATGCATGAATGGGTTAGTTAGATTCTCATGATGCATACACGTATACAATGACAATAATGCCTGTAAATATACAACTACAATTAGAGTTGTCTGCATAAAATGCCTTGTGAACATTCACACGTTTGCCCTGTGATAAATTTATTACCATAAATACTATTTTCTCAATTCTGCGCATATATTTTCACTTACCTACATCAATTGCTCCATCAATATGATCACTACATATATTACGATTTCTTTGCATTAATTATCTTTTTAGATAAAAAAAAACAAGGGCTGTGAAAAGATTGCGATTAATTTACATTTGTAGCACAAACAGTTTAATATAGGTAAGGTTTTTTGTACCCGTAGTAAAATACGTTTTTTTGCTGCTTAGACGACAGATAATGATGTATGCAACAGCTCTTTACTCGTCTCACTTGAACTAAATAAATGCAGTAATTAATAGAAACGCACAGGGGAAATACAAACACTGAAAATTATGCATTTAAATTACCTTGGCTACTAAATAATACAGTTAGCGATAATAATGTTACCAAATAAAGTCCATATCATATTCCCATGCTTATTTATCTCTGATGAGGATTGATAAAAACCAGCATATGCTGGTAAGATAGGTTTTGAAGCTGGTATGCTGGTTTGAGCTGGTTTATGCTGGTCAAGTGCTGGTCCTACTGGTCCTATGCTGGTCCTAAGATGGTCCTATGCTGGTCCTGAGCTGGTCCTATGCTGGTCCTGGACCAGCTTAGGACCAGCTTAGGACCAGCATGGACCAGCATAAGACCAGTATAGGACCAGCATAAACCAGCTCAAACCAACATACCAGCTTCAAAACCTACCTTACCAGCATATGCTGTTATTTTCAGCAGGCAGTTGACAATAGCAAACATTAGCTCTTCATGAAGGTCTTGTGTTGTTCCACACAGAAAGAGAAGGTAGTTTTTGAGCCATTTAGTCCCCCAGCTGTCAGAATAAAATCAGGAGATATATATTACATACTTAAGTATTTTGTATGGATAAAGAGATCCATGTGGATCACCGCTGAGCCTGAACCGCATAATCAACAGGAGAAAGATTGAAAGTCAAAGATCGCGTATCTCGTTGAATTACCACACAGAGGTGATGTTACACAATAATATAACAATGATGTTTTCTTTCATCTCTGATAGACCACCATCTTCTCTTGAAGAAAAAAAAAATCCATTATATCTAGCCAAGTTTCATATTTAAGTTTCTTCTTGCACCAAATGCAAGCGTCGCTATACAGAAAGGCATGAGCGGAAGTAACCATGCCCACAGCCGCATCGCTGCAGCTCACCGGTGCCATCTTGTGCATCTAGTCCATTGAAGTATAAACTGAAATCTACCTGTCGCGCAATTCTACCTAACTTCTCTTATATAACAGAATTTTTATTTAATAGATCAATCCAAAACAAATGTTTTAAGAGCAAACAAGCTAAAGATTAGCCAATAGGCTGTCGACAAGGCATTTAAATGTTCACATTAAATGTGAATCCTCTCCTCCAAAGACATCCATTAAAAAAAAAAAAAAAAACGGCTGCAGTGTCATGCTGTTTTTGGAGGCTTGTCTTAAAGCTGCTTTGGCTAAACTCTGCAGGAAGATGGCCCTCTAGGACCAGGATTGGACACCCATGAATTAACTTCTTATGTGGTTTCCTGCAGTTTGAAGAGGGGGTTCTGGATGCCTGTATTTTGGTTCTGGATGCTGGGAAAGTACCACTAGTGTTCCGTGGAAATCCCACTGAAGTAGTTCGGCAAGGATCAGCTCTGGTATGATTTGATAATAGTAATCAAAGTGTGGACAATTCCACAAACAAGTAACCCATTTTATATGAATATACACATACATATAATACATGTTGTATATTTAGGCATTTTGGTTGTATATTTGCAGCTGAATGCCCAGGACGATGATGGTGTCCTGGTTGGCAACTGGGGTGGTGATTACTCTGAAGGCACAGCACCCACTGCCTGGATAGGAAGTCCTGAAATCCTGCTCAAATATGCCAAAGAGGGTTGTGTGCCTGTGTGCTTCGCTCAGTGCTGGGTGTTTGCCGGCGTGCTGAACACTTGTGAGTAGGGCCACTACTTTGTGTTCATTTTTTCAGAGATTCGGGTTATTTACACCCTTGTAAAAAAGACTTTGGTGTAATCATGACACTGTGATGGTCCCACCCAGTTATGCGCTGTCTTGGGATCCCTGCAAGGGTCATCACCAATTACTGCTCAGCTCACGACAACACGGGCAACCTGAAGACAGATATTGTGCTGGATGAAGACGGGAGAGTGGACCGAAGCCGAACAAGAGATTCAGTCTGGTGAGATACAGTCTGATAGGTAATGATGGTCAGGGTGCCAAACGCAAATAGGCTGACTGAGGGGGGCCTCGTGCAGTGGGTCCTGCCCTATGCTTGGGACGGCCCTGATGATGGTTTAATGCTGTTTAGTGATAATGTCAATGTGTTTCACAGGAACTACCACTGCTGGAATGAGGTTTACATGAAGAGGCCGGATCTGCCTGAAAAATTCTCTGGCTGGCAGGTGGTTGACTGCACTCCTCAGGAGACCAGTGATGGTATGATCCTTGCCATGACTTCTGCCACATCATAAATATACCTCAAGTTATATATAGGAGTTGTTTTGTTTTCTCCTATTCAGGTCTTTATCGATGTGGCCCGACGTCTGTCAATGCCATCAAAGAGGGAGAGCTCAGCTATCCGTTCGATGCAAAGTTTGTCTTTGCGGAGGTAAGACAACATGTCAGTTCTCTTCGATGTTTAGAATTTGCAAGATATTAAAATCTTAGCTACTGTACAAGAAAATGGACATGGGAAAAAAAACAAAAACATTCTCCTCTCTCCAGCTGAACAGTGATGTAATATACCATCAGTCTACTAAGCGTGGAAAAATGAAGATCATCTATGTGGACACCACTTATGTGGGGAAGCTCCTTGTCACCAAAAAGAAGGACAGTAGTGATCATGAAGACATCACTTCTACCTATAAATATCCAGAAGGTAAGTTTCATATCAGTCTACAGAATCAATGTAATTCAAAAGATCTGTCTCTGATATGATTGGCACTTCTCGTGTAAACTTCAAGGCGTCAAGGTAAGTTGCAGGGGTTCTTCCTGAGAAAATGTAATCTTTTAAGTATTGGAAACTAAATTTGAACACAAGTCTTGGAGAAGCTACCATTTTATTACTGACTATGAAGTGATTAGAAAGAACCTTTTACCTTGCTACGGTTGACATGAAGAATTCAAATCAATACTAATTTGGTGGGTTTAATGACCTTTTGTTTGCAACATCATTTGGTCTAAAACATCTTTGAATGTTTATCTATCATGGGTAATTTGATATTCAAAGGCAGTCCAAATAAATTGTGTTGCCTTCTGGATTCTTGGATTGACAGTTTAACAACACAGCTGGTTTCAATAACTCAAGAGCTCTCTAGAGTCACTTAGGAGACTCAACAGAGTTATTTAATGATTCAAGAGACTTCCATGAGGATGCCAAACATGACCATGTGCACCAAACTAGAGTGGTTTGACTGATGTTGTGGGAAGCAGTGTAAAATCCCAGCAATTTACCTTCAACCCTCCTGACTCTAGGAAGCATCAAGGAGAGAGAGATCATGCAGAATGCAGAGCGCCGTGGCCTTAAAACCAGGGATTACTTGACAATCAACGAAGCAGGTGTGGAAATCGAGCTTCAGGCTGACACCATCAAAATGGGTGATAACTTCAAGCTGACGCTGAAAATTAATAACCAGAGCAGCCAAACCTACACCGTCAGTGCCACCATCACTGGCTGTGTGGCGTATTACACGGGCGTCACCAGCTCGACCTTTAAGCTCGAAAACAAAACTGCAACTGTGGAAGCCTCGAAGAGTGAGTCAGTTTCATTAGTTCTGCTCATTTGTTTGAGATCAAGTTATAACAGCTCTAAGGAACTCTAGGAACACTTTTAATGTTTTAGGCTATAGTGTGATCATAACCTATCTTTACAGCTGAGTCCCTGATGGTAGATGTCAAAGCTGTGGAGTATATGCCCTACCTGGTGGAACAGGCCAAACTGCTCTTTGTGGTGTATGGGCGCACTGAGGAAACCGATGCGTCCCTTACTACGATGACAGTTGTCACTCTCCTTCCTCCTGAACTCAAAATAACGGTACCTGTCCTCAATAACCATTCTTAATGATGTTTTTTTGATGATTTTACTGATGTCACAAACCTAAATGTATTTATTGATTGAGTACAAAAACGGTAGAAAGTAGCTAACAAAAATGAACTTTAAAGGAATAGTTCACCCAAAAATGAAAATTATGCCATGATTTACTCACCCTCAAGCCATCCTAGGTGTATATGACTTTCTTCTTTCAGCCAAACACAATCAGAGTTTTATTAAATAATATTCTGGCTCTTCCCAGCTTTGCAATGGCATTGAATAATAGCCCCAAAAAGTGCTTCCAACCACCATAAAAGTAATCCATACAACTCCAGTGGGTTAATCAATGCCTTCTGAAGTTAAGTGATGGGATTTTGTAGGAAAAAAAATTCATATTTAAAACTTTATAGACTATAATCACTGGCTTCCAGCGACAGCCCTATGCCTGTTCGTGAGAAAGTCGAGTTCCGGCAGAAGGGTGACCTATGACGTAGGTGTAGCATGCTTAGGTGAGAATAGACAAATGCGAAAAGCTCAGAGGATAGAGCAAAACAAAACACCAGTCACAAATTAGAAGTCTAAAACGAGTTCTAATATAAGAGAAGACAAGCTATGTCCTACGTTAGGTCAGAGGTCACCCTTCCACTGTAACTCGACTCTCGTGAATGCGCGTACGACCGCTGCTGGAAGCCAGTGATTATAGGTTATAAAGCTTTAAATATGGATATTTTCCTTACATAATCCCATCGCTTCGCTTCAGAAGGCTTTTATTAACCCACTGGAGTTGTATGGATTACTTTTATGATGGATGCATGCTCTTTTTGGAGCTTCAAAAACTTGGGCACTATTCAATGCTATTACAAAGCTGGGAAGAGCCAGGATATTTTTAAATATAACTCTGATTGTGTTTGGTTGAAAGAAGAAAGTCATATACACCAGGGATGGCTTGAGGGTGAGTAAATTATGGGATAATTTTCATTTTTGGGTGAACAATTCCTTTTTATAGAAAAAAAGAGCACGTCTATTATTCATTACTGTAAAACAAAAGCAACATTGCAAAATAAATCTGAATTATTTCATACATTTGCATTTAACTTTAATGACTCTGACTTCAGGGGTGCAGATTCAGGCAACTAAAAAAAAAAAAAAAAACACTATAAGAACTTAATAAAATATCAAGATTGCGACACATGAAAAGCCCTTTTGATGTGCAGATTTGGCAGATTTTATGTAATTCTGGTTACATATTTATTATTAGTTCTTGTTTTAGATAAGATTTTCCAAACGTACCTGTGTAGTTGTACAAAGAGTTATGTAAAATCACTAAATGTTTGCTGGTACTCTGCATTATAATTCAGATGTCTGGATCTCCCCAAGTTGGCAAAGATCTCACGGTCAGTGTGGAATTCCTGAATCCCTATAATTTCATCCTGCAAAAGGTTCAGCTCCGCCTTGATGGACCTGGTCTGATACCAATCAAAGTTAAAAATTACAGGTGAACTTCATATTTATATCACATAAACCAAATGCAAATGAATAAATCACTGTCTTGTCAACTAACACACCCATAAACATGCCCAGACATAGACAAATATACTATCTATTATTATATACAATATGTCTATAAATACATTGTCCATAACTTGTTTTATTTATAATTATCTTTGAGTGTGAAAGATCCTCTTTATGTTGTGGTCAGGAATAAGCATACATACAAAACTAAATACACCTTTGGCTGAATTATCACAATATTTTGTCTCTTATGTGTTCCACTTGCAGCCAGATATTACCTGGTGGCTCAGTGAAATATAAAGTGCTGATAGTCCCTCAGTCTCCGGGGAAGAAGGTCCTGATGGCATGCCTAGACTGCCCTTTACTGAGACAGGTCACCAACCAGCTGGAGATTGAAGTAGTGTAAGATGAATGACCGCCAAGAACGACACAGTGACACAAGACACAAGAACAAGAAAACAGCAAAAGAGAAAAGGAAAACACAATTGCAGATTTATCAGTACCATTGCTTTGTTTTGCTTTGCTTCACCAATGTTGTTTTGAAAGAGAATCAAATGATCAAATGTTAAATTTCCTTTAGAACAAATTCCTCTTGACCAACTAAAGAAGTTAAAGGGATAGTTTACTCAAAATTGATGTCAACTTTCATGTTGTTTTAAACCCATGTAACTTTCCTTTGTGAAACTTTTTCTATTTAAATCCATTGAAATCTGTAGTGACCTTCAACATGTGTTTTGTTTGGGGGAATCTTAACTAACTGTATTAATCACAATATATTGTTAATTTTTGTCTGCTATAATGCCATGGACCATATGCTGTACTAAAGCAAAATAACAATAAATGTTTAGCATGAAAGCTTTTTTGATTAATGGAATTATTTATATTGCAAATTTTCACTTGGACACGGACATCACCACCTCATATTTTGAGGTTAAGTGTAACAGAATGGGTTCTGTTTTAATAACTGCTTGTATATCTGTGGAAAGGTAATATTAATCACAAACACATGTTTACTTTGCTAAATGTTCCATAAACTTATCATAACCATAACTTCACACTAACCCTACAGAAAACTTTCTGCATTTAACTTAGGCCTATTTCATTTTTATACCATTTTTACAAAAGGTCCCCATCCCCAAAGGAGGTTTTGTCAGATTTAACTTACTTAAAATGTTGAGTTTTCCCCCCCTTTGTACGTAGGTACATACATTTTCTTTTAGAGATCTAAAGCACACATTAGAGCACATTAAAGCACACATAGACTTCTGCTAGACAATTATAAATACAACCCCCATTTTCGGAAAAAGTTGGGACTTTTCGTAAAATGCAATAAAATCAAGAATCTGCAGTTATTTTTTTTAACCTGCATTCGACTGACAAAAGTACAAAGAAAAGATTTTCAATGTTTTCACTGAGCAACTTAATTGTATTTTGTAAATATAAAAAATGTGGATTTCGATGGCTGCAACACACTCTAAAAAAAGTTGTGAAGTGAGAGTTTGAAAACAGGTGTCTATCAGCGGATATATTAGGGATGCCTGCTTTCAAACCCTCTCGTGTGTATTTGTGTAAGCGCTCGGTAAAGAGCATCAAAGATGTCTATTTTTACAACATGCATTTGAAGCGTTGATCATTGTAGCCAATCACAGAGATATCTGTTGAGTACGTGAACACAATGGCCAATCAGACGTGCTTAAGAATCCACTCCCAAAGTACTCCCGTGCTCATGTAGCTATTTTTAACACAGCTGCATGATGGTTTCTCATGCAGTGCTATCTGAGGGCTCGAAGGTCACGCAGAGGTCTCCTGCCTTGCCCTACACAGATTGGGATTTCGATTTCTCTGGATTTCCTAAATCTTTTCTCAATGTTATGTATGGTAGAATGGGAAAGACCTAAATACTTCGCATTGAGAAATGTTAAATATTTTTAAATGTTTGACAATTCTCTCATGAAATAAGAAGTGGCGAGCCATGACCCATTTTTGCATGCAAAGACTGAGTGGAAAAATTCACCTGCTAACTGTAGACTGTTTCAAAACAGTTTAACTCGGGTATTCTGTAATCTTTTTACTTTTATTTTACTTCTGTCCCAATTTTTTTTGGAGTGTGTTGCAGCCATCAAAATCAAAATTTGTTTATATTTACAAAATTTAAATAATCTGGCCAGTGAAAACAATTTTTTTTAAATAAAGGTTCAAGAGAACAAATCACAGATTCTTAATTTTATTGCGTTTTACAAAATGTCTAAACTTTTCTTGAATTGGGGTTGTAAGCTACTACAGACCATCACAAATCCACCCAATGTTTTTACAAATAAAGGTTCTGACGGATTACGCTAAATTCTGTAGACAAACACTCCCAAATATATAGTTACAGGCATAGTACAGCCGAAAATGAAAATTCTGTCTTCCCTACTACCCTCATGTGACGTCATTCCAAACCTATATGACTTTCTTTCAGGTGTGGAACACAAAATACGATATTTCGAAAAATGTAAAATGGGATGTGGTAAATGAGGACATCTTATACCAGGTAAGATATATTTAGTCTACCTCATCTCAATTTACATGTTTCAAAATAGCTTATTTTGTGACCATGTCACTTTTCTTCAGGGCTCAATAGACTGTCAGGGTAGCGCCATAATTATTTGTTGACAGGAATGAAATCGAGGTGGTGAGGAATAGAAGTGTTCAATGGATCGTGTTGTTAAATGACATATCGATTGCCCAGCCGACGAAACGAGTAGGACAAAAAAGTAGTTACTGCCTGAATACTTCCAGAAACCACTGTCGGTAAACACAATCCGCCGTGCCATCTGCAGATGCAAACTAAAGCTCTATCATGCAAAAAGGAAGCGATATGTGAACATGGTCCAGAAGTGCCATCGTGTCCTGTGGGTCAAGGCTCATTTAAAATGGACTGTTTCAAAGTCCAGACTGTGGAAAAGTGTTCTATGGTCAGACACGTCCAAATTTGACATTCTTGTTGGAAATCATGGACGCCGTGTCCTCAGGGCTAAAGAGGAGGGAGACCTTCCAGTGTATTATCAGCTTTCAGTTCAAAAGCCAGCATCTCTGATGGTATGGGGGTGCATAAGTGCATACAGTATGGGCAACTTGCATGTTTTGGAAGGCACTATGAATGCTGAAAGGTATATAAAGGTTTTAGAGCAACATATGCTCCCCTCCAGACAACGTCTATTTCAGGGAAGGCCTTGTGTATTTCAGCAGGACAATGCAAAACCACATACTGCAGCTATTACAACAGCATGGGTGCTGAATTGACCTGCCTGTAGTCCAGATCTTTCACCTATAGAGAAAAATACGTCAAAGACAACCATGAACTCTTCAGCAGCTGGAAAACTATATTAGGCAAGAATGGGACCAAATTCCAACACCAAAAAGAAATAGCTGTAAAGGACAGGAAGATTTCTTCACCAACTTTGGTTTCCTTTCATTCTGTAAACCTGTTTTGTGATGCAGGCCTCTGAGCAATGTAATTTCCAACAAATGTTTCTTTAGGTTTCTTTGGAACCAGATATGAACTTCTTTTAAACTAAAATTAAAAACATGGGACAAGGCAACTTAGCTTCTCATTTGGGTCAAACACCTCAGATCATGTCACAAGTTTCATTTCCCTGTAATTTCAAACAATGCTTTATTGACATGCCCTCAGAGACACTTCCTGATATGGACAAGAGGACAAGATATATTTATGCATTTACTGTAGCTTGTAATTGTCACACAGCGGCAGTGAAGAGAAGGGGTGAGGGTTTAATTGCAATTAAGTTCATTTTAGAAAACACAGATGGAGGTGCAGATACAGGAACAAGAGGTTCAGATACAAACAAGGAACATAAGATAAATCAAAATAAGGCTGAATAAATCCAAGCAAAGACACTAATCCAAACAAGGTGGAAACAAATTCAACAGTTTTACAAGAGGGATGTAAAGACAACAACTGACCAGCAAAGACTGAAACACAGGTGTATACTGTATATACACAAGATAACAGGGGCAGGTGAAGGTTAGGATTAGGGTTACAAACAAGGGTAACTATGGGGGAAAAAGTTCTACAACACTGTATTAAACACTGATAGAGCAACTGATTTTTTGTGAAAATAATTAATTAAAAGTGTTTTGATTTGTTTTGTTTATTAATCTTATAAATGAATGAGGTGGGTCTTTTACAGAAACAAAATTATTTTAAAAAGTAAAGGAGATGTAAAGGAGATCCCATAATAATTTAATTAAAGTAGTAATAATAAATTATATTTTATTATATGATTTGATTAATATCATATTTTTATTATCTCTAAGGTAGACACCCAACTTAATATACACCTATCAGGCATTAAATTATGACCCCCTTCCTAATATTGTGTTGTCCCCCTTTTGCTGCCAAAACAGCCCTGACCCGTCGAGGCATGGACTCCACTAGACCCCTGAAGGTGTGCTGTGGTATCTTACACAAAGATGTTAGCAGCCAATCCTTTAAGTCCTGTAAGTTGCGAGGTGGAGCCTCCATGGATCGGACTTGTTTGTTCAGCACATCCCAGAGATGTTCGTTTGGATTCAGATCTGGGGAATTAGGAGGCCAAGTCAACTCGTTGTTGTGTTCCTCAAACCATTCCTGAACCATTTTTTGCTTTGTGGCAGGGCGCATTATCCTGCTGAAAGAGGCCACAGCCACCAGGGAATACCGTTTTCATGAAAGGGTCTACATGGTCTGCAACAATGCTTAGGTAGGTGGTACGTGTCAAAGTAACATCCACATGGATGGCAGGACCCAAGGTTTACCAGCAGAACATTGCCCAAAGCATCACACTGCCCCATGACCCTTCCTTGGACCACTTTTGATAGATACTGACCACTGCTGACCGAGAACACCCCACTAAAGCTGCAGTTTTGGAGATGCTCTGACCCAGTCGTCTAGCCATCACAATTTGGCCCTTGTCAAAACTCGCTCAAATCCTTACGCTTGCCCATTTTTCCTGCTTCTAACACATCAACTTTGAGGACAAAATATTCACTTACTGCCTAATATATCCCACCCACTAACAGGTGCCGTGATGAAGAGATAATCAATGTTATTCACTTCACCTGTCAATGGTAATTATGTTATTCCTGATGGTTAGATTTCCATCTGAATCTAACCATGTCATGTCAACTAATGGAAAAGTCCGCCAACTGTTTATTATCATGTTAATTATTGTGCCTTTAGCCCAAAAAAGCAGGGGCTCCTTTTTACATATTTTTCAATTATTCAAAAACTGTTGCTTTAATTAACTTGAACAAAACTGAAAATCATTAGCAAGGCCTTTGTCTCAAAATATATTCAATCATTTTAGTGATTCTCATTTGCTACTTAAATCTACAACATTTAAAAAAAAACATCAAATATTACATCAAATTAACACCAAAATCAACTTTGCGCTGCTGCTCACGATCGCGTCGAGGATCAGCCAAATTTCCACATGCATCTTGAAAAGCGGATGTTTTGGAAAGTGCTGCAATCTACTGGTTTAGAGGATAATAAAATCAAATGATCAGAGGTTCAGCAAATGAAAAGAAAAAAAAAAAAACATGTCCTGTATGTATGTCAGTACTTTGTCAAAATTCATGAAGGCCACTCAATCTCTTTGAACTATAATTTCAAGGATTATAGGAGTTAAAATGGTATTTGAGAACTTTATGATGTTATATTTGCACAATAAACTTTTTAATTGGTAACACTTTACCAATTTGTTAACATTAGTTCTCATTGTAAGTTCATGTGAATTAATGCATAGTGTTACCATTTTAGTTTCAGGCCTCAAAGTTAAACTTTAAGGGACAATTGGAAATAGCCTAATACCTCAACTAGTCAAATGAAGTGGTTAATTTGATAAATTGTCAATTCATTGTTGTTCTTTTGACATATATAATAGAAATATGGACTTCTTTAACAAAAAGAATGAATAAACGTTATGGTTCATAAATCTTTAAATTACTGTCATAACATGTTTTATAATTTCATTGTTACTACTATGCTTAATTGGTAAAAATATTTTATTTTGAGAACTTTAGTTTGTCATCAAGAATCAGAAGCAAGGTCACAGAGTTGTATGTCAGACTGACCTGACCTTGGGATCATCTTGAATTTGAACGCTCTAGTTCCATGGAAGTATTTTTCTCCAGTGGAAGAGGAAGTCTTGAACCTTTATTAATCAGCATGAAGCTCTTCACCGGCACATCTGCCTGGAGCCTCCTCAGCAGACCCATCTACTCTTCTACACAAACCGTGAGTTCAACGCTTTTAATGACTCTTTCTGAACTTAACGTTTCTGAACTTTGCTTTCAGTTATTAATAATTTGCCATTACATTTTAAATCTGTAAGTTTTAACTAATTTCTGCATATTTCTTTTGCCTTACTAAATTCAAGTGCACGTTTAAAAATGTTATACAATGAAATGTGGTCACTGTGATTTTGCCAAGTAAGACATGTTCCTGAATTAACATATTTTGTTGATCCTGGAACAACATTCCTGTCTGAAAATTTTGTCCTAACTCTATCCCTTCCCATAACTTATCCCTAAAAACAGAGGGAAATGATAGGTGAATAACACTGACGTAGAAGCACTAACCCTGGTTATAAGCCTAAACTTGTCATAAACTGTAAACTTGTCCATCCAATCTGATTGGTTGATTGGAAAGTTGTTCCAGGGCCAACAAAGATGTTGATCCAGGTATATGTTGTACTTGGTGAAATTAAGTTCACCTTTACGAAATTTCTGCTGTGTATCTTTATTTGTATCTACTCGCATTCAGTGTTACTGTATAAGGGTTTTATGTAGCACATGCATATTAAAATAGATATTTTATAATATTTATTTCAGTTTTTGAGCTTGTATAGAGATTTTTCCCCCCTCATTGTTTCCACTTTACAGACACAAATGACTTGACATTTGAGCAAAAGTAATTGCTATTAAGCAAAAATATTACCAGAGTTGGGGAAAGTTACTTTTAAAAGTAATGTGTTACAATATTGCATTACTATGGAAGCTGGTTTCGGCCGTGAAATAAAAAATAAAAAAGGGAATTGTAACCCTTTATCTCACAATTCTGACTTTTTTTCTCAGAATTGTAAGATATAAAGTCAGTATTGTGAGATAAAATCAAAATTGCGTGTTGTACAATTGTGAGGGAAAACTTTTTTTCTCAGAATTGTGAGTTTAAATCTCACAGTTCTGACTTTATAATTCACAATTTCATGTTATAAAGTCAGAATTGCAAGATATAAACACAATTCTAAGAAAAAAAGTCACAATTGTGAGAAAAATAGTCAGAATTGTCAGAAATTTATATCACGCAATTCTGACTTTATAACTCGCAATTTTGACTTTATATCACGCAATTCTGACTTTATATCTCACAATTCTGACTTTATAACTCTCAATTCTGACTTTATAACTCTCAATTCTGACTTTATAACTCTCAATTCTGACTTTATAACTCTCAATGCTGACTTTATATCACGCAATTCTGACTTTATAACTCGCAATTCTGACTTTATATCACGCAATTCTGATTTTATAACTCACAATTCTGACTTTATAACTCGCAATTCTGACTTTATATCACACAATTCTGACTTTATAACTCGCAATTCTGACTTTATATCTCACAATTCTGACTTTATAACTCACAATTCTGACTTTATATCTTGCAATTCTGACTTTATAACTCGCAATTCTGACTTTATATCTCACAATTCTGACTTTATAACTCACAATTCTGACTTTATAACTCGCAATTCTGACTTTATATCTCACAATTCTGACTTTATAACTCACAATTCTGACTTTATATCTTGCAATTCTGACTTTATAACTCGCAATTCTGACTTTATAACTCGCAGTTCTGACTTTATATCTCGCAATTCTGACTTTATATCACGCAATTCTGACTTTATAACTCGCAATTCTGACTTTATATCTCACAATTCTGACTTTATAACTCGCAATTCTGACTTTATAACTCGCAATTCTGACTTTATATCACGTAATTCTGACTATATAACTCGCAATTCTGAGAAATAAAGTCAGAAATGTTAGATAAAAAGTCGTAATTACCTTTTTTATTATTTTTTTTTTTTTTATTTAGTGGTGGAAACACTCCCTAAAAAGGTAACTAATTGGTTACTTTTTATGGTAAGTAATGCATTACGTTACTTTTGCATTACTTTTTCTCAGCTGGGCTGGGCTTGCTTGTTAGTTTTTCAATTATAAAAAAGGTTGAAGGTCAGCAGCAAATACAATAGGTAATAAAATGAGATTAAATTAAAGGTATATTTGTGTTAATTTAACACATCTGATTGCGTAACTTACATTGTTTCAAAAGCTAAATGCTGTTCTTTTGAACTTTCTATTCATTAAAGTATCCTGAAATTAAATGTATCATGGCTTCCAAAAACATTGACAATAATCAGAAATGTTTCTTGAGCAGCAAATCAGATCATGTGACACTGAAGACTGGAGTAATGATGCTGAAAATTCAGCTTTAATCACAAGAATTAACTACATTTTACAACATATTCCACAATATTTCTCTTTTAACTATGTTTTGGATCTAATAAATGCAGCACTGGTGAGCACAAGAGACTTTTAATTTTTTTTTTTTTTTTTTTAATCTTACCAACCTCAAACTTTCAAATGGTAGGTAATGGTTTAGACAAATGTTATGCGTAACTGTTTTTGTGATGGGAATGTGACAGGAAGGCCCTTGCTGCTGCTACCGCGTTGCTCAGTTGAGAATGATATTTCATCAGTGCTTTATGATTCTCACAGTCTCACTGAGAGTTAGCTTTTCCTAAAATAGTCTAACACCATATTGCATCACTATCTTCCCACAGGGGAAGACAGAAAGAAATAAAGTCTTATTCATTCAACACACATGTAGACGCATGCACACACCTACTATCTGTCCTTTCCTCTGCATCTGGGAAAAATCACCAGATACAAAAATCTCTGTATATTTAAAATTTCTCTGTATTTTAAAATCTAACGTTAACATGATCTATCCTCCAGGCAAACATCAAGACATCTTGTGTACATCATGACACTCCAACCCTACCCTACTTGGTCCTGGGGACGCGGCCGTATTACCATTGACAAATCAAACTCCAATGAGTATGATCTACCTGAGTTTGAAGCTTTTGATTCTGTGACACCAAGAGCACCCAGTAATGTTCTATTTATATTCTTATTCATTCATATTCAATTGAAATTTTTGCTATGTGAATCAATTGTTTGGATGCACATTTAATGTCATTTTTACTTAAAACACCCCACACCCTTAAAATGTTGAACCCAACTGTAATGACAACATTGTTATGTTCTAAAATCTAGTGAGCTGCCTATCCAGACAGCATCATATGCCAACTGATTAGCAACTTTAGCTTGCTAATGTCAAAGTTGCAAAGGTTCTCCCTTCTCTACTGTCTAACAGAGCATTTCAGCTGGTCCGTTTGGAAATTAAGACTTTGCTTTTGCTGTTGTGACATTTTGGAAGCATGTAGTTTGTCATTACACAAACTATCAGGGACAGATAACAACTGTCAAACTTAGAGTTGTGCCTAGCTAACAAGGAACGTTTTGTAAACTTGGCTAATGTACTGGCAAAGTTCTCTCAAAGTTATAAACAAATGTTAATAGAATTTCCCTTCACAGTTATCTGGTCTTTAATAATGTTTTTAAAGCTTTAGCACAAAAACAATATTTGTGACGACACGTGCTGGCAAAATGAGTCGCAATGAGCAAAAATTAGTTATTGTTATTCTCACATTCTCTATTAAAGCCTTCAAAATGATATACGATTTGTTGGAATCCGACAAAAAATGAGTGAGCTACACCTTTTTTACACCTACCAACAATACCTTAAAATCCCTGGTAATATCACTAAATTTGGCACAAACCAAGTCAAACCCCATATCTATAGGAAAAATATATATATTCATCTTTTTCCCCCATGATTCCACAATTGTTTGATTAAAAATAATAAAACAGACAGCCTATTTTAAGACCTAGCCTACTGTACGGATCTAATATAATGTTACACATCAGATATTTTCCCCCAACAGTTAACCAAACGTTTACTTAAGACATAACATATAATGCTTGTGTGAATATTCGCCAAGACAGATTTTTTTGAAATACAGTAATTCTGTGTATATCAGCATTGCGCGCTGTCTGAGGCGTCTTTGTGCACGCGCTTCGGATCTGTCAGTCAGCGAGAGTGAAATCGATTTATTTAAATAAGCAAGAGTTTGAAAATTTCATTGGTTCAGACTCGAGCCATCGAGAATTCGCTATGAATATTCACAAAGTTGGAATGCTGTACTTTAAAACAATACCAAACTTGTGCTGAGAGGAAGCGCTGGAGGTCGAGAAGCGAGCAGAGAAAAACAGCATTTTTCATGGTCAAAGGAACGGTACTTCTCTCAGAAAACATTCAAAAGTAACGTCCCCATAATGTTTGCAGAATGATAAATTGGAATGTTACCTTAACATTTGCATAACCAAGAATGTTTTTAAACATTTAATAAACTGGACGTTTTGAACGTCCAGAGAACATTCACAAATAACTTTTTCATAACTTAAAGGGATAATTCACCCAAAAATGAAAATTCTGTTATCATTTACTTACCCTCAAGTTGTTCCAAGCCTGTATGAGTTTCTTTCTACTGCTGAACACAAAAGAAGATATTTTGAAGAATGTCAGTGACCAAACAGTTGACGGGCCCCATTGACTTCCATAATGTTTGGTTCCCCATTTTCATCAAAATATCTACTTTTGCTCATCTATTGTCATTAATCAATAAGATTAGAGAAAGGATGCCTTTAAATACCACACCATTTTTTGTCTTTTTTTTTTAGCGACACAAACTCTCTCAGTATTGGGTGTTGATATGCGTGCAGCAGACAACAAGAAAGCCCACAACACCAGCAGATACAAGAACACCAACCTCATTGTGCGCAGGAATAAAGAATTCATCATCACCATCAGCTTTGACCAACCCTTCAATAACCAGCAGGACAATGTGCAGATTGAGTTCCTGATTGGTGAGCAGGTCTTTTAAATCATATAATTTCCAACTGTCATGAGAACTTGTTGGCAATTTCTTAATAATTTGTATGTGCTTCTATAGTTACAAACTGATATAAGCGTCTGTTGCAAATTTATCTGAAGGACAGTTACGTGTTTGCTTGGTTGGTAAACCATCCTCTATGTCCAAGTTCCAGGAACTCTGATTCCTAAAGCACCAGATTTCTCCACTATGGTATTAGGGTATGATAAAAGACTGGCAGAGAGTCGCTGGGCTTCTTAAAGGGATAGTTCACCCAAAACTTAACAATCATTAACTCACATGTCGTTCCAAACCCTTATGACATTATTTCTTCTGCGGAACATAAAAGAATATATTTTGAATAACAGTTTTGGTGACCACTGATCTTTGTATTGACAAAAAACACTAAGACATTTCTCAAAAAATCTTCTTTACGTTCCACACAAGAAAGTCATACAGGTTTGGAACTAGACAAAAGCAATTTTCATTTTGGGGTGGACTATCCCTTTAAGAAAAGACAGCGAAGTGATCCGTAGTATTGTGTCTAGTTAGTACTGAACCTGACAAAAGCTGTAAAGGTGCCCACACAGCAGAGGAGGAGAAAAATAATGACATCATGAAATGGATAGGCCTGAATGACTTGGCTTGAAATCGTGAACCAGAAATAGACATACCGAGATAGAATTACATCTGTGATGTTTTTAATGCTTGAGAGGAACATGAACTTACAGAAAGAATGCCATTAATGGACTGGATATAACTTTCACCATTTAATTCAGTCTCAATGTCAGTTTTGTGTTCATTATTGCCGGTCCTGTGGGAAGACGTCCTCATGAGATTTGGGTCCTTGTTACTGGAGGTGATCCTGATAGCACAATTGTTTTTTTTGTTTTGTTTATTTCATTTGGAAATGACCTAAGCCAAATTTATAAACTCAGCTTGCCCAAACACTAGGTATCTTTGTTTGTCCATACAATCAAAGCCAATGGGATCCAATGTTGTTTTGGACTCTGCTGACATTTTTGTATGGGCAAAAACAGTTCTTCAACTGCTTTAAACATACTTTAAAATGTCAGTTTTGTTCCTCATAAGAAAGAAAGTCATACGAGTTTGTAAATGATGACAGAATTTTCATTTTTGGTGAGTCAACTATCTACTAATAAGATCAAATAAGAGCCCTTATTTTACCTCATTACAAAGTCAAAACATTGTTGCAGCTCCTCTCTTCCCAGTCTGTCAGTAACGCTCTGTTCATTTCCTGTCTCTATGAAGCCCCTCCTTCTGAAAAGCACAATGTGCTCTAATTGGTCGGCTGGACCAGTGTGTTGTGATTGGTCAAGCGCTTTGAGCGTGTTTGGGAAATGTCCCGCCCTTTACCATAACTGTGAGTTTCAATACACTAACTAACTCAACCAGGCCCCGCCTCTTTATTTTGCGTATGACTTGGGCAGGTATTATTTAAATGAGGAATATTGTGAGGTGTTCGTTCCCAGAAGAAAACTCAAGAAACAGTGCTTAATGATATAGAGAAAAACTTGGAAATTTTTTCATGCACAAACAGCAACATTACACACTAATTGAAAGTTGAATGTAAAAAAGCAAAACCTTTTTACTAGCATATATCTGTCCTCACAGGCAGTTCACCTGATGAAACCAAGGGCACCTACATAATTCTGTCCATTGGAATAGATAAACTTTTTGGGCGCTGGAAGATTCGTGTGGTGGAAACACAAGGCAATACTGTGACAGTGGGCATAACACCAGACGCCAGCTGCATCATTGGCCGCTTTCGAACCTTTGTTGCGGTTGTGAGTGATTTTGGAAAACAGCGCACTCAGAGGAACACTGACACTGATTTCTATGTGCTTTTCAATCCTTGGGACCCCGGTGAGTACGAATACAACACTTTGTACTGCGCTCTGATGTCATCTTTATAGATGACATCAGATAGATGACAACAAACTATTTTTGATGATGATAATGCATGTATTTTGTATATGTTGCAACACAGCGGATCAGGTGTACATGCCCAGAGAAACCGACAGACAGGAGTATGTGATGAATGATGTTGGGATCATCTACAATGGAGAATTCAACAACATTACCTCCCGTTCATGGAACTTTGGGCAGGTTGGCAGTTTTCTGAAGATGTTTGTTCACAAAGAAAACAAACGGTCTTCCGCTTCTGGTGGACTATTCAAACTGACACATTCATTGAACATTTTATGTGGTTTCTTATAGTTTGAACAGGGGGTTCTGGATGCCTGTCTTTTGGCTCTGGATGCTGGGAAAGTACCAATACTGTACCGTGGAAATGCCACTGAAATTGTTCGGCAAGGATCAGCTCTGGTATGGTTCAAACTGACAAATTAAAAAAAAAAAAGCAGGAGTTATTATCAGCTTGGTGATCACTGACTATCGAGTTCAGTTGCACTGTTGGTGGATAATGCATATATAACAAATATTATTTGTGGTTTAAATAGGCAAAAAAATACCTAAGAGTCGATGACTGGATTATTATTGCTGTGATTATTATGTTTCTGTCATGTTATATGTTTGGCAACAGTTCTTTTAACCCTAATGGATGGAGTGTGTAGTTTTTTATTTCTTAAACAACCATGTAGGAAGACGCATCATGGCCATATTTCAAGATGACAAAGCCAAGAGTCCAGACCTTAAATACATTGAAAGTCTTTGGGATGTGCTAGAGTAGACTTTACAGAGTGCTCACCTCTTGCGTTGTCAACACAAGAACTTGACCAAAAATTGATGTACCTCTTGATGGAAATACTTGTTGTGGTGTTATTTTTTTCCATCAAGAAGTGCATCAATTTTTGGTCAAGATCTTCCATTGACAATGCAAGAGTCAAGCACTCTGTAAAGTCTTCTCCAGCACATCCCAAAGACTTTCAATGAATTCAAGGTCTGGATTAAGAAATGAAAAGCTACACACTCCATCAGTTAGGGTTAGAAAAACAGTTGCCAAACATACAACATGCTAGAAACACAATAATCACTGTAATAATGATCCAGTCATAGACTCTTAAGTACGTATTTGCCTATTTAAATCCAGACCGCAACTTTTTTTCGGGCCAGGCATTGTAGGATAAACTACTGTAATAAAAGTGTTTTTTTTTCTGACATACTTCCTAAGCAGCTGGTCTTACATGAATTCACATGGCATGTATACTTAGGCTTTTTGGTGGTATATGTTCAGATGAACTCCCAGGACGATGATGGTGTCCTGGTTGGCAACTGGAGTGGTGATTACTCCATTGGCACAGCACCCACTGCCTGGATAGGAAGTCCTGAAATCCTGCTAAAATATGCCAGAGAGGGTTGTGTGCCCGTGTGCTTCGCTCAGTGCTGGGTGTTTGCCGGCGTGCTGAACACTTGTGAGTAGGGCCATTGCATGTTTATTTTGTTAGTTCTTAAATGTATGTTATTTAAACCCTTGCAAAAAAGACTGTGGTGTAACCATGACACTTTAATGGTCCCACCCCAGTTTTGCGCTGTCTTGGGATGCCTGCACGGGTTATCACCAATTTCTGCTCTGCTCATGACAACACTGGCAACCTGAAGACAGATATTGTGCTGGATGAAGACGGGAGAGTGAACCGAAGCCGAACTAGAGATTCAGTTTGGTAAGATACAGTCTGATAGATAATGATGGCCAGGGCCGTCCGCACCAGGCCCTGTGGCGAACGTGAATGGACCGACCGATGGGGGCCCGGCTAACTCTAACTCACATTGGACGCTGCCTCATGCTTGGGACAGCCCTGATGATGGTTTAATGTTGTTTAGTGACAATGTCACTGTGATTCACAGGAACTACCACTCCTGGAATGAGGTATACATGAGGAGGCCTGATCTGCCTGAAAAATTCTCTGGCTGGCAGGTGGTTGACTGCACTCCTCAGGAGATTAGTGATGGTATGATCCTCAACATCCTCTACACACAGAGGCTTTCCTCTAAACTTAACTGATAAAGTAAGTAGACACTATCCATGAAAAGATTCGAAAAATTGGGGTCCCATTACTTTGCACATTAGGCAATAAATTAGGCACAAATTTTAATGCTGAGTGTATCTGTCAGGGTTAATCTTTCAACACTATTAACTAAGTTATTGTAAGAAAAATGACAGAACAAATATGACCTGTTCATCAGTCATTAAAAACCAAAATCTCTGCCCAGCTAGCTATTCTACTGCTATTCTATTTATTATGCTATATTCTATCTACAACGTCACCAAGTCTCGCCCCAATCAGCCTGATTTTGCACGGCGCTGCAGTGATCATAAGTACATAATGGCTCATAACTCCTAAACCATTCATTGCAGGCTCAAGTGTCTTGGAATCATTGGAATCAATGGCTAAAGGCGGAATTTTGAATTAAGTCCTAGGTATTTTAGTTCTAGGTATTTTGCCAGATGGGAACCAAACCAGTGCAGAAAGATTTTCTGGTGTCTGGTTGTCAATAATTTTTGGAAAAAAGTCGAAATTTCGATTCACGTCCACGATGGGATGCCAAAACATTCGTATTGGGTGTGGCTACTTTTACTAAAACGGCTATCCCTCTTGAATGGAATGAGATAATTTCACCAAACTCTGTACACCTTTGGGCTTGGTCTGTGGTCATATGAAAAAGGATGCGGCGACTGGCCACTTGGTGGTGCTATAAAATGAAAAAACACAAAAACGGCTATAGCTACACAACAATCAGTCCGATTGACTTGAAAACTGGCATGCAGTGTCTTTGTCCAAGCGATTATCTAATAGGATATTCGCAATTCTCATGGCCACTGTCGGCCAATGAAGCTTGAGCAACTGTCAGACAAGGTTGACAGAGGCCGATAGGAAATAAACTCGCTGATTCTGTTTGACTCATGACCCTAGAGGCCTGTGAAAAATTCGAGGGGGGCACCTTAGCTTTTTTCACATGCATAAAGGATTGTATATCATGTGATTTTTCACACATGCCCACATTTATAAAATATGGTAGAACTCCTCATTCTGAGCAACTTTGCCTCTATAGGACCACTGCTGTCAATTGAATGTTGAGGATTGTTTCGAAAACTTACTTTTGTGAACTAGTCCTAGGTTTTTGGCTCACCTCGATAACTGTTAGAAAGCTTTAAAACATATATTTCCTTAGTAAATTGCCTCTTTTGGCTGTAAATGGTCTTTTCAAACTATGATCTATGTGGTTACAGGCTTGCTAAATAAAACATAATACCTTTTTAAGCGTGTGTGTAACAGACGTAGGCTAGTAAGAACTGTACATGTAAACCTCACTCTCCTGAACTCAAGAGGTGCTCTAGCAACTGACACTAGAGACTGTGGTCTTTAGCCTCCTTGTTAGAGCGCCCACCTCCCATGCGGACGGGCCTGGGTTTGCGTCCAGCTTGGAGCGGGCAGGTGCAAACTAGAAGGGCTACATTGGTGCCATGACCCGGATGGGAGTGAGGTTTAGGGGGGTAGTGTAACAGATGTAGGCTAGTAAGAGCTGTGTGTGTAAACCTCACTCCCCTGACCTCAAGAGGTGCTCTAGCGACTGACGCTAGAGACTGCGGACTTTAGCCTCCTTGTTAGAGAGCCCACCTCCCATGCGGACGGGCCTCGGTTCGCGTCCCGCTTTGAGCGGGCAGGTGCAAACTAGAGGGGCTACATGTGCTTAAAGGCCTTAAAGCACTTGAACCCCGTTAATTGGTACTTGCAGCTATATTTTTTATGAATTTTATTAGAACCTTTAGTACAGGTTTTCATTTTATATTTATATATTTCAGTTATTTTTGATGATTTAAAAATGAATTTACATACAAATCGTGGTAACAGGGATTAAAAAAATGGACTAATAAAAGCTCATATAATATTTATATTTTACCTCCTTAAATGGAGAAACAATATTTTCCAGAGATAAGAACCTCATTTCACTGATACCTCTTTGAAAATGATTTTTTTGGCCCTATTTTGTAGCGTGTTCATGGAAAGTGCCAAGAGCTTGAAATAGCATGCCAGTCTTTTAAAGGCCTGCATATATACCCTCCATCTGCTTGGATTTAAGTGATGTTCTCTGTTCCATTAGTATCTGCTCTGACCTTATGCTTTTGAAACACAGTGTTACCTAACCTGTAATATTCCATGTGGAACCTTATGGAAATGTAGTAGTGGTACCATAGTGCAGTGATCAGATGGTAATGGCATACCATTTAATACATTACCATATTCAGATGCTATTGTACATACATGGCAGTTAAAAAAATACCATGGTATATCACGGTAGTGTTCATATAGTCATCATGGCAATAATATATATTATTTCCTACCTGTTATGCTATATAAAACTAATAAAAAGTTATTTTCCTTCTCTTATTCAGGTCTTTATCGATGTGGCCCGACGTCTGTCAATGCCATCAAAGAGGGAGAGCTCAGCTATCCGTTTGATGCAAAGTTTGTCTTTGCAGAGGCAAGAAACATGTCAATTCTCTTTGATGTTTTTAGCTTTAGATTTACTAACCTCTTCTTTAGTTTCCAAGATCTTAAAATCTCAGCTGCAAATTGCATTCACAAAATTGATAAACTCTTTCTTCTGTCTCCAGCTGAACAGTGATGTGATTTACCGTCAATCTGACAAGTATGGAAATTCAAAGGTCCTCAGTGTGGACACTGCGTATGTGGGAAAGCTCCTTGTCACCAAAAGGATGAACAGTAACGCATATGAGGATATCACTTCTAACTATAAATATCCAGAAGGTAAATTTAATTTGGTCCAAAAACACCTGGACATGGGGCACAATGGTCACACATTCCCTGTGAAATCTTTCAACCTTCTTCCTGACTCCAGGCAGTGACAAGGATAAGCAGACCATGCAGAATGCAGAGCGTCGTGGCGTTCCTATCAGGGATTACTTGCCACTCACTGAAGCAGGTGTGAACATCGAGCTCCAGGCTGACATCATCAAAATTGGTGACAACTTCAAGCTGACAATGAACATCAAGAACCAGACCAGCCAAACCTGCACCGTCAGTGCCACCATCACTGGCTCTGCAGTGTATTACACGGGTGTCACCAGCACAACCTTTAAGCTCGAAAACAAAACTGCAACTGTGAATCCATGGAACAGTGAGTCAGATTTTTCAAGTCTGTTGTAAATTTAGGGCACATGCATTTTAGAAATAAAATCATTTCAATCATTTCACAGCCACAAAACTGACGATAGATGTTCAAGCTGTGGACTACATGCCCTACCTGGTGGAACAGGCCAACTTGCTCTTTGTGGTGTACGGGCGCATTGAGGAAACCGGCGTGTCCCTTTCAACGATGAGAGTTGTCACTCTCCGTCCTCCTGAACTCACAATAAAGGTATATGTCCTCTATTACAAACTGTAGAGGAACACGTGTGATACGTTTCATCCTTTATGTTAACAGTTGTCATTATAATTAAACTACAGGTGACTGGAATGCCCCGGGTTGGCAAGGATCTGTTGGTCATCATGTCATTCCGAAATCCCTATAATTTCATCCTGAAAAAAGTTCAGCTCCGCCTTGATGCACCTGGTCTGATAACGACCAGAATGAAATCATACGAGTAAGATGAAATAACCCATCACAGTTATTTTTCCATTTTCCAGACATTACTTAATTAGATGACATTAATTAGAAGACTAAATACAATAAAACACAGTATTGTAATGCTGAAAGACATCTATAGATCTACAAAAAGATGTATAAACAATGAGTGTGTGTATGTGGTTTAGGTATTCCCTACGTTATTGGGACAAAATGTCTCCACAAAGATGGCAATATCTGAAATCCTTGTCTTTGTGGGGACATTTTTGGCTTATAACAGCTTATAAATCATACTATGTGATGTTTTTTTATGAATGTAAAAATACAGGTTTTCTGTGATGGCTAGGTTTAGGGGTAGAGGATAAAATATACAATTTGTACAGTATAAAAATCATGTCTAAGGAGAGTCCCCATAAAGCATGAAAACCCAACATATGTGTTTGAGTGTTTGTGTACTCATACAACTATCTTTCTGAGGACCAGTTTGAGTTTTAGATCATTGGAGTGAGGACCAAGAGAGTAAGGTGAGGACATTTTGGCTGGTCCTTACTTTCTGAGAGCCTTTTAAAAGCCTGTTTAAGAGTCAAGACTTGGTTGTCGGGCCAAAGTTATAATTAGGTTTAAGGGTATGTTTGGGTAAGGGTTTTGGGTTAGGCATTTAGTTGTGATGGTTAGGGTAATTGAGCTAGAGCTAGCATTCCTTGTTAAAAAAAAAAAAAACAGCACATGCTGGTTAGGTATGTTTTGAAGTTTGAATTATGCTGGTCCTTAGATGGTCATGAGCTGGTTTAAGCTGGTCCTTACTTGGTCCTTAGCTGCTCATGAGCTGGTTTAAGCTGGTCAAGTGCTGGTCCTAAGCAACTAGCCCTAGCTCAGGACCAGCTCATAACCAGCTCAGGACCATCTTATAACCAGCTCAGAACCAGCTTAAACCAGCTCATGACAAACTAAGGACCAGCATAACCAGCTGCCATGCTTCAAAACATACCTAACCAGCATATGCTGTTTTTTTTAAACAGGGTTGTTTGAATGTCCTCAAAAAGATAGAGGTACAAGAATGAGTGTCTGTGTGTGTGTTTCTGCATGTATATACACTATATCCATTTCCACTTGCAGGCAGATTCTACCTGGTGGCTCAGTGCAATACACTGAAACCATCACCCCTCAGACTCCTGGGAAGAAGGTGCTGATAGGGTGTCTGGACTGCGCTGCACTGAGGCAGGTCACCAATCAGCTGGAAATCAACGTGCTGTAACGGATAACTGATTGCCACAAGGGAACGGGAGAGAAAAGACAGAGAAAGGATGGACTGGAAAGGGTTCCCAGTACCATTTTGATGTGTTGCTTTGCTTTCTTCACTAATATTATCAAATTACAAACCAATGTTAACTTTTTGATTGCTTTACAGAACAATCATACCCATATCTGCCAACAATGGATTGTTAAAAAATAGGGAGATTTTTATGGGTACTGTCATGGTTCATGTGGTAAACTTAATGATACAGAGTAATAGGCCTACAAGCATTTTAGGCAAAATCTCAGTTAGCCTAACTATACAAAATATAGAATCAACCCATGGCCCTGTCCCAAATGAAACCCTTAGCCCTTGTTGACTTCCTCAGAGTCCACACTTTCATGACCTAATGTCGCTTTGACGGTAGAGTAGAAGTCTGGTGAGGAGCTTGCAAGGATGCATATTGGCCGCAAGGGGGCACTTGTGAGCACCTTTCTGAAACCTAAAATGACAAAAGGGACATCCTACGGTCTTGTAGACTCAACGGACACGTGCACGTGGTAACCATTGTAAGTCCACAAGACCGCAAGAGCACAGGAAGTGTGCCATTTGATACAGGGCCTGAGAACATTTTCGTGGGTGCGCTCAAATATCGCAAGCTCACGTAAAAATATGACCTACATAAACAGAAAACATTAATTTGTGGGGGAGAAAAAAAAATCTCTTTCACATGCTCGGATTTTCAAGTAGGCCTATATCCTAAGTGCGAAAGTTTTCTCGTGCGCACGCGAAAATCTGAGAGTGTAAGAAAGTGAGACCTATGAAATATAATAAAGGTCTATTGAAATTTAAAAGAAATTATAAAAGATTCTTTGAAATTACACATGCATTTAAATTACATACGACTTGTGTAACTTAATTAACACAGTATTAATCGCAATATACTTTTGATTTCATCTGCTATGCTATGGACTGTTTTACTCATGTTAACTAACAATAAAGATTTAGCATTAAAGATTTGGATGTATATGTTATTTATACTGCAAATCTTCATTTAGACATTAACACCTCACACCATGATATCATGTTCACTGTATCCACTGTAAAGGACATATTCAAAATGACATTCTGGAACAATTTCACCTATTTTACTTTATGTATTTTCCCACATTCATGTATTTGGCAGACACTTTTATTCAAAACTATTTACATTTCATAGCAAACATTTTTTCATGCACTCCCTGGCAAAAAAAAAAAAAAAAAAAAAAAACCCTGACCTTGGTGTTGCTAACAACATGCATGAGCAACAAACTACAAGAATATAGATCATCTATCATAAAAATGGCTGTACCTCCCCAGGTAGCAGGGGATGGGGTTGACAAGATGAATTTCATATGATAATAAAGACAAGCGATTTTTATTTGAGAAACAACATACACCAAGAGATTATGCACAAACTGATTATAAAAACAGTAAAGAGTGTACATATTTAAGTAGACTTTAATTTTGAAGAAAACCATCAGCGAGCTTCGTTTCATCGGCTTCATGAAGCACCGAATTCTTCCACTGTTTTATTGGTTTCTGTAGAGTTGTTTAGGAACGTATAGGTATGATATGTCACAGACAGTGACATGTTTCCTAGTCATTCCCTTTCATTATTTAAGATGATTACAGATCAAATCTGCTTCCCATATTTTCATGAAAGAAAGGAAAACTCTGCTGACGCGATCGATTTCTTACCTCATTCAACTCCACTCCCTCCATTTTAATGAAACATGCGTTTAGACAGAGCCAGCTCCACTGCTGCTGGAATACCCCCTTCTCTCTCTCTCTCTCTCTCTCTTTTCTGTCTCCCCTGCTTTCCCCGCGCCCACCTGAATGAGTCACCACGGAAAACCTCTCAAGCTACTGAGTAATTGGATGGGGACAAACACATTAAACAGGGATTCCCTATGCTGTCGAAATGACAGTTAATTTAACTCCGAGCTGACAATTCACTCATGAGTTTTTGAGGTTCCCAATAAGACTCGCTGTCTAATATTATTGGTATCAGGCAAAATATGTGCCTTTCTTATCAAAGAGATCACATAACAAAGTTCAATTATCACTGTTGTCGCACACCTCCACCACAAGATGGAGACAAAACATGAATAAAAACCTGCTATTGTTTGGACTCCTATAGCATTCTTTATAAAGTAAATCCATGATATTGCATCCCTCCCTGCATTGCAACACAAGCTTCTTCTTCTTCTTCTTTTTTTTTTTTTTTTACTCCTGCGTTATGCAACTGCTCGTTTTTCTCGAAAGGCTTAACGCACGAATCTGCATAAAAAATTATAACGTTCATCTACATATCTTCACTTATGGTGATATAAATGTAATTTTTCAAGCTTTCTCGTGATGATTACATATATAGTCCGTCATTCATTTCATATAATGTTGATTAGTAATCATCCATACTGTCAATGGCCAAAGAAAATTCGATCAGATTGTAAAGTGTCCTCAGGGCATCAGTCTGGTTCTGTATAGTCTGGACTCTAAATGAACTGTCAGGGGACCTAATTACTCAGCAACAGCGAGGAGCACAGGGTTTCTACTCACTGGTCGGATTCTCCTTCAGCTAGAATGCCCTAGGTAACTTTTTAGTATTCTCCTCCTGAAGTCAGTGTCTCCGAAAAAACATTGGTGCGCATCGATACTCAGTACTCATTGGTTGGCTACAAATTCCGCTGACGTCAGCGAGAAAGAACTTTTTTTTTTTTTTTTTCCAGTGATACAGACATTACTACCTTTCTCTCAGTTGTAACTTAACTCATCTCAGCCCATATAAAACGATTTCTCATCTTTCATAGGGTGTTTCATTTTCAGTAACACCTCCAGATTATAACATACTACGTCATTTATTAGTATTACTCAGTACTTTTTTTCTTTGAGCATCTTTATCAACTTCTTCATATGTTAAAGTTCTCTATATGTTACATTATGTTTACCTCCTTGACACAAAAACATATTAAAATAGGCCTAATAGTCGGTGGGATAAAGGGATTTAAGTCTCAGGCGCTAAAAGTGTTAAGATTCTGGTCCGATATATAGGCATCATTTTCACGATGCGCCAAAAATATCCCATCCACAATCCTCAAAATACTACAGTCTGCTACCTCAATTCACCTCAGACAGACCTTGATAACATTGCCGGAGTGTTTAAGTCATAAACAAATCATCAATAACGATTAGTGCTGCTGCAGTAATAAGACTCAAGAAAAACGTGGGCACTTCATTAATCAAACTATGTTAGCGCCAACTGAATCTGCACAGGGCAGGGTCACATTTCCATAAATGATCCTACAAATTCATTATGCAGCCTATCTTACACAGTCATCTCATTAAAAGGGAGTGTATGGCCTACAACTTCAAGCATCCCGACTTCCTCAATCTCTTTGAGATATCGAGCAAAATTCATGCATGATCAGTCTAAGTACCCTGGAGCAATGAAGTCTGCACGTGTATCTATATATGGGTCACGGGTCCACGTGTAAACTTCATTGCATAAGGGTGGATAGGTGAGACCACCAGAGAGCAGATATATGCGGACATCTCCGCAATCCCTGAAATGCCAGTACAGTGCGAGAGGGGGGAGAAAGGGGCCAGCCCGGTCTAGCAAATGAGAAAATAGAGAAGTGGGGAGTCCGACGGTGAATTTTACGTCAAGCTTGAGATGTGGGCGTGAAGCAGGAAGAGAGAGAGAGAGAAAAAAAAAAAAAAAAAAAAAAAAAACACGAGGCATTACCGCCTTCTCTTAACGGGGTGCACCATTTCACTTCTCTGCGCCTCGCCGACAACGGGAAAAATCACGAAGAGTTTCTGAATAGCTGCTTGAACTAAACAGCGATGTTCAACGCGCAGATTTGGCAATCTTTTCCCCTCACAACTATTTAAAATTGTATATACTCCAATGGTTTTTCTGGACGTAGGATGGGATTAACTTTGTCTGGAAGATATATTTCATTGTTTCTTGCTGTTCAAATAGGTAAGTAGAATATTTCTGTCGTATGTTTTGGGATGGGCTGACTTTTCCCTTTTTTAATATCGCTTTTTTTTTCATAGATATGTATAACTTGACACTTTTAATTCGTAGTTAAGGCTATTCAATGGTATACATTTCGTTTTGGTTATATATTTGTAGAGTGTATGTTGGTGGATATTTTAATTGCAAAGCTACTGTCCCGGCTGCGATTTAAAGGCTTGGTCTTGATCTGGGTCTAGTATTTTAAATGCAAGATATTGGGATAATATTGCATTGCTTCTCCATCCAATGTTGAAGACTGTTCCGTAAAATAAAGACCAGTAAATCGGAGCAAGTTGGTGAAAGTATGGGATCGCCCGATCCTCTCCGTAATAAATTATTCAAACCAATATGGAAAGATAATTCGAAAAAAATGCATTAATGTAACTGCATTCACAGATTTAACTTGCGAAGACTAAGTTTGATAGATTAATCATGAGTTTTATATGGTCCCATGTGTCCCTTTACAAATTACACAAGCATACAATATCATTTAATTATAATTTCGTGAAAATTAGTTGGTGTTCGATTGTTGTTTTAGAATTTACAGAATATATGAGGCCATGTTCTTGTAATGTTGTGCGTTTTTAAATGTCTTTCTTGTTAGTGCTCTTGCAGGGCTCTGCAATGAAAATGTTGTGCATTAGGATGAAATCAGTAGCGATGATTTTTTTTTTTGTAAGAAAAAACTGATGCCGTTACCTAGTTGAACTACATTAATTTGCTATAAACCCCCTCCTGACTTCATTAAACAGATTATGCGGTGCCAGGTTGACACCGGTAACGCTAACAGGGTCTAGTAAAGTGGTCGTGACCACTAGTACAGTAGGATAGGTGAGTCTATATTAGATGCTCAGTTGTTTCTAAATATAGATCATCGTGCCTACAACTAAACACGGTTTAATAATTCACCGTTTGTTCGCAGTGCTGTCTTTTGTGACTGTTAATTCCAGTAGAAAGCGAAAACTGAAATGTACTTTAAATATGAAATCATGCATCCCATTAATAAATGGTTTTACAGAGCTATCTGTATGAGCATCTTTGTATTTCGCATCCTCATATCCGCCATGTTGAGGTCTGAATATTTCATTTAGGCTATTTTGATCAAAAATATTAGGATGCATGAAAACAAAAAGATTATAAATCAAGGCAGCGCATTTACACATTTAATTTTACTCCGTACGGTCTTTTGTAGGAATATGGTTGTATAGTTGAATATACCCGCTTCGTGTAGAAGAAAAGGGCGATCTGTCCGCGATATCACAATTATAGCTAGATATTTCGTTATGTAAGCTTTCAATTGTGCGGCATTACTCAGTAACACCTTTAATCCTCTGTGTCTAAAATCAATATTATCCTCAATTTAATATAATCATCTTTAGTGTGCATTATTCGGTATTTTGTGTCGTTACTGGATGCGTTTTTTTTTCTCTGTGGGCGATAAAGAATGCACGAAACGACTGAGCTTCATCTATTTCATCAGCCAAAGACTTTTTACAGTTTACAAAAAAAAAAAAAAAAAAAAAAAAAAAAAAAGAGAGAGAGAGAATAACAACCATGGTTGCATCTTCGTTTATTTTTTTCGTTTGTTTTAGCGTATATTGATTATATAGAATGGGACCAATACAAAATAATGTAGGGTATATGACATGTAATGCGTATTATGTAGGGACACATAACGTATAACAGAATGTAAGGACATACAGGGCATATCATATAGCTAGTAAATGTAATATAATTTAGGTGGCATGATGCGTATATAAGAATACGGGTAAATATACCTAGCATGTAGTCTACTATAGGCTATTTAATAGCTAATGGATCATATAGCATGAAATGGATATAATGTAACATAGGGGCATTGGCTAGAGAATATAATAGTATACTATAATGTACATCTTATTACTGTAGTGTATCGACGCAGGATATGTACTTCATATAAATTAGGGACACATATGCAAAACATTTGATATAATGTATGGACATACAATGCTTATGGTGTGTGTGTGTGTGTAACAGGGTGTGTGCTTCCTACTGTGGTTAATGGGCAGAGGCCCGACCTGATTTGAACAGTGCTAACTTAATCAATTCACAAGATCTCGTTGTTTAACGAGAAACCACTGGCGTTTATGGTTCGTTAAGCAAAGGGATCTGGTCAATTGATCAAGTTGTGACCTTCCGGTGCAACACAAAGATCGAAATGAAGTGGGAAGGAAAGCATCGGTGTCCAAATCTTCTCATTTTCCCTAATAGATCTGTCATCAAAAAACAGACTCTTTTCTAGATGTGTAAAAAAAAAGGGGAGGGGAGTACAAATCACTCAGAATGAAAATCTCACCTCACACAAGCCCACATACCCCCACCCTCAAGTAAACCATTACATCATCGTTTGTCCACGCGCCACCCTCATGCTCAACACATATTATTCTAATGAACGCGCGCGCACACACATTTACAAAATTATTGTGTGGAAGTATTTTATGCCTTATAATCGCTTCGATTTATTTATTTACTTACTCACCTATTACTTTTTCAGCTATACATACTTAAATGAGCGGACAGATGAACTGAGAACAGAAAATAACAGCTAGCCTATTAAAAAAAAAAATCCTGAACGAAATCCAACGAGTCGTTACAGTCTACAAAAAACAAAAACAACAACAACAACAACAAAAGGCTACATAAAAAATGATAATTTTTCGTTTTCCAGCCTATCTGCTGCAGGCAGTTCGAGCGGCTGGGAAATGTGAAACAGTGTTCAAAGGTTTCTCCAACTGCCTGCTTCAACTGGGAGAGAACATGGCCAACTATCCACAGGAGCTGGACGAGAAGGAAAACCTTCGGACCATCTGCACGTAAGGGAAACATGCATACACACAACAGATGAAATATACGTGTGTGAGAGTGGGGAGGGAGAGAGAGTGAACAGGAGCCAGATGGCACAAGGGGCCCCTTGTTTAATTCGACAGCTCCATGAGCAGAAATAGAGCCGTGCAGCCGGTATATGCGCTATCCACATTTCACCAGTTAATTACAATTAGATGAACCATCTCAACACGCCAAGGCCAAAGGTCAACATCCATAATTGGATCAGATCGGAAGGTAATGCACGATTATTGTAAGCGATCCGCCCTATAAAATAACGGGTTATTTTACAGCCGTGACTGAGCGAATCAAAACGCAACATTATCTTATTACAGGGACTGGTATTATATTTCCTTTGCCTCTTCCATTTTTTCCTGAAATCATTTCTGCTTGAACTTCTAAATATATATCCAGTCTCCAGATAGTCTAATTCAGATTTTAATACACTTTGGCTAGGTATTAAATAACATTAGCTAGATGCGCAATACAATGCCTTTATTGTATTAACTCAATTTTTTTATTTCAATGAGCTCAACATTTTAAGGCAACTTACTTTTTTAAGTTAAACCAACAATTCTTTTTTTTACAGTGCACTAGATTTCATTTGCATACACCAAAGCTTCAGCAAAACATCAAAATGTAACTCTATTTTGCTGACTTGTAAGAATTTCCCTTTTAAACTATTATATTATATTATATTCTAATTTATTTGGAGCATGGCTACTTCTTGTGCCCGTGCGCATGTCCGATTGATGCAGGTCTTAGAATGTGGGTGTGTGTTCCTCCTGAAATATATTAATAAATCATGGGCTCGAGAGTGGGATAGAGGAAGGGGGTGGGGCGCAGGAGGGGAGTTGTAAGAGAGAGAGAGAGAGAGAGATGGGGAGGGCACTAGAAGTCACGTGATATGGAGATTTTCCCTTTGGAGCCGCATTACAACTCGGGTTTCCCTCGTGCCCTCTCTCCTCCTTCACGTGGCTACATGAGGACATGCAGATGCCAGAAGGATAATACTATAATATGAATTATGTTAGAGAGACTAATAATTCTAGTAGCTATATATTTTCTTGTTGGAGCAACTTCTTTTTAAATACACTGTTATTTTGATATAAAAATATACAAAACATCTGAATAATCATATTCAAATTCAAATGCATATGTACGAAATTGATGTGGATTGTCTAAATAAAAATATGATACTTAAGTGTTTACTTAATGTTATCTCTGCTTAAAATATAAATGAAAACGGAAGTTTAAAGCGTAAACTAAAGTAAGTAAACTAAGTAAGCTAAGTAAATCCTCTGTATTGACATAACAACCGAAACCGAGCGTTTTCTAAGCTGAAAGCAAATCCAGAAACTGTTTTTCACATATGCTACAGGATTTTAAATGACCAAAAGAGAAATATTGTTTCCACTATCTTTAGTTTCACCAAGTTTCCTCTCAATTAGACATTTTACAAAAAATACTACTACTACTACTACTACTAACAGCAATAACAACATGTTCGAACTGAATAGCCTATGTTAATGCAATGTTAAGCGTGACGCAAATCAGACATGAATAATGATTTTCTTTCTTTTCCGAAATATTTGACTTGCAGTTACTGGGATGATTTCCATTCATGTGCGACCACTGCTCTGGCAGACTGTCAGGAGGGAGCCACAGATCTATGGGAGAAGCTGAAAAAAGAGTCCAGAAATCTGGACTTTCGCGGCAGCTTGTTTGAACTGTGTGCGGCTGGGAACGGCGCGAGCCGATCTACGGTTCCGTTCGGCGTAACGCTGATCCTCACTGCACTGTCTGCGCTCGTGACGTGGATGCAGTTTTAACCCACGGGAAGAGAAGAGAGAGAGAGAGAGAAAAAAAAAACGAAGAAGAAAAAAACAGAGAAGACCATCAACACAAGAATAATAATAATAATAATAAAAAAAGAATAATAATTAATGACGATCAAAATTCATCCTCACCCAAATGGATTTATATGCTTATTTCATCTGGAGAAAAAGACGTTTTTTTGCAAGAGACAATGGGAAGAAGAAGTCTTCTGGGAATGCTCAAGCACATTTGCCTGACTCTGGGTCGATTACATGAAATATTTATCAGATATTGAGTTGAAATAACGGCCTGAATTTCTGAAAGGTCCTGGTTAGAAGCGTAGTATTTTATAACATTACCGTCTGTTATGAATGAATTATTATTACTGTAGGCTTTTCACATTCTCAACAGCCATCATATAGAAAGATAGGATTATTCTCCCATCAGTTTGTTTTATATGCTCTTTGTCAGTGTTTAGTTTTCATTTATCAAATTTATTTTAGTCAAGCCAAGTATATGGATGTGTTGATGGGGTTAGATGATTTGCTGACCCACCAATCGGGAACGTCTCTAATAATCACGATGCTAATAATAGATTATAAATAATAATAATAATTATTATAATAAATAAACCTCAGGAATGACTACAGGCATATATTTAGTGGAATACACGAGAACAGAGAAGGATTATATTAAAAATAATTTATTAAAGAACAAAGAAATGTAAAATGTAGCCATGGAAAGGCTTTGATATGAGTTGACTGTTGCCATTTTTCCCCAAAAATGTTATTCTATTCCATTCAAAGAATATTTGTCTCTTTTTATGTAGGAAACATAACAGTTTCAAGGTGACACTTTACATTACAGTGTCCATGTTGCATATAACAGTGTGTAATTACATACAAGCAGCTCCAGGAAATAATTATACATCAAGTACACGTATTACGCAGTACTTACATAGTAATTACACTGCAACGTAAAGTGCGGCCTGTATTTCTCCCAACAGTATCGTAGCACGACAATATCTGGACCTTGACATTAAATAGTTGGATGAAGTGAATTTTGCTAGCTTTATTTGATGTTGCCAAGGCATAGACCACGTTTCACTGCCTTCAGAAGATGTGTATTTTGTTTGTTCGTACGTTTGTTCGTTTCTGGGGATGTTGCATATGAAATACCTGAATATTCAAACCATACAAGTAAATAAGAGATGTATGTGAAATGAAAAGAGAGATACTTTAACCGAAATAGTTTTAAAACAGATTGATTATACAGGTATATAAAATAGACTGCTAAAAAGAAGTATTTAAAAGTATTAAATAAAACAGTTACTGTTTGAAAGAGATTTGTGTTGTTTTTATTGCTGAAGTAGCCTTTGTGGTGATTACAATTCTTCTAAAATAAATAATTTAGCCTATAATTCTGCATCAGTTATATAAAGGAGCAATAATTAATAATGGTCAGAGCAGATATATGAAATAAAATCTCTAAAAGGTGCACTTAAAGGATTCAGTTTCAACACACAAGCGTTTCTCTTCCAGCTTCTCAAACGGACGTGAACGAGCACGCAGGCGCGCAAAGGCGAAACTCTGTAGAGTGAAGACGTATTGTTTCATTATTAATAAGGTGGCAGAGAGAGTCATTTCATATCGATTCTCCCGCGCTCAGCATATAAGGGGCTTGTCTGAGCGAAAACAACCACCAGATTGAAAAATGGTAGTCTAGGGAGTTCTTGAGTATTTATTCTGAAAACACGAGAAACATTAGTCTATTTCCTTTTTAAGTCTACTGCTTTTTCCTGTGTATAAGTCAGTGACAAATAAGGACGTCGACATGATAAACAAAAGATAATTAATTTAAAATACATATATAAAACATTTTCAACCTTTAGTGTAAACATGTCAAGTGGTGTAACAATCAAGTGAAAAGCACTAATTGCCTTGCACATCATTTCTTGGCAAGGAAACACATAAATAAATTAATAAAATATTCTGACGTTTTTTAAGTCATGAATATCAAGACGTTTTAAAAGTACTAAAAAAATTTTTAAAATAAAGAGATATGGGTAATTTACAAAATGACCTTGATACAGTCATAAGGCTGTAAATGGGTCAATAGTGTTTAATAGTTTTCTCATTAAATTATATCAAACTCAGTCTGCATGTTAATTACGCCTCATTGTACTTGATTTGGCGGATAAACGTTTTTTTTTTTTTTTAATTATATATATATATATATAAAAGATGAGCTCAAACATTGGATTTTTGCATTTTACTGCACCTAGACATTTTGACTCCACAAAATATTGCATATTTTTGCACGTAAAATGCTTTTAAAATAAATAAAAGAAAAGAAATGCTGGTATATTTCTAGTATAATAAATGCATTAAAGCGACTTAATGGCGATAAAATAGCGGTGTTCTGTTTTCGCTTATTTATTTAGTACAGCCTTTCTAAAAATCAATATAAATCAGACCTTGTATGAAAACAACTCTATTTGATACATTAAGAAATAAACAAGCTTATGTGGACCAGTGGTAAAATGAGCACTAGTATTCTCCCCGGAGGTGTGAGACTGCATGAATGGGACTAAAGTCCTGGAACGCATTTTTATTGCTCCTTTTTGAGTTTGAAAATGAGATTGGATTTCATTCTGTCCCTGGAAGGGGATGACGACTACATTTGTAATCTCATTAAAATGCATGTTATTCTGTTGCTGGCACTGAATATATTATCCTCCACAGATCTTTGTGTGTAGTGCAGAGATACATTTTTTCTTAGATTTTTTTTTTTTTCAGTTTTGCAACACTCATTGGAACATTTCCTAACCGCACAAAATGAGGAGGCAATACCAGTTGTGACATTTAATCTTTAACAATAAAAGTAAAGGACACACACACACACACACACACACATTCACACTGAGATGGCTGGCTCCCCTACCGCTGCTCCACAACAGACTATGCATGACCATTTTTCAGGGCTGGCAGGATTGATCAATGTGCCCATGCCAGTGCCAGGCAGACATGGCACTGCTTGTTAAGCTGTGCCTTTTCTCACAGTGCTGCAAGCACAAAGGCAGGGCATTACAGTCATGCAGTGCATTATGGAAAGTTGGGTCTTTCCCTTATAACACACTCAGCTGGAGTGGTTGGATACAAAATTATTTTTGCACTGCAAAATGTTTGAAAAGGACCCAGCTTAACATTTTGATGCTGATCAATCAATTAAGTAAAATGATCTATCTATCTATCTATCTATCTATCTATCTATCTATCTATCTATCTATCTATCTATCTATCTATCTATCGCCCTGAGCTGGTTTGGTGCATACAGTCAGACAATGAATACAATCAGTCAAAGGTGATCCACACTCCAATCCAGAAAGGGGCATGAGCGGTAATGCAACGCTGTTAGCTAATCACCACAACAGGAAAAACTGCAGAAGAAGAAGACGATATGATCTATGCATAGATATGTTTACGTTTTACAACCGTGAAAAGACATCAATAAAACAGCTTGAGAATAATATCTCACGTAGCATTACATTTACCTCAGGCAAGTTATTCAGTGTCCACATCATGTTAGTTCACTAGAGAAATGAGCTTTAGAGGGGAGGGGACTAAATATATGAAGTATATTAACTTACATATTTATTATATTTACTTTACCTGTTAGTAATGTCTTAATTATTTAATATATGTTTAAATAAATCTGTCATAAAAAAGTTATGACAGTAACTGTGTAAATGATTATATTTAAAAAATGAACTGGAATAGAAAAATAATTGAAAAATAATTTTATAATTAGATTTTATTAATTTAGAAGTGAATGCAAAACCTTCCTTATGTGCAGTTTACATGTTTTTTTGTTTTTTTTGTTTTTTGAGTGTTGATTATTATATCTAAAAATAAATGAATTTAATAGTTTGGGCTCTGTTGTTAATTATAAGCTTTAATAGTATATGTTGTGCAAGAAAGAGCTCCCTGTGTATAGTGTACAGCATTAACTGAGATAGATTTTTTTTTTTGAATTGAATTGAATTTATTTAAAGAGAGAGACACAATTTGTTCAGTAAAACACTGTTTAATAAAAAAAGAAGGGGGAAAAAAAGCAATTTTACGTTTAGTTTTCTCCCCCCTGCTGTACCGAACCAGTACCGAACGTGACTTCAGTACCGAGGTATTTCATGTTTGTGTACCGTTACACACCTAATATCTATCTATCTACCGCCCAGAGCTGGTTCTGTGCATACAATCAGATGACAAATACAGTCGACAAATGTTTTGAGATCTACACTCCAATCCAGAAGGGGGTGCAAGCAGTAATGCAACGCTATTTGCTAACCGCCACAACAGGAAAAAATGCAGAAGAAAAAGAACAGATGATCTATGCATAGATATGTTTACGTGTAATCTCTCAACCAGTGTTTCATCTGTGGAAAGACATCAATAAAACAACTTCATAATATCACATTACATTTACCTCAGGCAAGTCATTCAGTGTCCACAGCATGTTAGTTAGTATATATTCATTATATTTACTTTACCTGTTAGTAATGTCTTAATTATTTAATATATGTATAAATTTGTCATGAAAACAAGTTATGACAGTAACTGTGTAAATTATTATATTTAAAAAATGAATTGGAATAGAAAAATGATTGAAATCTATCTATCTATCTACAGAGAAACAGACTGATAGATAGATGTCTTTCATGAGAGGTCACTAATGACATTAAGATTCACTAGCAAATGAATTAAAAAAAAAAAATTCAAATTATTGCTGACTGAACACTTTTTAATAGCACACATGCCTCATAATCTCACCTCACGCAGAGCAGCTCAGTAAAGGGTCATAATTAAAAGCACAAAGCAGGTTAGTTGAATGGCGAGTATGTCTGAGCGGGCCATTTCGTCACATCTGGAAACAAACACATTGCTCTAATGTAATTACAAGAGCTGGCTAATCCAACAGTAACTATTAGTGCCAACCAATAATAAATATGATGAAATGAAGAGTTAGGCAGGACAATATTTCAATAACAGACCTCAAAATGGTAAACTAAACTCCAACATCACAGAAATATTTTTTGTCCTTTTTAGTGTTGAAAGTGCTGTTGAGCTTGGGTAAAATATGTTCATTTATTTCTTTCTCAATTTGACATAGTTTGGTGAAGATTGATGGGTTGACACTCAGACTCATATGATGAGCTTGTATAATGCACCACATGGATCCCAACCTTAATGGGACAAAATTGAATCATGTAGGGGTGAAAATTGAATTAGGGACCATATCAGCTGTAGGGACTACTTGAGCACATTGTTCTCTCTTCTGGATGATGGTGAAGATTTGCTCATCAAGGAGGCAATTACATAAACATGAGTTTCACCTCTATATAAATAGACATCTTTTCATTTTTGCCAAAATGTCCTTAAAAATCACACAACAGAGATCAGCAATGGTGCTTATTGCTTTCTGCATTTATTTGTGAAGTTTTACTGGCATTACGAGTAAGCTGCTTCTTTATGCTAACATTCAAAGGTGAGCTCTTTGACATGATTTATGCCGACGTTATTGGCAGAATTCATAACTATCAGCCGCGACTGCAGGAAAAATGGTCCCGGACAGGACTTCACCGCATTTATTTCCTCCTCTCATCTTCCTTCTCATATATATTAAGCCATAAAAGGTGCAGGGCCTCGGGCAGAAAAGAATCATTTAGCAAATGGCAATTCCTCAAGACTTTCAATTCCTTGTTAAATCAAAACATCAATCTTTAACACTTGCCAATTTTCTACAAAGGAGGAGTCAGTGTCCTGCAGCGGCTGCAAAGAAAAATTATTTTTCAGAGGTTATGGTGACCTATTGGATATTGGCAGGGAGCTTGTATAAACTAGAGGGGGAAAATGCACTGATATATTTTTAATTAATATAAAACCTATCTCCTGTTTGTGAAACAGAGTCATTATGACCATCCAGAGACATTTGGTTGTGTACACACAACTTTCATGTATGACTGATTCAAAGTACACAGCAATTAATAATAATGGTTCCTGTTCCATAATCAAGATTCAATGAATTGCAAAACAAAACACAGCCCACAGAAAACAAATGAAATCAGTCTGTTTCAGACTGGAGAGTGTGGTGGTACCTCCTACACAAGGATGGACTAGGTTTGGAACCAGAAACTAAATATCCCAGAACAGCATGACTGCAAACAGTTCAATAAACAAGAAGTTAATATTAAATAACTTATATTTTGTCTGTTTTTGCTCCATCAATGAAACTGGTTTCAAACAAACCCACAGCAGGACTGTTGCAACACAGAGCAACTCACAGTAGTGGTGTGTTGTTTCTGAATGATTTTGTGTTTTTGAATAAATTGTCTGAATGAATGAGTCAATGACACACACATCAAGACAATCAACTGATTCATTATTGAATGAATCAGTAGTTTTAAATGAATCGTTTGGGATATTGATTCAATGACTCCGTCATAAAGACATGCAATTGTTGCTTTCCTGAATAAGCATTTTTTAACAAAGTGGTTGAATAAATTAAATTGAATAAGTTTGAAAAACTTTTGTTTTCTAATAAATCAATGTTTTTGAAGGTTTGTTATGCCCCGTCTAGGGGAAAGTTTGCAACATGAACAATGATACATTTATTGACTTTAAATTTGGGACTTGTGATTCAGGAGCTGACTGGGCCAAAATAACAAAACAAAAGTTTCTTGTTTTAAAACATCTTTCCTAAACCCTAACCCAAAAGAAAAGAAAAGAAAATACAATATACAAACCTAACTCCCTAACCAAAAAACAAAGATCAAACAGTTTACAATAAACAAAAATGGCGTTAGACTCCCTACTTTCCCAAATAATCAGTATTTACAATATATACAACCAGGCAACCAAAATTTGAAAGGGCAATCCAAACTTAGCGTCAAAACAGGCAAATGGGTCAAATATAACAAAGTTCCTTAAGTACAAACAATTTAAATTCAAACAAACAATCAAACAATACTCACAGTCTCTTAATACTCTTAACACATTCAAACTCTCTTAACACACACACACACACACACACACACACACACACATACATACATACATACATACATACATACATACATACACACATACACACATACACACAGATTCTGCACTATACTACCAACACTCTGCTCAAAACAAAAGATTTCTCTGTAGAGGAAGTGATTACATGCTTTTTAAAGTACTGTGCACCAGTCAGGACATAGCATCAATCAGCCTGCAGGAACCAATCAGGATGATGTTCCTAGACAGACACACACACAGAGACACTCACAGAAAAGCAGAAATAGAACAAAACACAACCATAGGGTCATAACAAGGGTAAATAGGTTGAATGAATGATTCAGTCACGCACAAGGACAATCACTTTATTCGTTCCTTAATGAATCAGTAGTTTGTACAAATCAGTTAAGAGAATGATCCAATGACTCACTTATAAAGACAGTCAAATGTTTAATTCTCAAATAAAACAGCGTTATTGAACACATTGGTTGAATGAATGATTCAATGGATCATTTATAAGGACAGTTGCTTGATTCATTCCTGAACACTGCAGTTTTTTTTTTTTTTTATCAAATCGGCTGAGAGAATAGTCTAATGACTCACTTATGAAAACAGTCAAATGTTTGCTGAATAAATTACTATTTTTGAATGGTTGATTGAATGATTCATACACACAAAATGAATCAGTTGAGAGAATGATCCAATGACACTTATAAAGACAATCAAATGTTTAATTCTCAAATGTAATAGTGTTATTGAACACATCGGTTGAATGAACGATTCAATGGCTCATTTATAAAGACAGTCGCTTGATTCATTCCTGAACACATTAGCAGTTTTTTGATCAAATCGTTTGAGATAATGGTCTAATGACTCATGAAAACAGTCAAATGTTTGATGAATAAATTAGTGTTTTTGAACGGTTGAATGAATGATTCAGTCACACACAAGGACAGTCACTTTATTAATTCCTGAATGAATCAGTAGTTTGTATGAATCAGTTGAGAGAATGATCCAATGACTCACTTATAAAGACAGTCAAATGTTTAATTCTCAAATTAAACAGTGTTATTGAACACATCGGTTGTGTAACGGTGGCGAAACCTGGCTGTACACTTTTAACCTCAAAATTATTTTTTTTGTTCGGGTGCCAGAGAGTAAAGACTGTCAAATTTAAATATTTCCCAGATAGCTCTAATGCCACCAGTTACAATAAACAAAACTAAAAAAAGGAAAGGAAAAACAAGATAAATTCTCAAGTTCATTTCATTTAATTATAAATAGGAAAACACACAGACAGAATAACAAGTTTGCACAGAGTGGAGCAACAATAATCATATAAGCCCAGAAGAGGAAAAACAGCTTTGAGTAATTGGTGACTGTCCTGCTAAGTGGTTCAAGCAAGTAGAGTTTTTTTTTCAGTCACTCACAGTTCATACAACGATATGGCAGTACAATAGAAGTTCCAAAACTTGTCACTGGATACCAGTGGGTTTCTTTCCACTGTAGGTTTGAGCAGATTGCAGGTTCAATGATGAGTGCTTAGGGAACGACGAGGACAGCTGAGTTAATTGCAAACCTCAATTCTGGTAAGTGTTGGTCCCATTTTTTATGGTTGTCCTCAACGTATGCTGAAATAATTTGCGTGAGGGTTCGATTCACACGTTCTGTCATGTTTGTTTGAGGGTGATAAGCAGTAGTCATTTTTTGAGTCACACTCCATTTTGCACACATTTCTTTGAAGATAGCTGACACAAACTGAGATCCACAATCTGACAAGAGGAAATCAGGAACCCCCCACCGGGTTAGAATTTCTTTTCGGAGAAGATCTGCGACCGTTTGTGCTGTAGCATTCCGCATAGGAAACATCTCAACCCACCGTGAGTAGTAATCTACAAAGACAAGAAGATATTTGTGCTGGTGAGTACTACGAGGTAAGGGTCCCATAATGTTGACTCCGATCATGTGATTTGGATGTGTGGTGTTAACTTGCTGAATTTTTCCAGCAGGTTTTGTGTTCTCATTTTTTTTAGGGTCTGACATTTTACACATTTCTTGACATACTGTTTTATGTCTGTCCACATTCCAGGCCAGTAAACGACATTGTGTAACCTCTTGTATGTTTTGTAGATTCCCACATGACCACTTAATGGATGCGAGTGATAGTACTGTAAAGCAATAGGAACCAAGCTACGTGGGACATACACTCGGTAATGGCTGTCGGACAAGTGAGTGATGTAATATAATTTGTCCTCTACCACTTCATATTTGTCCTACAAAGAATAGTCAGTTTCTGCCAGTGACTGAACATTTTTGGTGATCTCAGGATCCTTGTGGTGTTCTTCCCAGAGGACATCAAGAGAAATGGGCAGTTCCAGATCATCTTTGTGGGTAGAGAACAGGCAGCATTCTGGCTTGACATGCATCCGAGACAAGGTATCTGGTGCAACGTTAAGTTTGCCTTTCTGATACTCTACCACAAAGTCAAATTTTTGTAGGCGAAGTGCCCAACGCATCAGACGGCTAGTTGTCCTGGTGGAATTAATCATCCACTGCAATGCTAAATAGTCAGAACAATGGTAAACAATTTTGGTTCCAGCTAATGTTACCACCTCTCTAAAGCCCAGACCATGGTGAGGCATTCTTTTTCAGTGGTGGAATAATGAGTTTCTGACTATCATAAGCAATTACCTCTTCCTGACTTGGTTCTTTCCTCTGGGTTAGCACTGTTCCTAGTCCAGTGTCACTGGCATCTGTGTATACCACAAATGAGTATTTGAGATCAGGATGACCCAGGATAGGTGGAGAAGTCAGACAGGCTTTTAACTGATTGAAGGCTTGCTGGCACTGGAGTGTCCACTCAAATTTACGTTTCTTTAGGGCATTAAAAATTGGGAAACTCAGCAATTTGGGACAGAAATATTTTTCAGATTAATTGTCAAGCCTGTAATCGGGACAGGACAGTTTGGAGGTCATGGAAATGTTGTGTCTTCCCTTGCAATTCTCCTAAGACATCCTCCATTAGCCTTTGGAACATTGCTGAAGCGTTTTTTAATCTGAAAGGCATAACGTTAAACTCAAATAGCCCAGAGGAAGTGATGTAGGCAGTTTTCGACTTGCTTGCTGGTCCATCGTTACTTGCCAGTAGCCGCTATTTAAATCTATAGTGGAGAATATGGCTGCACCTGAGAGGAACTCAAGGACTTTGTTTGGTGATGTTTGGTAACGGATATGCATCTCCCTCTGTGATAGCATTCACTTTTCGATAGTCTACACAAAATCTCATGCTTCCATCTTTTTTGGGGACCAGCACAACAGGTGAGGCCCAGGCAGAACGTGAAGGTTGTACATTGCCCTTTTCTAACATTACCTCTAACTGTTCTCTCACAATGGCCTGTTTTTCAGGTGTTACCCGATATGCCTGTTGTTTAATGGGTACAGGATGAGTGGTGTACAGACAATGCTGAAGAACAGTAGTCCTTCCAAGCTGGTGGGTACAAATGTCTGAAATGGATAATAGAAGGTGCAATAGTTGCTCTTTCCCTTCTGATGGTAAGTGTGCCTTTGATACCGCAGCAGATAGTCTAGGTAGTCTACTGGAGAAAATGAAATCCAGGCCTAAGACTATAGAGTAGGCCAAGGCTTTAGAAGTGAGCATGACGACACACGTAGGGAAAACTTTGTGGTGAAGGGTGATCTGTATGTTTGTCCAGCTGATGGTGGAAATGAAGATGGAGTGGTTGGTGGAGGTACTGGTACACCACTTAGCTGATTGGCCACAGCTTTTTTAGATGATTTGAAATAATTACCCATTTCCAGTTGCAGCTCTTTGAAGTGGTTGCTCAAAGCATTCCGTTGAGTGCTACAGTCTTTAATCTTTTTGGATAACTGTTGACAGTCTTTTTGAGAGCTGTCCTGTGTCGCTTGAATGTCCTTCTGCAACTCAAGTTGAGCTTGTTCAATCATAAAACGAACTTCTGAAATTAAAGTACTTACACTTTTCTGGAGTTCTCCCGTCACCATTGTCTTCATGGCTTTAATCAGCTGATCTGTGCCTTCTTCTTCATCAAGTTTGTGTGAAGTTACCCCGTTCAGCAAATACTGATGGTTAGACTCCATTTTTGCAGACAGGGCATCATGCAAGGAAGTTTTTGTAACTTCTTTCACAGATTTATCCTGCCGTTTCAAACAATCAAACAAATAATCCCAGTTCCCTTGCACATGAGTAGTGAGCTGATAAATTTCCCTTCCAGGTGTGGGAAGATATCCAGGTAGTCCATGCTGTGACACTAAGGAAGGCAATGTGGCTTCAGAAGATGTGTAGAGTTGCATTGGATCTGGGTGGAGCTGACCAGTGACACCTGGAGGCATGGTGGCAAAGTGCACCTGAGACCTTGGTTAGGGACTACTGAACTGTGTCGGTGTAGATTGGAAGGTGGGAACATGAGTTGGAAGTCTGGGTTTTGGAGGCGGCCAGACTGGAGTTGCTATGTCTGGGGGGTCAATGACCACAGAAGCTGATGGTGAAAGAGGGGTAGTGGCCATTTTTTAGTGTGTGTAAAATCAGTAAGTATCAGTAAATCAGTAATGTAATGCAAAATAAAAATCAGTGAATGATGTCTAATATGTATGGGTCAGAGTTTTGGGCTAACAGGGGCACCAAAGCAAAATAAATTACAATATTTTTAAAGATGACAGAAGTTTTACAACAAGAGAAACATTTCAGCACAACCATTACATTCAGCACAAAGTTTGACCCAGAGAATGCTTATTTTATCACCAGCAGAGTTCATTTTTTCTTTTTTCATCAAACACTTAAGCAGAAAATCAACAATTAGAAATACAATTCAAAATGGAAATGCAAAAAAAAAAAAAAAAAAAAAAAAAATGTTTGTATCGTTTGATAAGTTCAGTCAAGTAAAGCGTCTTTGAATTTTGTAGGTTTTGTAGGTTTGTCATTGGTTCAGTAATTTTTACCCTGCATTAACATATATGAGTCCAGAAGAGGAAAAACAGCTTGAATGCAAAGTCAACTCAGTTTTGAGTAACTGGTGACTGTCCTGCTAAGTGGTTTAAGCAAGTAGAGTTTTTTTTTTCAGTCACTCACAGTTCATACAACGATATGGCAGTACAATAGAAGTTCCAAAACTTGTCACTGGATAACAATGGGTTTCTTTCCACATCAGCATACTCAAAACTGCAGGTTTGAGCAGATTGCAGGATCAATGATGAGTGCTTAGGGAATGACGAGGCGTCTAATCGATGTGATTCTATTGGATATCTCCGTATCAGCTGTGCCAACACACATAACTGGAGTGGGCTTGTATGAAACTTGTACGTGCAAGTACAATCAATAATTTCTTCTCTTCCAAACTCACTGGAGTGCGTCCAAAAGCAACAGGCCAGAACCACACGTCTCTCGTCATCTCACACGTCATCACGTTTACCTTTCCTGCAGGAGATCTGCCTGAGGAACAACCCCTCCTAGGTGTGCTATTTTCCCCCTTTTATATGCTGTTCTTATTAACACGCCTTCTTTATGACATTTGTTAAAATGAAAGTAAATGGGATTACCGGCTGCTCTGCTACAGTTGAATGAACGATTCAATTGTTTATTTATAGACAGTCGCTTGATTCATTCCTGAACACATCAGCAGTTGAGAGAATGGTCTAATGACTCACTTATGAAAACAGTCAAATGTTTGCTGAATAAATTTGTGTGATTCAATGACTCAATCATAAAGACACTGGCTGTATCCGAAATCATATAATCTATTTAGTTTGAATAATTACTTCACAACCGCTAAAAAAATATTTTCTTTATAGTATGAATGTGTGTAGTATGAATGTGATCCGGACATACTACATTTGCCATGGTATCATTATCATGTAATGATACCATTACATGATAATGTAATGGTATCACTGCCATTCACAAATCCTCTCCAGTGGACTCATGGTATACTAAAGTGTCCATCATATGCACACTTCAGAATCTTGCTGGAAGTAGTAGGTAATCCAGGTAATTTTTGCCTACTCTTTTATGAGTACACTGAATTTGGACATACTTCTTTTGTCACATACTGTTTTTTGCCTACTATATAGCAGGGAAGTATGTGATTTCGGATGCCGGCAGTCACTTGATTCATTGCTGATTTAATCAGCCATTTTGAACAATTGTTTAAGTGAGCGATTTGCTGACTTGTTGCCACCTACTGGCGAAACTATGTAAACCTGCAGAAAGACTCACTGTAAAATCCTGACTAATGCACAAACTAACAGCCTTATAACAGTGCTCTTGGAATGTTCTTTGGCCAATAAAATTTGAGGACTGGAACTAACTGTTGTATAAACGGTTTCAACGGCAACAACATAAACAAACGTTTCTGGCCAAGGATGGACTAGTTAACCTATGGGAGACTTCTGCAAAGAATCAATAATGAGAAAGTCCCTCTAGAGTACAACCCGAATTCTGGAATTGGGACGTTTTTTAAATTTGAATAAAATTTGAATTCGGCCAACATTTCTGAGCGTTTTCTTTGTGAATTGTTTTGTGAATTGTCTATACCCGTGTTTGACCTAGACTGTTTTCCCATGTTTGATTCTCTGCTGCCTGCCTTGATCCTTGCCTGTTTCCTGGACTGTGTTTGTTTGCTGCCTGCCTTGATCCCTGCCTGTTACTTGACTCCGATTGTCTGCTGCCTGCCCTGATTGCTGCCTGTCCCTGTTTCTGCCATTGTCTTCTCTGTTCACTGTGCTGTATTTTACTGTTGAAATAAAGACTGTAAATGGATCCTCACTCTGCAGACCTGCATTACAGAAGACTTCGCCAACTTCCGATTCAGCAGCCATTTACCATCTCACCACCGAGGTCTCCGCTCAGTCAACCATGTTAGCGTCCCATCAACAACAGCTACAACGACTTGCCTTGCTCACGGAGGAACTCGTAAAGACGCTGCAGGGTCTTCGCGTTTCCAAGACCAGCGCCAGACCACCTGATCTACCACCACGAGCTCCCACCCAAGCCACTCTGCTACCAGTCCACGCCTCGCTTTTCTAGAAAAATTTGACGGCTCGCCAGAAAGGTGTAAGGGCTTTCTCCTGCAATGTTCATTGTTGGCAATTTTATTGATAACAAGTTTGTTGAGTCTCATGACATTCCTCTTGTTTCATGTACTTCTCTGGTGGCAGTGACAGCCCTAGATGGTCGTCCTTTGGGCTCGGGAAGAATCAAATTCACCACAGAGGATCTGATGCTTAAAACTGGAGCCCTACATACAGAGAACATTCGCCTGTTCGTCGTTGATTCTCCCCAGAGTTCTGTAATCCTCGGTCTGCCCTGGTTGGAAGCCCACAACCCTCGGATTTCCTGGACGACCAAACAGATTCTTCAATGGTCAGATTCCTGTCAACAAACCTGTTTAATCTCCTGTTCACCACCTTCCCATCCTCCCTCTGCTCCTGGGCCAGACAAATTAGTCGAGGCTTCACCCAAAGCTGGATTACCATCTGTATACCATGACCTAACTGAGGCTTTCAGCAAGGCTAAGGCATCACAACTCCCACCTCATCGACCCATCAACCTTGTGCCTGGTTTAAGTCCCTTTAGAGGCAGGATTTTCCCTCTATCCCAGCCCGAATCTACATCGAGGAGGAGTTGGCCAAGGGCTTCATTAAACCATCTACCTCAGCCGGTTTCTTCTTCGTCAAAAAGAAGGATGGTAGCCTTCGCCCATGCATCGATTACCGCAGTCTTAATTGACATCACCATCAAGTTTTGTTATCCTTTTCCTGCAGCCCTGGAACAGCTCCGTATGGCCCGGTTCTTCACCAAACTTGACCTCCGCAGTGCATATAATTTCATCCGTATTCAGGAGGGCGATGAATGGAAGACGGCCTTCTCAATGACATCCGGGCACTATGAATACTCCGCTATGCCCTTCGGATTGGTCAATAATCCATCGTTCTTTCAGGCCTTCATCAATGACATCGTCCAGGATATGCTTAACCAATGGGTTATAGTCTACATTGACGATATTTTGATTTTCTCAGATACTCTGGAAGAGCACATCCAACATCCGATCCGTTCTTCAACGTCTAATTGAGAACAAATATTATGATATTATGAGATTATGGATGCTCAAGACACGGAACCTCCTCCACCTGAATGCCCTCCTGACCACACCTATGTACCACTCTATCTCCGTCAGTGGGTCATGCAGTGGGTTCATAATTCCCCCAGCGCAGGTCATCCAGGTATAACAGCCACCATACATCTCCTATCAATCGCTTCTGGTGGTCGACTCTGCAACATGATACCATCATCTTCATTCGTAACTGTACTAACTGTAACATTTCCAAGTCCTCTCATCAACGTCCGCCGGGCCTTCTCCATCCACTTCCTGTTCCACGACGGCCCTGGTCACACATCTCCATAGACTTTGTTATGACCTTCCCAATTCTAGAAACTATACCACTGTTCTCACAGTCACTGATCGTCTCTCCAAGGCTTGTCATCTGATTCCTTTAGTCAAACTACCTACTGCTTTTGAGACTGCCGAGGTCCTGTTGGAACAGGTCTTTTGGTTTTACGGTCTTCCCGAGGACATCGTTTCAGACCGCGGTCCCCAATTCACCTCCCATATCTGGAAGGCCTTCTGCCAACACCTCAATATTAACATCACTCTCACCTCCGGCTACCACCCTCAGTCCAATGATCAGGTGGAACGCGTGAACCAGGAACTCATTCGCTTTCTACACTCTCACTCCAACATGACTGGAGCCGCTTTCTCCTGTGGGCAGAATATGCTCAGAACTCCCTACGAAAACCATCTAGGGGTCTCACACCTTTTCAATGCATGCTTGGCTTCCAGCCACCCCTCTTTCCCTGGTCTGGGGAACCCTCGGAGCTTCCCGCCATCAACGACTGGCTACAGAGGAAACTTGGAACGCAGCACATGTGCACCTTCAGCGCGCCATCTACAGTTAGGGAACAGGTCCAGTCCCACATATGCACCTGGACAATGGGTTTGGCTCTCCTCAAGAAATCTTCGACTCGGGCTCCCGTGCAAGAAACTCAGTCCCAGGTACGTGGGTCCTTTCAAGATTCTTAGACAGATTACTCTTGTATCTTACTGTTTGGCTCTCCCTGTTAATTATCATATCACACCCACATTTCATGTCTCCCTGCTCAAGCCCGCCGGTGTGCCGAGAGGAGTGGAGGACCAGGAGGAGGCCATGGACAAGAGTACCCCTCCCCTTGTTGTTGACGGCGAGGAGGCCTATCAAGTACGAAAACGTCTCACCTCCCGACGCCGGGGCCGGGTACTGCAATACCTCTTTGACGGGTATGGCCTGGAGGAGAGATCATGGGTCAATGCTCAGGACATCCCAGACCCCACGCTCCAGCCCCTTGGCCCCGTGGGAGGCCGCAGTGTTGTGCTTCTCCTTGATTCTCTACTGAACAATTTTCCACTTTGAAACAGTCCATTTTATATGAGCCTTGGCCCACAGGATATGATGGCGCTTCTGGACCATGTTCACATATGGCTTCACATGATAGAGCTTTAGTTGGCATCTGCAAATGGCACGGCGGATTGTGTTTACCGACAGTGGTTTCTGGAAGTATTCCTGGGCCCATTTAATAATGTCATTAACACAATCATGCTGATGAGTGATGCAGAATCTTTTAACGCACTCTTTCACAGATTGGAGAGCCTATGCCCATCTTTACTTCTGAGAGACTCTTCCTCTCTAAGACATCCCTTTTATAGCTAATCATGTTACAGACCTGATATCGGTTAACTTAATTAGTTGCTAGATGTTCACCCAGCTGAATCTTTTCAAAATTTCTTGCTTTTTCAGCCATTTGTTGCCTCCGTGCCAACTTTTATGAGACCTGTAGCAGGCATCAAATTTGAAATGAGCTAATTTAGTGGATAAAAGTGTAAAATTTCTCAGTTTAAACATTTGTCATGTTATCTATGTTCTATTGTGAATAAAATATTGGCTCATGTGATTTGAAAATCTTTTAGTTTTCATTTTATTCAAATTTAAAAAACATCCCAACTTTTCCGGAATTCGGGTTGTAGATTATTTCTGATAACAAGCAAAATAAATAATTACTTTAGCTAGCAAGTTAAAACTATGTCTAGCCAGTATTATTTTGGGTTACCAGAAGAAGAAAATAACCGTTACTTGGCCAAACTTAAATGCGATAAAGTTACACTACCGGACCCGTTCAACAAAATGTTGAGGTACACACAAGTCAGTCAGGTACACATCTTTGAATACCTAGTCGAGAAGGAATGTGTATATACAAGGTAGGCGTTCAAGGCATATCGCAGCTTGGATGCATATGACAAACACAGACCGGAAGTTAACTTCAGGCGCGTAACCGTGGCAACGGGCGTGTGTCCAATGAAACGGTCAATAGTGACTCAATAAATATGTATGAGGCATATAGGGTGCATGGGTAGCACAATCCTGACATCTCATCATGAGGAACTGAAGCAAGATTTTCTCTATTAATGTCTCCATTTATAATACTGAACTGCTGAACTGCAGAAGCTTTATATCCACTTTGCGGTGAAGCCTAAAACACAGATAGACTGTCTCACCTGTCTGCACCTGTGAAATAAAGGTGCTGTTAGTCTGGAGTTCTGAGCCTCTGGGCAACAGCAAGTCTGTCTGCTGTTGGAGGATCAACCCAGCATTATTTGGTTTGCTTTCAAGTCTTCTATGGGCAGCAAATATAAAATAATATTGGCTTGGTTTCACAGTAAAGAACAGCTTAACTGCACACATACCATATTTCTGAGCTGACGGTGCCCACACAATTCACATCCAAGAAGAAGGCAAAAGCAAAGCAAACATATTTAAAGAACGATAAAGCAGAGGGTCAAAGTACTGAAGAAGAAACTGAGAGGCGATTATGTATAAGGAAGAGGAGGGGTGAAAAAAGACAGGATAGAAGAGAAACACAAGGAAGACTGACAGACAGCTCAGAGAAATTGAAAGAGGTAAATATAGAGAAATGGAGACAACAGAAAGAAGGAAGAGAATGAATGACTTTTTGCAAAAGGAGAGACAGAGACTGTGACAGAAGAGAGAATGAACAGAAGAAAGACAGATAAAGAGAGGAAGTCAGACTAATTGCCTCAGTCCTGGATTTGCGCCCGTCAGATGCTGCGCACTGACATTAAAATTGATTTCTTTTCTGCCACGGATCACCTGCACTGCTGGAGAGAGATCACAGTCGGCCTGCCAGCGCGAGCTTCAGCTCCAGGAGCCGCTGGTGCAGGGGACACAGGGTCAAATCTGCTGCCCTTCAAATGTGTACGTGAGGAAGATGTTTGTACCCTTTAATCTAGAATGAGACAAAGTCCTGAGAAAGATGGATCTATCTATCTATTTATCTATCTATCTACAGTATCTATCTATCTATCTGTCTGTCTAAAATATCTATTTATCTATCATTTTTTTACGACAGATACAGATGGACAGACAGACAGACAGACAGACAGATAGATAGATAGATAGATAGATAGATATTTCAGACAGACAGATAGATAGATAGATATATAGATAGATAGATATTTTAGACAGACAGACAGATAGACAGATAGATAGATAGATAGATAGAGGCACAAGTGTTTTTCAGCCAGACTAAAATCATACAGATGACATCATCTCTTTCACTTGTACTCACACATTCCTCTCTCTCTCTCTCTCTCTCTCTCTCTCTCTCTCTCTCTCGCTCTCCCTTCCTCAGTTTTTCTCCTCCCTCCATTTCTCTCCTCTTTCTACACCATTTTACAGCGATAACTAGATTTCCTCATGTTGGTTGTTTCTGATCTAAAATTCTGTGGCCGTACAGAGAAACATGTCTTCATCAGTTTCTATCAGATGTGAGCTTTGCGGTGAAGCAGACTTCCCTTGATGAGAAGACTGTAGCTGCTGCTGGAGAGAGTCTTGCACCACCTTCTAAAAATACCTGTCCTAAATTCTCAAAACCCAAACGGAAACACAGAAGCACTGAATAGAGCTCGTCTAAAGCTGACATCCGCCAAAATGAGCTGTTTGAGATGTTTGCCGTTTTTTTCTTGCAGAAGACACATTATGAGAAATCGTTTTCACCAGGCTTGGATCTCGTGAAATGTTCAAGTACTAAATTCTGAATTTAGTGAATGTTTGTCACCAGCAATCAAGTTCAGTGACTCAAATTGTATCACCAATATTTCAATCAAAAGCTACTTCCCCTTCTTGAATCAAGTTCAGTTATTAAAATAGCATTTCCACTATTTGCATCATGTTTGAAGATTCAAAATCAACTTATTTGAATCAAGTTCAATGATTCAAATACTATTTTCACTTTTTGAGTCAAGTTCAATGATTCAAAGAGCATTCCCACTATTTGAATCATGTTTAAGCATTCAAATAGCAATCCCAAAATTTGAATCATGTTCAAAGATCTCAAATCTACTTATTCGAATCAAGTTCAATGATTCAAATTGTATCACCCATATTTTAATCAAAAGCTACTTCCTCTTCTTGAATCAATTTCAATTATTCAAATAGCATTTCCACTATTTGCATCATGTTCAAAGATTCAAAATCAACCTATTTGAATCAAGTTCAATGATTCAAATATTATTTTCATTTTTTGAGTCAAGTTCAATGATTCCCACTATTTGAATCATGTTTAAGAATTCAAATTGCATTCCCAACATTTGTATCACATTCAAAGATCTTAAATCTACTTTTTCGAATCAAGTTCAATTATTTGGATTGTATCATCCATATATTTTAATCAAAAGCTACTTCCCCTTCTTGAATCAAGTTCAACGATTCAAATACTATTTTCACTTTTTGAGTCGAATTTCAATGATTCAAATACCATTTCCACTATTTGCATCATGTTCGAAGATTCAAAATCAACTTATTTGAATCAAGTTCAATGATTCAAATACTATTTTCACTTTTTGAGACAAGTTCAATTATTCAAATAGCATTCCCACAATTTGAATTATGTTCAAAGATTCAGAATCTGGATTCAAAATGGCTGTTTCCTTCTTGCAGAAGACAAATGATGAGAAATCATTTTTTACCAGGCTTGGACCCCGTGAAATGTTCAAGTACTAAATTCTGAATACTTTCCCATTTAGTAAATGTCTGTCACCAGTGTAGCCGCTTTTTAGAGTTGAAATTCATCACCTACTTTTAGATAAAAATCAAGTTTGCAAATCTGTTTAATCAGAGTTGCCTCAAGAGCAAAAGGTTAAACATACAGTGCAGTGCCCAGAAAACATAGACTGGAGAACTGAACAAGATTTTGTCCTTACGTTAATGCAGGGTAAAAATTACTGAACCAATGACAACAAAAAATGCATTATTCATGCTGTGATCTACAAGCTTCAATTCTCTGCCAGTCTGGTAAATATCTGAATGCATTTGCATTTCTAAGAGCCCTTGGGAATAAGGAGTTTGCCTTTGGTTCCCTTGCCTCAAGGTGCTGCAGCAGCATTGGTTTGAAACAATATAACCATGTTTGTTTGAGAAAATATCAAGTATCAGTTCAATACCTATTGATGTGTGATAATGCTATCTGCAATTAGAATAATCAGATGAAAAACTTAGGCTGCAATGTCAAATCCACTCATGATATATATTTCATGCAAAGAACTCATTTTCACAGGTTATATGGTGAGCAGGAGCAACAGTGATTATGCTACGATGAAAAAGAAGGCACATAAAGAATGAGAAAAAAATCCTAAGTGGAGTCAAATTTCCAACACTAGGAGACGTGTAACATCTGTTCGGAGATATAAATGCGAGCTGGGTTTCTTTCTGGCAACCTAGCCAGATTGGACTTGAGCTGAATTTCCATGGCAACCACTTTGTACCACCTCGGTTGCTCAAATCTGGTTGAGTTCCATGCATGCTGGCTGAGACGGCATCTTGTCCTCGCATGGTCCAAACAATCAATCTTCACCACTCTTTATGGCTTCACTATAACAGAACACGTGGCTTCAGCCTCCCAGGAGAGCAGCTTGATTTCAGCAACAAGACTTGCATGACTCCTCTGAATCACTGTACAACGATTCAAATACTACTCCCACCAACTGATTCTTGTTCATTGTTCCAAATACTAGTCTTAGATTAAATCTTTTGATTTTGTCTCTGTTATTGTTGGGCATTTGATCAACTTTACTTAATTTGACTTGGCTAATCCTGAATTGCATTCAGTGGTTCAAACAGGACTTCCCCTCTGTTTCACGATTCAAATACTTTCTCTATTTGAACTATATGTTCAAGTAGTACTATTATGTCTATTTTAATCAATTTAATGAACCAAGTACTATTCCTACTATTTAAATCAAGGGTTCAAATGCTATGTTCCCTATTGGAATCAAGTGTATTAATTCAAATTCTACAACCCCTATTTTAATCAAGTCCAATGATTCAAACACTATTTTCACTTTCTGAGTCAAGTTCAATATTTTTAAGTTCACTGATTCAAATTGTATCACCCATATTTAAATCAAAAGCTAATTACCCTTCTTGAATCAAGTTCAATGATTCAAATACTATTTTCACTTTCTGAGTCAAGTTCAATACTTTTAAGTTCACAGATTCAAATTGTATCACCCATATTTAAATCAAAAGCTAATTACCCTTCTTCAATTATTCAAATACCATTCACACTATTTTAATCATGCTAGAAGATTCAGAATCTACTTATTTGAATCAAGTTGAATTATTCAAATACTATTTTCACTTTTTGAGTCAAGTTCAACGATTCAAATACCATTCCTACTATTTGAATCATGTTCAAAGATCCCAAATCTACTGATTTGAATCAAGTTCAATGACTCAAATTGCATCACCAATATTTCAATCAAAAGCTACTTCCCCTTCTTGAATTAAGTTAATTTATTCTAATAGCATCCCCACTGTTTGAATCCTATTCAAAGATTCAAAATCAACTTATTTGAATCAAGTTCAATGATTCAAATTGTATCACCCATATTTCAATCAAAAGCTACTTCCCCTTCTTGAATCAAGTTCAATGATTCAAATACTATTTTCACTTTCTGAGTCAGTGATTCAAATACCATTCACACTATTTAAGTCATGTTCGAAGATATTAAAAATCTACTTATTTCAATCAAACGCAATGATTCAAATACTATTTTCACTTTTTGAGTCAAGTTCAATGATTCACATACTATTCCTACTATTTTAATCATGTTCAAAGATCCCAAATCTACTTATTTAAATCAAATTCAGTGACTCAAATTGTATCACCAATATTTCAATCAAAAGCTACTTCCCCTTCTTGAATCAAGTTCAGTGACTCAAACAGCATTCCCAATATTTGAATCATGTTCAAAGATTCAATATCTACTCATCTGAATCAAGTTCAAAGTACTCTCATTATTTGAACCATGTTCAATGATTCAAATGCTACCTCCTGCATTTGAACCAAGTTCAATGAATGAGATACTAATCTTATCTTAACTCCAGTGAATCTATCTCAATGATTGTCTCTGAAGCTTTCAGAAACATTTATTTATTTATTATGTTTTTAGCATGTTCCAATGCAAGTATCATAGTGTTTGTAGTGAAATTCATTTGCAATACTCGTCCCTAAAAGGGCCTTTATAAACTACAAAAATTTAAAACAAATTTAAGAGGAAAAAAAGTCTCAAAAAGAAGATAAACAAAAAGTCTTAATGCTGTACTGATGAGCGTTATTGATTTGACTTGTCCAATCCCCCATCTGAATCATGCTCAATGATTCAAATACTTTACGACCCAATTTTTAATGAGTCCCTTTATAATGTCTTACAGTCCCGTCTGTTATTTTTCCAGCACTGGATTCTACTCCTGAAATATCAGCTGTGTTCTGTTATCACAATGTATTATTAGAGAAATGATAGAAGCAGATGTCATCCACAGCTCTCACGTGTGCGTCCAAGCAGCTGGAGACTTACATAGCAGAATTTGCTGACAATGACAAGGACCTTATTCTTTGAGTGCAAGCCCCTTGAGGTTTGGAATAAATTTTATTTTCTTTCCATACATATTCACAGCCATCTCCACACTCCAAACGCTAGCTTGGCTTAGAGATGCACTCATAAAATCTGAATACAGCAGCATGACCAATAAAGCATGCACAGGATTCGTGGAAAGTCTACATAATATTCTGCCTGACACTGAAAGCAACATTCGGACTGACACAAAAAATCTGTTCCTGACATCTTGAAAATTATACAAATTATAACAATATCCATGCAGGCCAATGTCGCAGACGATTATGCTTAATTAATCGTGAAAAGCAAAAATCGTAAAATATGATTAATAGTGCAGACGATTTCTGAGAAGGCACTATAAAATATGTTACCCTATTTTTGGCTGTTTCCAGAGAAAAATAAGCATTTTGTGTTTCTTAATTCAATTCAGTTAAATCAAATTAATACAATTAATCGTGCAGCCCTATTTTTTGCAATAACATTCTTACATTTGTAAGCCTAACTAAATTTCCACTAGATACTGGAAATTATGTAGCACTGATATGAACAGGTTTTGGGAAGTGTCTGAAAAATGATGTGTTGGTAATTTTATTACAGGTTAGTTTAGCTGCTTTTACCTCTTGACAAGCTCTCAGGATCCTTTTAGTGGCCATATCATGTGTAGGACGTTTCTGCAAAACGAACAGGGCTGCATGCTGTCCTCAAAGTCCTCTTGCCTGCTAAATGTGTGTGACTTTCAAGTCTCTGCGAGATCAGTTCAATAAATCTTCCATCTCAAAGAGATACTTTAATTTTCTGGACCCCACTCCATATCTCTTTTCAGCTCTTGTTTTTCAGATGACACAAGCACAAAACAAATAGCCCAGGAGTACCCGAGAATGAAATATAACAAGAGAGCACTCAGAGAGCGGTAAGAAATAACTTTGTGACATACACACAGCGTGATGCGCCAATCCTCGCAACTATTTGGAAGATCTGGGCTACAATTCACAAAGGCCTTCCTCACACACCTGAAGTGCTATTAAGTCTAGATTCATGGAGGCAAACACAGACAGAGTGAGCCCTCCTTCAAACACACTGGCAAGAGGAGCAACTTAAATATCCATTGTTGAACAGCCTAACAATGAGTGAAGAGCTGAGTGCATTTCTCATGCAAGACATTGCATTGGATATTAAAGTAGCACTGATTATTAGTCCGCATGAATTCATTTGGGACATGGGTGTCTATTAATGACTAAAATAAATTGTCCATGTTCTTATTTTGAGCAATTTAATTGGTACACGTTATTCAAAATTTTTTTCTTAAATGAATTGACCCTTCGCCAGGAGTTTGATTGACAGGTGATCTAACCAATCATAATGCCGAATCCACCATTTTTTCCGACAAAGCAGTCAGGGGAGTAAGCAGATTAACGTCGGTGGACTTGAACTTGAAAGATGGTGTGTACTGACGTCTTTCCGCGATTGAAACAACATTTCTTATGATGTTCATTTACGTTTACTTAATACTATAAATGAACTAGAAGGAAGAGATGAGCGGTTCATGAACCGCCTGAACTGAGGCGCTACAGCAATCTGTCACGACACATTAAAGAGCCACAAAATGGTATTTATTGTTTAAATTTCTTTAAAAATGACAAAATTTGAGACTTTGTTTCATATCAAAAGTACAACATGTCCTCCAACCAATATGCCCATATAGGTCGTTTTGTCACTTCCCTGAAATACGACCCATAGGAGCGTTTACTAAAATTGCACCCCTATCAACAACAGGACACTTTCATTTTAATGCATTAAATACGACCCATAGGAGCATTTACTAAAGTTGCACCCCTATCGACAACAGGACATTTTCATTTTAATGCATTGTACCCTTTTATCTGTGTCATATTTCGGGTTTTTGTGTAGCTCAATTGGTAGAGCAATATACAACAATATGCAATCATGCAATCGTGGGTTCGATCCAAGGGAACTCATGTGCTCATAATGTGTGTATGCACTATAAATCACTAAGGGTAGGTTTAGGGTTGGGGTAGGTGTAGTCGTTAATAAAAAAAAGTGTTTTGCTAAATGGAAATTGGTCAAGGGTAAGGGACGGTGTAAAAAGTCCACACATTGGATTTAAATGAACACGCATTTTGATTGGTAATGACGGTCATATGTCATTTCATGGCGACAGACATAACACCACACTGTCATTATTTTTAGGCCAGCTAGAGGGCGCATGACTTTAAAATGTAAATATAGGTCATAATAAGGTGCTTGATAAAACGACCTATAGGGTTGTTTTGTGGAGGAGGACAGTCTCCAAAAGTAACCTGCTCTGTCTTGTCTGTCGACCCGTTGTCAGTGTCCTCGTTGCTCCGCAATGTATTTTTCACTGCGTGAGAATATGATATGTGGTGAGAGAGCGGCATGGCCTGTCGGACTTAGCAACAGTAACTAAAGGGGGGCGGGTCTTTGTGAACGGTCAATTATGCAAAACAACAGTGTTCCGAATACTAATATTCAGGAAACATCATGATTGCAAGTGTATGAAAGCCCAAAAGCTCTGGTAAATCATAATTATCAAAAAAAGTCATAAGTATGAGATAAAAAGTCAAAATTATGGCATGCTAAGTCATTTATGAGATTAAAAACTGAAATTATGACTTGAATTATGGCACAGCATTCAAAATTAACATAAGTTAATTATTCAATCAACTTTTTATCTCATAATTATGACTTAGTATGTCATAATTATTGTCAGTTGTTATGTCATATTTAATTACTTTTGTCATAATTATGACTTTTATGTCATAATTAAATGATTAGTTCACTTCAGAATTACAATTTCCTGATAATTTATTCACCCAAGATGTTTATATCTTTCTTAAATCGAAAAGAAAGTTTTCCGCACTATTATTTTTCTTCCCGAACGGAAGTCTATGGCAGCCCTATGAGCGGAATATGAGAAAATTATGAATCTGGCACAATCATAGAGATGGTAATGAACAGTGATTTGACCAATTTTGGAGTCTCTAGGACCAACTCTATAGCACCACCACCAGTTCAAATATTCACTTTTCTAAAGGTTATAACTTTTGAACCCTTTGTTCTAGAAAAATGAAATTCACCCGATTCCTCTCTTTGATTGCATTCAACAACTTACATTAAGACTCTGCCCAGTACAGTAGTGGCCATTTTAAAAAGTACAATATTCAATTTTTCAATACTTCTCCTTCCAGTTTTGCCCAAATCTTACAAAAACTATCTCAGATCATCTTTGGACTGAGCCGCACAGAAATGACTGAACAGATTTTTTATTCATCTTTGTTCAAAAGTGATGATGTCGCGAACTTAACAAGGTCGACCCGAAAGAGACTGTATCTCGGCCAAAACTTGAGCAATCGAAATGAAAATTGGTACACTTCATTGAAGCCATGATCTGAGGGCCTCTGGTCTCTTTGTCTGAGTAAAGCAGCATTACACTTGCTAACCTTGCAGGCTTGCCTTCTAGCAGCTTTGGAATGGATCTGCACTTTGCATTCTAACCGGAAAAAGTACACCAACAGTTTCAACATACTATGGAACACACTAATTCTAATTTTGAGTACTATTTAGGACGGATAGAATGCGAATTGGGACTCAGCAAATCACTTGTTTCTTTCCTGAATCAATCAGTGTTTTTGAACAATTCAATGACTCATAAAGATGATTACTTGTCACCACCTACAGGCATAACGATGTAACCTCTAGATAGAGTCAATAAAATTTCCCCACCATTAACGCAGTTTATTCTAAAACCTTCCGCTGGCATGACTTTAGCTTTTATTATATAATGTTTAACAATAACCAAATACTAATTTTGATATTTTAGCAATCCCAATTCAATCTGGCTGCATTTTTCTGCAATTGACCATTCGCAAAGACCCGTCCCCTTCACTATTACTATATATCGCGGAGCAAAGAGGACACTGACAGACAAGTCAAAATCAAAATGTGGGTGGAACAATGATGAAAACATATTGATTTTGTCTGCATCATAGGTTAGAATGGTTGAGTTAGGCTACATCTTTCCATTTTAGAGGCATAGCTTTGTGGAAAGCTGCTATTCTGAGTCTATTCAATTAAATATTGGAATAAAATTCGAAAGCTCCATCTTTGTAATTCAGGGGAGCGTTTGACTGTCAATCCAGTGAACACTATAGATTTCTCTCCTCGTTTTTTCCTCAGACCATTGAGGGTTGAGAGTGCATCCTGGGAGTTTTCCAGGAGGGGTGGAAGCGGTACAGTGTGATTAATATGGGTGTCACCTGGCAGGCAGAACCAGGAGCTCCATCGTGCCTCATAATGCCATCCGATCTGAATAACCTCTCGGCTTAATGCGCCCTCCCCGTCGCCTGCGGCTGGTACTTTAATGCCATTATTAACCCTTTTCCACCTGCATCAGACATTCTTACTTACTCCTCGAGACACAAGCTTGATATATGACACAATATGGCTCTGAAAGAAACCGTTATGTCACCATAGGAGCACATGCAGAAGGCAATGCCTCTCAGCTGGTGAGTTACGGAGCCCCTAAAGGGATATATGGTGATTAAAAAAATATGAGATGGGAGGAAAAATTACATTTTTTTGCGTTCTTTCGCAAATGTTTAGCGTTCACCCGAGAAACTTTGCGTTCGCTCGCAAGCTGTTTGCGTCCAAACATTATTATCTATTATTAAACACTATTTGTTCTTTCTCGTTATTTCTTGAAAATTCGCGCCGGGCTACGTGAATGACGCTAATTGGGTAATGCGATTGTCGCGAACAGTGATATTCGCCTCAACCGCGTAGTCCGCGCAAGTGTTGTCCGACGTGTTGTCGTGCAAGACAATCAGTGAAGAGCTTATTGACACGTCCGGTTTGTTTTAGAAAATGGAGGAGAGCATTATTGTAGCCGTCTGCAGGCATCCCGAAATTATCCCATACAAAGACGGGACAAAAAAGGAGATGGCTTAGAGAAAAGTAAGCGAGGAAGTTGGACTACCTAGTAAGTGATGAAAACGCTATGGTGTGCACACACCATCAGTTCGTATCGTCATGTTTGTGGTCTCTCACATTTTGAAAATCTTTTGAGTATTTTCTTGTAAAGCATATTCCAATAATCTTTGTTTTATTTAGAATTTCAAAAAATCTTGATTAGCTTCCAATCCTATAGCCACCATATTGTGTCCTCACATTTTTCTTTGATTGGTCCGTCTACTCCTCCTTATACTGTCTCTATATACATGACAGACACATAAATATTAAGATTGCAAGGTTATTTATTAACATATGTCCATAGAGATCTTGTAAAAACGGGAGTAGATATATTGCTTGCATTTTTACAAGATAGGACACACTCATAAAGTCATGACAGATGCAAGTCTATGAGGAAGAAATCTGCCCTGCAGTATATGATGCAGTACAATATATTTGAGATATATAATTTCAAACATTTAATACTACTGGCCAAACCAATGAAAATGCAACTTTAGCATCAGTATAAACATCATAAAATCACAGATGTCAAAAGGCAAGTGCCAGAATCAAATCATATTAGTTAATACATAACATCTTTTACTATTCAAACTGTATTTTTTCCTTGTTTGACCGCTTAATGGCTCCACGCTCATTTCATTATTTTTACGACGAGACTCTTAAGAAGACCGCGTGATCCTGAGGAACAGAAAATTGCATTTCCTTTGCAAGAAAATTGGCTGTAAAGACCTCCAACATGAATTCCTAGCTGAGCTGTTGCACTTTGCCTGAGAGGAAACAATAAAAAGGGATTTAAAATTTATCATATCAGATTTTTATGTATTTGTGCCCATCCTTGAGCTTCAATAAATGGCAATAAATAAACACCTGCACTTTCATCCAACACCTTTTTCTTGGTTCCATGAGGCTTCAGTGATGAATGGAAACAGATATGAAAAAATGAGCATACGGTAACCCTTAGATAAGAGACTCACAAACCAAACCAGAAAAAATGACTTGATCTGAAATGGAAAAAGTTTTTTGGTAAATCAAAATGTAAAATTGTTATGCTGATCACTTTGAACTCTGGATCTCAGAGTTTCTCGGAACGGAGGTTTTAAATCACGTGTCCGTTTGAACACGAGTCAAGGGCCGAATCAAATTTTGATCTATTTTTAGAAACGCATTGATCTTTCATGCAGAATCTGTTTCAAGTGTTGAGCCCAGCGCTGACACTCCTCCACATATAATTATGTCAAAAAATCTACCCAAAAGCTCAGTGCAAGTATTGCTCTGACCATTGACTTATTCCCATGCTTTTTATTTTCTTTTTCCTTGTTCTAATTCCTCTTGATTGATCCTGTCCATTTCCATGGTGTTTGCCAGCCTCTGGTGTGAGTATTGATCTGTCGAGAACATTCTGGAATTTCTCTAAATCAAGTTGTTCCTTCTCGGAGAAACCGGAATATCATGTTCAATTTCACATTCTCCAAATTGGTAAAAGGCTTTCAACTTTAACCTTCACAACACATCGCTGGGAGAAGAACCTTTTTGTGTCGTTTTCACGGATCTAGTGGGACTTCTCTTTAAACCACATCATAGTGCAACCATTTTTAGTTTCATCTGAGCAAATTTCATCAATAAATATCACGTTTTATAAATGTACACTGCCATTCAAAAGATTTTTTTTATGAAAGAAATTAATACTTTTATGCAGCAAGGAATTTACAGTAAAGACATTTATAATGTTACAAAAGATTTTTTGATTTCAAATAAATGCTGTTCTTTTGAACTTTCTATTCACCTTAAAGAAATGTATCACTGTTTCTGCAAAAATATGAAGCAGCACAACTCTTTTCAACATTGATAATAATCAGAAATGTTTCATGAGCAGCAAATCAGCATATTGGAATGATTTCTGAAGGACATGTGACACTGAAGACTGGAGGAATGATGCTGAAAATTCAGCTTTGGTCACAGGAATAAATTACATTTTAAAATATATTCAAATAGAAAACAGCTATTTTACAATATTACTGTATTTATTACTGTGTTCATAAGAGACTTTTTAAAAAAACAATGTTTTTACTGACCCCAAAGTTTTGAACGGTAGTGTATTTGTATAAATTAAACATTTTTTTTTTTTTTTTTTTCTGTACATCCTTCATTTTTTTTTTTCTAAAACCAGCATTTACTAAACCCTCTCTCGCATAAATCAAAAGAAATGCATTAACACATAAGAAGCAACCCCCGGCGGACCGTCTCATGCTCTGCAAAGAGTGTCCCATTCATTCAGTATCTGATTGCAGCACATCAAAAATTCATTACTGGGATTCTAATTGAGTTGTTCCCCAAAGGAAGATCCCTGTATTCTTTAGCCTCTCCTCAGAAACAAGAGTGCGACACATGGATCACACCATAAGGGCTCATTAAGATGCAGAGGAGTCTCTGGCCTGCTCCAACAAATGCCATCCTGGTTGGGGTCAGTTTTTCCAATCTGTCTCTGTATACATATGAAGTAGGGCCAGGATAATGGGGATGTATTGTTGATGTTGGATCCAAAAGGCCGATCTGAAGATGAATAATATGTAGTAATCTAAAAACAAACATGACATCTAACAAACAAAAGAAAAGATGAAGGCCAAGATTTTTTCCTATTTTTGCATTAGTGTTTTTTTTTTTTTTTTATAAATAAAATACTTACTAAAAAGTATAAAACTGGTGTACTGGGTATAAAGCAGAAATGTACACTTGAAATTATATAAATATATAATATTATAATATATATATATATAATATATATTGTACTGCATCATATACTGCAGAGCAGATTTCTTCCTCATAGACTTGCATCTGTCATGACTTGTCCTATCCTGTAAAAATGCAAGCAATATATCTACTCCACAAGATTATTTAATGTTTTTGTAAAAAGTCTCTTATACGCTCATGAAGGCTGTACTTATTTGGTCCAAAAATACAGTAAAAATTGTAATAATATTTCACAAAATTACTATTTCAAGTACATGTTTTCTATTGTAATATGTTTTAACATATAATTTATTCCTGTGATCAAAGCTGAATTTTCAGCATCATTCACCAGTCTTCAGTGTCACATGATTCTTCAGAAATCATTCTAATATGCTGATTTGCTGCTCAAGAAACATTTATGATTAATGTTAAAAACAGTTGTGCTGCTTCATTTTTTTTTTTTTTTTTGAGGATTTGATGAAAAGAAAGTTAAAAATAACATTTTATTTGAATTAGAAATCTTTTGTAACATTATAAATATCTTCTTTACTGCCACTTTTGGTTAATTTAATGCATCACTGCTGAATAAATGTATTAATTTCTTACTGAACCCAAACTTTTGAATAGTATTGTTTTAATAATTTAATTGCAAAGCTCACAATCTGGACAATGATGCAAAACATTATTTTCATGATTTTCAAATCAACTTAGACAATTAATGTGGTTCAGATTACATAATATTTTGCATTTCTGTTTCTAAACCAATCAACTTCATTGTATTAACTCAAATTTTTGATTTTCAACCAGGCAACTTTAAGTTAAACCAACAATTCTTTTTTACAGTGTGTTTATTATGTTTACAGCTGTGACACGCCAACATGTTGCTATAGTCATAATTTCACTCAACAATCATGAGTCGTCTGAAGTAGGAGTGACTCCTTTTTTCCATACACACTACACACACAAAACCACAACTTATGGGATATTAAAATGAAAATAATTCCAGGTACTCCCAAAAATCTGCAGCATTAGTATGGCTATTGGAGTATATAATAAAGGGCACATTGACATAATTATACCTGAACACAGTTTTATTTTCTGCCACAAATGATGATCTGTTAGCCTCCCATTTGCCATTTTACTGTGGAGAGACTTTGAGAAAGCGTTTCATTATCTTGCTAATTTCTGGGCAGCAGCTCATTACAGGCTACCTCATATTTTTCTTAAGAAAACACAAATCTAGAAATAAGAGCTCTTGTTTCCTGCTTATCATCAGGCTGGCATGGATCCAGGTGTGTAAAAGGCCTCTTTGACATTTGTGTTAAATCTGGCTGTTTGTACCATTATAAACTGGAGTCAGCCTGCGGTGTGGGAGTACGTGCAATCAGGCCTAGAGAGGTTATGATGACCAAAAAGGTCATTTCAAGGTCAAATCTTGCAAATGATAAAGGAAAGTTTGCCCTCAAATTACAATTCTGCAATTATTTACTCGCCCTCTTGTCATTTCAAACCTGTATTCTGTTTTTTACCTTTCAGTTTCCACACATTTACAGTTTATAGTGACCATGTCTGTCAAGCTTCAAAAATGTACCATTAAAGCTGGCGGAAAGTATCAAAAAGTAGTCATATAGAGTACAAAAACTGAATTTTAAAAGGACGGTTCACTCCAGATTCTGTCATCATTTACTCACCTTTGTTCAAAACTAGTATAACTTGATTACTTATACAAAAAAGATCAAATGAAAGTCAATGCTGACAAAAAACTGTTTGGTTACCAACATTCTTCAAAATATCTTATTTTATGTTCCGAAAAATCGAACAGATTCAAACGACACAAGGGTGAGTAAATGATGACAGAACTTTCATTTTTGGCTAAACTATGCCATTAGTAATGTTGTTATTTGGAAAAAATCTGCATAAAGATTTTCCAACATTCTGCTTAAAGGTTTAGAAGACCAAGATGGTGAGTAAATAATGACATTTTGGTTCGATTCTCCAACTATGTGCAGTTGTAGCTGCTTTAAAAAGAGTTTCCACATTTTATTCGTTACCACAGAGAGATACAACTACATCTGTGAATCTCATCATAGAAGGTGGAACATCGTCATGTGGGTTTTTTGGGAATGTTCAGTATCTTCCCTGCACTCCGAGCTCTTTTTCGGCTGCCTGCTCAATGGCTGCGTGGATAATGCGCACTTCTTCCTGGGACAGGGTTCTCTCCATGTGACGATACTCAACGCGGTAACAGTGGCTCATTCTCTTTGTCCTAGGAGTATAAAAAAGAGAAAAAGATCATCTTTATTTGATGTATTATTATTATTTTTTTATTTATAAAACAACAGTTCATTGACCACAAAAATATGTTTTATAAAAACAGCTGCTATATTTAAAGTCTTCTGAAGTCATACAATAGTTTTGTGTGATGAACAGGCAGAAATTTAAGTTATGAGATTTAAGTTGTTTTTATCTTCCCCTTTAAGTGAGCTGTTCAACACTAAAATTGGATCTTTGAATCATTGAGTTATGAATTTGAGAACTGATTCACGAACCAATTATTCAAATCGGTTTTGTGAACTGTATCAACTAATTCATTAAAAAGAACAGACTCAAAACAACAACAGCGTTCACTCATTTGATTCTCGAGTTGAACTCATTAATATGGCAGCTCTGGAGTTTATAGCTCAAAGGAGGGGGAGATTATTAATGAAAAATGACTTCAATTCCAGTCTGTTTCTCGTGTCAGTTGCACAACCAGGCTAATAAGAAAAATTAGCCTGTGATGACATTTCAGCAAAATAATAATACATTGCTTTTTGCATGTTTCATGTTACTTAAAAAAAAAAAAAAATTAAACGAGCAGTGTTGGGGGTAAAGCATTACAAGTAATGCGACTTATGTAATCAGATTACTTTTTCCAAGTAACTAGTAAAGTAATGCATTACTTTTAAATTTACAACAAAATTACTTCTTCAAATAAGTAACTCAAGTTACTTTGATTTCCCATTTAAGTGAGCTCTCCTGTCCACATGTTGAGAGAAATCGAACCCCAAACTCAAATCAACCATACTAAGCAAAAATGATTTTAGATAAACATCACATTTGTTTCATTTTTATTGTTGAAGAGTGCTGAACTTTGTTGTCTGAGTTGTGCCCTCTACTCATTTCTAGGGTGTGAAAAGGGCCTTTACATTTGCCAAAAATATAATTGTTTTTTTTTTTTTGTTAAAAAACAAGCAAGCCCAGCCCAAATGGGAAAAAGTAACGCAAAAGTAATGTAACGCAATTACTTTTTAAGGGAGTAACACAATATTGTAGTGCATTACTTTTAAAAGTAACTGCAGTTTTTCTTTGACTACCTTGTGAATCAACGTACGCGTGTACTCTTCTGATGATGACATTTGCGTCACGCGCACTTTTTTATATATATATATATATATATATATATATATATATAAGCCTATATATATTCTACTTACGAAGAAAGTGTAAAACTCTCGCAGTTCAAAAAACGTACGCTTCCCTATTCAACTCACGGAAAAAGCTTAACTGACATGATGCCAGTTCCATTTTTTTTTTCTTAACTTGAATACGGAAGGCGGTTTGGCGGAAGCTAGATATTTTACTTCATAACTTGTTAAATATGGATATTCTTCTTATCGCTTCGCTTCAGAAGGCCTTTATTAACCCCCCGGAGCCGTGTGGAGTACGTTTATGATGGATGGATGTGGATGAAAGCACTTTATTCAGCTCATACTCGTTGATTCACTGTTCACCGCCATTATAAAGCTTGGATGCGTCAGGATATTTATTAATATTTTTTTGATTGTGTTCATCAGAAAGAAGAAAGACCTAGGATGGCTTGAGGGTGAGTAAAGCTTGGGGTAATTTTCATTTGAAAGTGAACTAATCCTTTAATGTATAAAACAACCGAGCTGTGCACTCGGGGTTATGGCTGCAATACATTTGACCTGCCACAAGATGGCACTGTTTTCAACACTTTTTGACAGTTTTTGATGCTTTGAACCTTTTCCAAAAACAATCAGGGAAAAGATTTAAGAAGATTCATTTCTCGCAAATGTTTCAATCAAGTTTAGCTGTTTTAGAGAATGTTTACTCATTTTGAGCCTGGTTTTAAACATTAACTATCTGTAATGTCAATTTTTCATGTGTGGAAAACGCGGCAATTAAACAACTAAACTAGCCAATCAGATTTCTATTCACCCATCATCCACCCATGTACGCACGTACACGCATTTGAATTTTCAACACACAAACGCACACCTTTATTTATTCTCATTCTCTCTTGCTTTCTTAATATGTCAGGACTGTTCACAGATTTAAAGTTTATGTAAAAATAAAAACGCCATTAATTAGCGCCCTCTCATGGTACGCACAGTGCGTATGGCTTCAGGCGCCACTGATGTGTTCCACAGAAGAAAGTAAGTCATATAGGTTTGGAAAGACACAAGGATGAGTAAATGATCGTTTTTGGCTGAACTATGCCATTAATGTTAGTTTGGTTGTTGTACTGCAGATATTTCTGCACAAGTAAGTTATACAACAGTGTATGTGAGGTCAAGCTAATACATAGATCAAACTTGTTCAGGGAGCTGCCAGTCAACAGACCCTCTCTCTCACACACATGCAGTAAAGCCTCGTCTCAGGGGAGTAGCTGGATTAACAAAGAACAAGAAACTACAAAAGTTTTCACTTACACAGCACTCTCCAGGGAGAAGACCAAAGTCAAGCATGATTCCTTTTTTTATTGTGCATGCTGTATGTAAGCATGACTGCAGAAAACAGAGGAAAAAAGCCAAGGGTTTGGACTCTTTATAGAGCAACGAAGTGAAACAAAATGGCTGACAGGCAACTGCAGCAAAGCAGCTGCTGGGATTCCAGTGCAAATCAACGGGGAGTTGCGAGGCTACATCGGATTCACTTTGCCGATATTGGATTCGCAGTCAGCAGGCCTGGCGCCCATTGGGATGTAAACTGACATAATAATGCATCAGAGAAGCACCCTAAGAGTCAAACAGCTCCAAGACGCTTAGTGTTTTTGACTGAAGGCTTTTTTTTTTGTTGCAATTCTACTCTTCCCACAGTTGCAGTCCTCACAATCTGAGATTGAGAGAATGGTACAAATGAAACAAATGATCATACATTTTACACTGTGTCTATGCATATGTTTGCTGTCACTCAAAAACATACATTATTAATGTATTAGCAACATCTAAACGGTAAACATTTAATGTATGAACAACTTTAAAGATGTACAAATCCTCTCAGGTTTGTCGAATATTGAATTCATAAAAATAATAAATTGATTTTACCGTAGTTAATCAATAATATTAATTAAAAATATATTTAATGCATTTATAACGGATGGTTACACTTTATTTTTATGGTCCACTGTAGACATTCTACTAACAATAAGTAACGTTACATGTCAACTAAATCTCTACAGTTACATGTCAACTAAAGCTCATTAGAATTTTAGTTGACTGGTATGTGAGGGATCGGGTTAGTAGAATAAGTTGACATGTAGTTGCAAAGTTACTTATAGTTAGTAGAATGTCTAAAGTGGACCACCGAAATAAAGTGTAACAGATTCATTTCTGATTTCTGGTGCCGTATTCAACTAGTTATTAAAGGGGTCGTGAACTGCATTGTTTTATAATGTTTCCTGGAGTGCACTTTTAATGTTTGTATGATTTTTTTTACTTCAAAAATTGTCATAATTTAGAAATAAAAGGCATTTGTCCTACTCTGATTTCAGCCCTCTTATTTGAACGCTCTGTTTTAAGGGGCGTGTCTGCTGTGAGACTTCAGTGTAAACGCCCACAGTATTACTCTCTCGAAAACTTTTAGCACGTTTTTACTATTACAGCTCTCAAGGTTAACTAATCGTAAAAAATTGTTTATAGCATTACATTTAGGTCTATGGCACTATATTTAGATCGTGGCATGGAAGGTTGCAGTGATGACCATTGAATATCGTCATTGCAGCTTGATTTCTGCACACTAATGCATGCTTTCATCATAACTAACAGTGCAAACACATTGTAAATAAGATTTATAAAGGGATTTTTTCCAGAATCCAGTCACTGATAGACTAGCACTGTTTGATTGACAGCTACAGCGATTGTAAAGGGAGCGTTCTTTGATCACTTTCTATATATAATTTAAGCACATTTTAAATAATGATTATTTTCATCCTACTAATAGAAACAATGTGACTTTGACCGTTTAGTCACTGGTTTGATTTACTGACACATAGACCAAGAACATCTAACTGTACATGAATCATTACATATCAGATCAGGCATTATAATTAATACAGTTACTTACATGTTGTCGCATTTCTATCAAGTCCATATTGTAAAAGTCTGTTTGCAAAGCCTGCGTCAAAATTGCGACCGATTTACCAAAGAATCCACAGTAATAATAGCTGTTTTTGGACTAACAAGAAAGATTTCAGTTCTGAAACTTACAGGATATTCTTATTGTATGATGGCCTGTTATGTCAAAAGCTCAAGGAAAATTTGATTTCTCAGTTCATGACACTTTTAAGGAATTAATCACTGTAAATTATCTTCACTGTACCTTTTTTTGGGTTCATTTTAAGCCAGCTTCAGTGTTTACGTCTGAACGCATGCGTTGTGCTGCTCACGTGACCAGAGCCAATACTGAGTGCACAAAAAGTATTCTTGTTGCTTCATAATAATAAGGTTGAACCACTTTTTTAGGTTTTAACGACGACTTTAGTACCTTTCTGGACCTCAATGTCATTGCTCCCTATGTGTGGATCAAATACCCTTGGATTTAATCAGAAATAATTAATTTGTGTTCCAAAGACAAACTAAGGTATTACAGTTTTGGGACGACATGAGGGTAAGTACTTAATGACAGAAACTTAATTTTTGGGTGAACTAACCCTTTAAAAGTAAAGGTTTAATTTGGCATTGATGGTTCCACGAAGAACCTTTAACATTCACAAAAGGTTCTGTATATTGGAAAAAAGGGTCTTTAGATTTTTAAAATGTTCTTCATATTAAGAAAAAAATGTTTTTTGGGGGAACCTAAAATGGTTCTTTATGGCACTGCTGCAAAACTCCCCCTTTTGGAAACTTTATTTTTAAGAGTGTAAAGGTTAAAGTGTAAATGCAGTGGTTTCTCCCTGCATCTCAGTATCAATACAGCCTCTCTCAATCCTCACAGTGAAGAAGCTAAAAATAACCTCCAGATGAGTGTGATCCCTGGGGAACTCATCCATTACTGATTGACACATAAGGAATGATCATACCTGGTGATGTGTGAGGAGAGATAATTAATCAAACCACAGTTAGTGTGAGCAAAGACACAGTTAAAGGGAAAGCAATTAACGTAAACCCCAGAACAACCGAAAAAAACACTGCTATAAATAGACTGCTGTAAAAAAAGACAGCTATGAATATATCTGTGAAACGTGACCGCTTTCTACCCACACATGCTGTGGAAAGCGATCCTGCGAACTTGTGGAACCGTCGGCTGGCGCGCAGACGCCGTCTAATAGCCAGAGATCTACTGTGAGAGATCCACAAATGCAAAGCCTGACAAGTTTTAGGCTATCGCCGGCGGCCACTGGGACATGGAAGCTTTCACGCATCCCAAACAGCCAAAGCAGATAATTGGATAAAGTGATTTTTATCCAGCACTAAAATCATTCCCTGTTTATCTCTCACATCAGTATTATAGAAGGAAAGAAATGCTTCAAAAAGCTGGGAAGCTACTCCAAACGAGAGAGAGAGAGAGAGAGAGAGAGAGAGAGAGAGAGAGAGAGAGAGAGAGAGAGAGAGAGAGAGAGAGAGAGAGAGAGAGAGAGAGAGAGAGAGAGAGAGAGAGAGAGAGAGAGAGAGAGAGAGAGAGAGAGAGAGAGAGAGAGAGAGAGAGAGAGAGAGAGAGAGAGAGAGACTTCCCTCATATTTAAAAAAAAAATCTTAAATATTTTCCTCATATTTTGATGGTTTAATTGAACTTCTAGTGTGGTTTAAAATAAATATCAAATATTAAAAACAAAAGAAAGAAAATATATTAGTGCTATATGTATGTGTGTATATATATATATATGTATGTATATATATGTATATATGTATATGTATATATATGTATATATATATGTGTATATGTATATATGTATGTATATATATATATATATATATATATATATATATATATATATATATAGATATATATATAGATAGATAGATAGATAGATATAGCTAAACGTCTCTAGATGACGTCAGATGCCAGTTAGAATATTCATAACGTCACATTTGCACACAAAGTGACTGAAATGCAGCCCATTAAGACTATATGCAGGGCTCGACATTAAGCCTTTCATGCATGTGCTTGTCCTTCGGACAAGTAAATCGGCCATTCACTTATCTGAGTAAAAAAGTTGCTTGTCCGGAAAATATGATTTTGTGTGTGTGTGGTGTAAATATAAATTTATTCTGACACAGCTTTGACATATTTAAATCTGCATATTTGTGATATTTACTCCAAGGGCTTTTTTTTTTTTTTTCATCTTTCATTTTAAATTCTTACATTTGATCAATTAAATTAGAATAAGACAGCCCTATAAATCATTTACAATGAAAAAATTACAACTGCAATAAATATTATTTTGAGATTGTTTTAATTTTAATAAAATAAAAAATGTTGGGGAAAAAATTATACTTTTAAAAATGAAACTAAACTGCCAATAGGTGGCGGCAAGTGACCGTCTTAATAAGTGAGTCACTGAGTCATTCATTCAAATGATTAGTTCCAATGACTGATTCATTCAAGAATGAGGCATGCCCTGTCCAAATACACACACTTGCAGTCTTTGCACTTGACCACTTGTCTACTTACATGACGTATTTCCTGTATTTGGCTCAAGTGTTCAAGTAGGCGTGAAGACTGCAAGTGTATATAGAACATTTGATTACCCGATGGGACACACTTATAGTCTTGCAAAAAATGCAAGCATTTACAGCTTTTTAAAAATATTATTATTTTCAATACTGTGCATTTTAAAATACACTTCTAAATGTCTGTTTAGTGGTCGCTATGTAACTAACAGAAAACACAATTTTAAAATTGTGATAAAAAGCAGTTGCAAATGATGTACAAAATACACATAGCCTACTCATCTTTGCATCAATAAAATGTGCAACACTTTATATTTTACTACCAAATTATATGTAATATATAATTAATTGAACTTACAGTCAAATGTTTTCCTTGACATCTCGCGATTTCAGGGCATGTGAGTTTACGCTTAGCCTCGGATACCGCTCCGAAGTGGTATTCCAAGATAGTGTGGGTTTAGTGTGCATTATGGGCACTGCACTTGGGCATTTTTAAGACATGGGACAGTCTTGTGAACTTACTTCCTGTTGCGTGCACGTGCTCTCAAGTGGCCAAGACCGCAAGTGTGGGTATTTGGACAGGGCAGCAGTTGTTTATGAGTGGATCATTGAATCTTTGACTCAACCGATTCATTCAAAATGCTGAATGATTCAGTATTAAAAAAAAGGCTGAGTGTTGTGCTACGGTTCTGCTGTTAACTTTGTTTAGACCCATTTTCACTGCTAAAATAGAACAAAAACAGTCAAAGTTCCTTCTAAAATGTAAGTGACTTAATATTAACCAGGCTACTTGTTTAATTAACTGTTGTAGGAAATGTGTCACGTTTTCAATCGCAATGTATTCAGGAAGTCGCGTGATGTTGCTTAACTGTATCAAGTGTTATAAAACTCAACATTTCGAATTTTTACCGCTGTATGTTAACTGAGTTTCTTTTTGTGTGCTGCCCCTTCAAAAATACACTTGTCCCTGACTAATGGACAAGTATTAATGTCATGTTAAACAGCTGCTCTGCAACTAAAATCCTGATTTATAATAGACATTGTCTGACAAAAAAAATCACCATACACATAAGATAAAGACAGTTGTTGTGGTTTTAGGTATTTATACACACGTAAAATGATCATTCAGGTTAGAAGCAACGTATCTATTTTGTTTGTTCTCAACTGAATGTGCTGCTCCTCTCAGACACTCACAGAACAGAGCAGACGCAGAGAGAGGTGCGCCTGCGGCAGGAAAGCAAGACTTTTCGCTCGTGCGGAAGTCCCGGGGAGTCTCGGAAGCAAGATAATGTTTCAAGACATCGCTAGATTTGTCACAAGGCGCTTTCTTGGGAAAAGAAAGGTCCAGGCCTGCCGCTGTCCAAACTGGCGTTACGGCAATTTTACACTGGCCGAAGGCAATTACCAAACTGGTTCTGCGTGTGTATCACACCAATGTACATACAGGTGCTGGTCATATAATTAGAATATAATCAAAAAGTTGATTTATTTCACTAATTCCATTCAAAAAGTGAAACTTGTATATTATATTCATTCATTACACACAGACTGATACATTTCAAATGTTTATTTCTTTTAATTTTGATGATTATAACTGACAACTAAGGAAAATCCCAAATTCAGTATCTCAGAAAATTAGAATATTGTGAAAAGGTTCAATATTGAAGACACCTGGTGCCACACTCTAATCAGCTAATTAACTCAAAACACCTGCAAAGGCCTTTAAATGCTCTCTCAGTCTAGTTCTGTAGGCTACACAATCATGGGCAAGACTGCTGACTTGACAGTTGTCCAAAAGACGACCATTGACACCTTGCACAAGGAGGGCAAGACACAAAAGGTCATTGCAAAAGAGGCTGGCTGTTCACAGAGCTCTGTGTCCAAGCACATTAATAGAGAGGCGATAGGAAGGAAAAGATGTGGTTGAAAAAAGTGTACAAGCAATAGGGATAACTGCACCCTGGAGAGGATTGTGAAACAAAACCCATTCAAAAATATGGGGGAGATTCAAAAAGAGTGGACTGCGGCTGGAGTCAGTGCTTCAAGAACCACTACGCACAGACGTATGCAAGACATGGGTTTCAACTGTTGCATTCCTTGTGTCAAGCCACTCTGACAGCGTCAGAAGCGTCTCGCCTGGGCTAAAGACAAAAAGGACTGGACTGCTGCTGAGTGGTCCAAAGTTATGTTCTCTGATGAAAGTAAACTCGCCTGACCTTAACCCCATAGAAAATCTACTGGGTATTATGAAGAGGAAGATGCGATATGCCAGACCCAACAATGCAGAAGAGCTGAAGGCCACTATCAGAGCAACATGGGCTCTTATAACACCTGAGCAGTGCCACAGACTGATCGACTCCATGCCACGCCGCATTGCTGCAGTAATTCAGGCAAAAGGAGCCCCAACTAAGTATTGAGTGCTGTACATGCTCATACTTTTCATGTTCATACTTTTCAGTTGGCCAAGATTTCTAAAAATCCTTTCTTTGTTTTGGTCTTAAGTAATATTCTAATTTTCTGAGATACTGAATTTGGGATTGTCCTTAGTTGTCAGTTATAATCATCAAAATGAAAAGAAATTAACATTTGAAATGTATCAGTCTGTGTGTAATGAATGAATATAATATACAAGTTTCACTTTTTGAATGGAATTTTTTGATGATATTCTAATTATATGACCAGCACCTGTATTTTGCGACAGCAAATCAAAGTTATTAATTATGAAGGCTATATTCAAAATAAACTGGTAATATTATATTTTATCAAAACTATCTAAAAAATTTTAATGCCTGTAGGAATCAAATTTAATACCATATATATATATATATATATATATATATATATACACACGCACACACACACACACACACACATACAATTAAAAATGACAAAAGCACAAAGTTATTAAAAATTTAACAAAAACTGACAATATTAATAAATATAATAGTTTAAAAATAATACTACAATAACACTGATATTGGCATGTTGTCACATTATAAGGTAAGTTGGAATTGAACCTACAGTATATAGCCTATAAATAAACTTTTCAGGAAAATTACAGCGCTAACAACAGCACTGGAGGACAGCATTTGTAACAAACTTTGACTCTGACCTTACTTTTTTTTTATTGAGATACAGCTTTTGTGACAACTTGCCCCATATGTTTTATGACCAGAGCATAATTTATCTGTCACAAAAACAATAACTCGAACTAAACTTAACATAACTACAACTAGGATAGCCTTTAACTAAATATTACACTAAAAAAGAAGATGCAAAATGAAGCACAACACATCGTCTTCAGGGCTGCAATGAGTAGTTTTTGAACCATTTAATTTGCATGAACCAACCTAATGACACAATTACGTAAAACGAATCACCCTTCACAATGTTTCATATGAGAGAGAGGATATTTTAGGAGGATTTTGTTACATTTTCTCAGCTAAAGCCGCAGGCGTAGTGCAATCCAATATTTCACAGTATGTGTCATACAACGTCGCTACTTGTCAGAAAATGTAGCTTGTTACTGGACAAGCTACATTATTATGAAAACTGAAGTTAGTAGCGTCACTATTTTTAGCTAGTTACGCTGAAAGACATGACAGTGTGTAGCTAGCAAAGCTAACAAGACCCAAAAGAAAAGCAACAATGTTGAACATCAGCCATCACATAACCTTTTTCTTCCTTATTTTCAAATTCAATCATTCAAAAATATGTAGTGAATCAATTAAGATGATAGATTTTGAGCTGCCATGTTATTTCCATTGAGGTTTATGGTTTATGCATAGCTTCCTCTGTCTCTTCGGCTCTGTCTGCCTTGGTAAAAAGAACAGCTGACATTTTCAGTGAACACAAAGGTGTTCAATAATTCAGTGGCCACAGAAGGCGAACAGTGATCCAAACACACACAACAATTCCATTTTATTGGAGCTGACTCTGTTTTATTGCCTGGCAAAATTTGGTGTGGGAGTCGGCAGGTGCAGTTATTCATACAGGCTTTGCCGCGAATGGAAAGGTGTGTGTGACAAACTGCAATGAGGCACATAAGAGAGAGAGAAAAAAAAACACAACAACAACAGCAGCACAGATATGAAATTATTCTGAGTGACAGAAGAAGAACTGAACTTTAGAGATAGCGGGAGTGTGTTTCAAAGCAGACGTTTCTTAGCTGTTTATGATCAAATTGCTGGAACATTAATTTGACATTGACTGAGGATTAGTTTTATCAAATGAAACTTTAAACAACCTCTCGGTGTGAGAGAAGACAGAAAACTCATCTCCAGATTCTTCTGTTAAAATATATTTTCTTGATTAATTTGCCAGAGTTTGAGCTAATGGTAACTTCTTTAAAGAGTTATTTTTTATATCGCACCAGGCAGAGTCATACGAACATCTATTTTTGGTTTATTATTATTATTATGAGTACGTTTTTTTACATGGCCAAGACTGTTAGGTGATTTTTCCAACCTTTAATTAGTAATGTTAATAAAACCCAGTGCAAAACTCCCATGAAGCCATATAAATTTATTAAACAGCCTTGGTAATGTGATAAATTACATGGTGGTTTGCTCATTTGCAGCCCACAGTTTTAATGTGTAAATATACATAACTGACAAAAGTACATAGAACTGAACAGATTTTGCCTTTGCTATCCTTTCACAGCTGTAACTGAAAACTGGTTTTCCAAGCTTTCCAGAAACCCTTACTATTCAATATGAAGATCACATCCTATAAGCTTTTTAGCTTGGTGGGGCCAAAGCTAGTCAAAAAATACTGACCACGATACCAAGTCGGTACAGAAATTTTAAAAAATGTGACACTTTGAGCGCTGTTAAACAGATTCATACACACCTCTGATTGGTCATTGTGTTCACGCGCTCAACATATATGTCTGTGATTGGCTACAATGATCACGTGAGCGTTTGAATTTGAATTTGAAAGTGTTTAAAAAGCGGGTGTCTATTAGTGGACTGGTCCGCTGATAGACGCCTGCTTTCAAACTCTCCCGTGTGCATCTGTGTAAGCGCTCTGTGAGAAGCATCAAAGATGTCTATTTACAACATGTTTTTGAAGCATGTTTCACTAAGCCTGGTTTCTCCCAAGGTTTTTTCTCCATTTTAACACCTGTTTGCCACCTGATGTCACCTGTTGGAGTTTGGGTTCCTTGCCGCTGTCGCCTTTGGCTTGCTTAGTTGGGGACACTTGACAATTGACATTTGATATTCAACAGTGCTTTGATCTGCCTGCATTGACACTATTCCTTAAGAGCTGCTGTGCAGCCAAAATAATGTACCAGTTATCAATGTAAAGCTGCTTTGACACAATCTACATTGTAAAAAGCGCTATATAAATAATGGTGACTTGACTTGACATTGATCATTGTAGCCAATCACAGACATATCTGTTGAGCTCGTGAACACAATGGCCAATCAGAGGTGTTTACGAATCCGCGCAAGTGCTCAAAGCATCACATTTTTTAAATTTCAGTACCGACTTGGTATTGGTCAACACTAGCCGAAGTAGACAATTTTCTAAAACCATCTGACGGTCTTGCGTGGAACATGTAAAACAGTCTAAATTAAATCTGTTCATCATATAAAGTGCTTGTATAAAGCGTCAATGTTTTGTTGTGTGGACTTTCATTTGAGGGACAGAAATCACTAAGGTTTCATATAAGATATCTTCATTGGTGTTTTGAAGATGAATGAATGTCATATAGGTTTGGAACAAAATTAGTGTGAATAATTGAGAAAATTATAATTTTTGGCTGAACTAAAACACTCAGTCCCAATTTGTTGCAACTGAGTGACCAATTCTTTAAAACCCTTTTGTGTTTCATGAAAGAATAAAAGTCTTATGGGTTTGGAAGGACATGAAGGTGAGTAAATAATGACAATTTTATTTTTTGGGGGAACAATCTCTTTAATAACTATTCTGGGTAATGCTAATTTTATCATACATTTTGCGATACTAGGCTTTGTTTATCACGTTTTCATCCATTTCACAAAATTCCACAGATTTCCACTCACATTAGCACAAAAATGTGGAAAAATGTGTGCAAATTCATCGGATGCCTGATACGAATGTTTCAATAGTCTTTTCTTCCCTATTGTGACGTATATCCGAGTGAATCGGCTTCTGGAATAAGAACAAATGTAGGGCGGGGCTTGATTTTGTCTATGGGGAATTGATTGGATGGTTTTGGTTTGCTATTGGTTGATCTCATGTGAGTGACAGGTTGCCCCGCCCTCGTCATCAGAGAAGAGATGTTGCTGTGAGAGGGACGGGGAGTTTTTTTGATTCAAGATTACAAGTGGGCACATGAATTAAAAATTATGATGTGCACACATAAATCATTTATAATGAATACTGCAATATTTCATAAAAAAAACAAGAATGGTCAATTTTGATTTCAAGGTGACTTTAAGTATGACCATCCACCACAACTTTAAGTTACAAAAAAGATAAAGCCAGATAAAGTGCACAGAAAAACATTTCAGAGGTGTTATTTCATGTTTAAAAACATATGTTTTCAGCATATAAATTGTGCTGACAGTGGATGTGAATACAAAGAAACAAAGAAATATATGCTAAAGTAAAAGAACACGCTTCATGTCCTCGGAGCATAGCAGAAAGCTAAAGGCCATGGTGACAGTGAGCAGTGTCTTCTAGGCTTGCTTGCAGGTTCTGTCACTGTGAGGAGCTGTAATATCAGGGCCTCATTTTTACAGAGGTTTCAGCATGGCCTTTGCCTCTCCATCCAGTAATTGGGAGCAGTTTTCCAAGACAGTGCCTGACTACATGGTGCAATTTAAGAGACACAGGACAGACACAGCATGACTTTTCTGTTCTGAGCTTAAAAACCACGACAGCTTTTGTTAGACATCTAAAGACAGAGGTAAAAGTATTCTTTTCCTTTATTTTTATTTTGCAAGTCCGATGCTAATTCATTTTAATGGATTTGGTTTAGGGGCCTCTGTGGTCCCGTTTAGAAAAATAATGATTCAGTCTCTGTACCTAATTTGCATAAATTTGCATCTTATATTTGTTTTTAGTTGTCTCTTTGTTCCGATCTTTTCATTTTTTTTCCACTACCATTTTCATAAGTGTATGTCAGAGTCAGTTGTAAACTGGGGCCGAACATCTGATTAAATTAACTGAGAATACAGTTCTTAATAGCACTAAAGCTCATCTCAAGCCCTGATTTATTTCTCTTCAATATATTAGTACCATCATATACTCTTAGAAGAAAAGGTTCTATAGAATCTTAAAGGGTTCTGTGAAGCACTTCATATAGAAGCTTTTAGGGGTTCCATCATGGAATCATTTAATGTTAATTATTAAATTAATTAATGTTGTTTTAATTATTTTTTATTTTATTAAATTTTATAATTTAAACAGCTCATAAAAACCATACACTGTAAAAAAATAAAATAAATATGGATGTAATGGTCGTGACATCACCCATAGGTTTCTGAAGAGCGTTTTCAAAGTCAAAATGGGGCCGCTGCCATCTTGGCAGCACGTCACTCCCAGATAACTGAAAATGGGCAAAAAGGCGGGGCATGGTTGGAACTGAGGTGCCTGGTTGCTGAAACCCCGCCTGCCTAGCTCAACGTGATCAAGTTAGCTGAGGAGCTATCTATCTTAGATATTATCTAAAATATTAATAAACACAAGTTATATCATTTGAAAGTTCTAAAGGTTTACTGTCAATCAACGGTGTCTGTTTTACGATTTAGATGCTCTAGCAACAGTAATATTGTATTTTGTGTCGGGTGTGCAAATCACAACACGCACAATCAAAACTGGACTTCCTACCTTTGTAATTAAATAGCTATCGCGAGATGAATCCAATCGGTCACACTTGGGTAAAATGTCAATGAGCGTCCATTGAAAAACTCCTTGTCCACAAAAGCGTTAAATCCATGAAATATTAATATATTGTCCACTGTTTGCATCACATTTCTTCTAAACGATCTGCTCTCCATCATCGTTCAAGAAATTATGCAATCTGAGCACCGTTTATGTTGTAAAACTGTATACAATCGTATACATCGGACTCTCACAAACAAACAAGTCCGCGTCCAAAGTATCATTTTTCAAAATAGTGCAGCAGTTATAATATCTAAGAAGTCTAAGAACTTTTAGCCAATGCCAAGACGACCCAACAATTTGTGTTCTGTTTATCTTCCGCATGTGTGTACAATTAGCTGGAAGTAGCTGAGGTGATGTGACGCAGACAGAAGCGGCAATCCACCTGTCACTCAAGTGGCCACGCCCTTAATTATGCAAAACTTTAAGGCTTAATATAATTATTATAGTTATAAAAAAAATTCATCCCCCTCACAGTTGTCATGAGGAGCTAAATTAGCTGTATAGACCAAAACCACAATTTGATCCAGGCTGTAAACATGTTTTCTTCTGCTGTAAAGTTGGGAATTTTAACATGGGACTCTTTTAACATTCTGCTCTCTTTTGGAGCCTGTCCCTAGCGGCCAGTTGATAAATTGCAGTTTAAGTAACTTCCGTATTGGCTTCCAGAGAAACTGGGGGAGGTTGCCGCTTGGTAAAAACAGTTATCAGAAAACTAAAATAACCTGTTAAACATGCAAGTATTATGCAATCCTTTAAAGTGTGGTGAAAATCAAGTTTTTAATGTTGTTTATATGTCTATGTGGTGTTTTTAATGTGCCTTAAGAGAAAACATGTGCAAATTTGTAAGTCAACACCATTGCTGAGTATTTTCTCCTGAAAACTGCAGTGATCTAAAGGCAGTCTCAAAAACGTGGTTTGAAATTCCTGGCGTTTCTACCATCACAAACTACTTTATAACCAATCACGTCAACGTGTGATTGTCAACAAGTGGATCTCTGAGCTGGTGTGAGTGAATGGAGGCAGGGCTTATTTGCATATTCATAGAACCGCGCATACTAAATGAGGCAAGGGTGTAGAGTTACTTTCAAGCTATTTTAAGGCAATTTTTCAAGGACAAAAACGTTTAAATATGTCATTTTGGTGATCAAAGATGAGTTTTAAGGGATAAAATTATTGACTACAGGGGGACTTTAAAACATCTCTCATTATATAGAATTGTTTTGGCTTAAAAAGTTCTTTAAAATTCAGGACTCTATACAGAACCTTTTCTTCTAATAGTGAAAGGGATATTTAGGACATATCAAAGCCTATAAACTTGAATGTGGTCTTCTATCTCTTCGGGGGACTTCAGTAACCTCTTGTAGCATATATCTTATATACAGACAAAGCTCACGAGCCACATGCTGCCTTTGTTTGTGCAGTGCCCCCGGATTCTCATTTCTCCACCCCAGAAACGCGAAATTTCTACCCCGGGAGAACAATCTCACCACCAAATAAATGCAGCCTTGGCGAGCAGAGAAGACACTTCTTTCAAAGACATAAAAATATCTTACAGACCCCAAAACTTAGTAGTGTATATATTAGTTGAACTGAAAAATGACAATGTCTCATGCTGCATGTCAAGTGGAAGATGGGAATTTCAGTTCAAGTAATGAGCAACTACACATTCAGGTGTAGAGTTTCCTTCATGGAAGCCAATTCTGGGAGCACGTCTACAGAAAAAATCCCATGACAATCAGCTGATTTTCAGAAAGGCTGAAATGATGAAACATGACACTCCCTACTGGTTAAAGCTCTCAGAAGGAGGGAGAGGAGCAGACAGAAAATCCAGTCAATGAGCTGCTAATGATTTTAACCAGGGAGTGCCGTGAACATGCTAACAGCGCCAGCACTCAAGCAAAGTGACTTCCCGTGGAAAAAGAGATAGGCCTAATGTTTTATCAAATGTGCAAGTTTTCTCCATTATGAGTCTCCACATAGCAAAAATAAACTCAAACTAAAATAAAATAAAAGAAAATGCTCAGTGAGGGGAAAAACAGGAAAACAGCACTTAAAAGGGAAAGTGCATTTCTTTTTTTCTAGTGAGCAACCTGTGTAGATGGATTTTAATGTGTATTCTTGTTCCTGACACGTATTTACAAGTATCTTTTGTAGAGAATCTCAGAATACACTGTGCTTTGAGTTCAGTAATGGTGACAAATTGACAGAAATGACAATTATAAATATAATTATTATATTGTTCATCATTTAATCACCCTTTTTACCAACACCAATTCATTTTAAATGGTTATATGACCTTTTTTTTAAGTATTCAATGTAGTTTCTCAACCAATATGTCTTAAAAACTGAATACATATAATTATATGTAATAATTATTTTTAATATTAATAAATGTATATAATTTAATGGTATCACTTTACAATACGCTCAAAATTGTTAATTGGTTTGAGTAGGACAAACTTAAATTTAACAAATTAGTTCAGTTAAATTAACTGTTATGAGTATTTAGGACTTACTTTTTCTTTTGAGTTCACAACATATTTCAAGTAAACTGAACTGTTTCATTGTTTTGAGTTGTATGAACTCATTTCTTTTAATTTAGGTGAACTAAAGTTTAACTAAAACTGGGCTGGGATTTCTATTTCCCAGCATGCTTTTCCCGTGGCACTCGACGGGAGAGTAAATCCTAAAATTAAGTGTTTTTTTTTTTTGTGCCTCTCAGTACTAAATTATCGCTGCTTATTGTGCTTAAACAGTCAAATACACACAAAATAATGTCAAAATGCCAGTCTTGGCAAGTATTTTTCATAAACACAGTCAGTTATGTTTTAAGTGAACGTAAACAGTAGAGAAAGAAACCGCATATGTAACAGTATAACGGATCTGTGTGTCAAGTCTTTAAGTGACAGCAGCCTAATATAATGCTACCGAATTATGAGATAATATTAATATTGGCCTGTGAAAATGCTGAATGGTTAGTAACTTTGGAAAATCACTAGCCACAGTGGTTGGTGAGCAAAAAAAGTTAATGTGCACATCACTACTGACATCACACCTTCAGTCACTCCTCAATAAACACAATGCCACAACTATTGCCCACTAAGAGGATTTAGCTTTGACTTTCATGGCCTCTGATGAAAAGGCAGACTATGAAAGAAACAAGAAGACATTCTTTTCATCAAAGGCATGACGGCTTTTTTCTCCACCAGAATGGAACGACTGAAGAACTGAAGAAATCAATTTGCATTCCATTAAGAGTTCCAGACTTCAGCATCCAGACCCGCAGCAGACGAGCCTCTTGTCTGTACTAATCCAACAACTAATTTATTTTCTAATCATACCTGACAAAGAGGAGGGTTACGGAGAGCACCTCTTGTTCTACGTGTCGTGAAACCGGACGTGTGGCTGGATAAGGGCTATTTCAAGGATACTTGGGAGGACATGTTTGGTTGAATGTTACATAAACAGAGATAGGGCAGCACTTCACTTCTCAGAGAAGAACAATAGTCCTTATACTAGTCTTGAACTAGCCCCTCCCTGTTACATAAGCTGATGATGAATTTAAGTGAGTACTATTAAACTATTTTTAATGCACAATTGCACTCTTATTTTGGTACACATTATTAATTTTTATTGAACCACCCAGAAAAAATATTTATGGTCAGAATATGTAAATGTAGTGAAACAATTTTCAATCATCAGCATAATAGAATTTCTAATGGTGAGTTGAGGCCTAATGGTTAGACAGTCGGACCCGAAGGTCATGGGTTTGAGTCTCAGTACCAGCAGGAAATGTAGGTGGGGGGAGCAAGGCACTGAACCCCCAATCTCTTACCGGGCGCCGCAGCAAAAATGGCTGGCCACTGCTCCGGGTGGGTGAAATGCAGAGCACAAATTCCGAATTTGGGACACCATACTTGGCTACATGTCACCTCACTTTCACTTAATAGTAATTTGCAATAGTATTTCTAATTAGAATTCTAATAGTATTTCCTTCATCTGGCATCTGGCACACTCTACCCCACTGCTAGTATATTAAAAAAAAAAAATCACTGAAGTGCCTTGAAATGCACAGCATTATTCAATGCGTTGACGTAATTTCCACTGAAACAGGAAGACAGGACGGGACATATTGAACAGCCCCTCCTCTTTTTTCATTTATATCACAGCTCAGCAAGCTGTTGAGCTTGATAAAGCCTCAGTTTCCTCCTAATCTCCTCCATATCGCTTTAAAATATAGCATTCTGTGCAGAGTTTAAATGGGTCCAATACGTTTTGTGGCCTGCGCTGACTCGCGCATATGATCCACTCTGTGCTATCGTGTCTCTGGACCGGAGCAGACTGTGTGTGTGCGCGTTGTGGCAGTTTGCGTGACACTAACATAAAACCAGACTTCATTCACCCCAGTGGAAAGCATATATAGTGCACTATGTGACACTCACCATATAGAAAATAGTAACAAGTGTGTGAACAATTGACCGACTTTAGCCACACAGCTTCAGCGTCTATTTATAATGTAGGGGGTGGGATGCTTTAGATTCTAGAGAGCATTTGATTGGTCAGAAAATCTGATGTGCAGGGTGATGTCATCAAAACCATTGATCCATATTGGCGGAAGTGAAAGACTAAGTTTTGAACGCAAAATGTGAATTTTGTCATTGTTTTGGACCACACTAGCTTATAGATAACAGTAAGGCTAATATATTCATACTAAAAGCCAAAAAACGTCAATTTTGATTTCATGGTGACTTTTAAGATAATTCACAGCTAATCTGTAGTCAAATCTTTTACATACTGTAGCATCATACATTGACAGTTAAAGTGCCCCATTATGCTTTTTTTTTGGGATATTACCTATCATGTAATGTGTAACATAGCTGTTTTTGAATAAAAAAAATCTGCAAAGTTTCAAAGATCCAAGTGCAGATAAATGGAGTTATTTTCTTCCAAAATAAAGAAGCAATTCTGAACTGCCTGAAACAAGTTGTCAGTAATTCCAGTCACTACATAGGTTTGTAACAAATTTGCATAATGCCTGCATATGTTTTTTATTGGCTGACCGTGAAAAATCTACTTTGCCCTGCCCTCAATCATTGTAGTTGTAGCTGAAACTGGAAGAGTTTGGTTCGTGTTGTTCATGTTGAGAAGACTCTGTTTTCTGCTGCCAAAGCAAATCCACTTTAATGCACTTCCAAAGGACGAGGACTCGTGCTTGAACAGATACGATAAAACTGATACCATCATTACTGTTCGTATCACTGTGTGTATCAAGAGCTGAGGAAGATCCGGAGCTAAAATTTAGATATGGTAATGGTTTTTGACATGCGCAGTAAGTGGTCAATTAATCACAACAGACTGGGCCATCTGACCAATCAGAGCAGAGGAGGCTCTTGGAAAAGAGGGGTTTAGAGAGACCGGAGCTTTATCAAACTATTTCAGACACTTTATCGAACTATTTCAGACACAATTTCCAAATATACTTTATGGTAAAGTTTGCTAGATTATTAGAATGGCGCATCTTACCCCACTCTTGTCTACTTATGACTGACTTGAAAAAACACACAAACCTTATACTCTGCTCCAATTCTGCACTCTGCTCCGATACATGTTCCCCATCCACATCAGAAGGGACAAATAAAAAAGAGACCGTATTCATGAGACAATAATGAACCTAATTAAAAGGAAAGTGCCTCGGATGATGGGAAGAAAAAAACTTTGGGGAGATCAAATTAAAATTCCAGCTCAGAGGGAAGTCTACAGGCATCGAAGGAGTCACTGAATTATTAAGATCTCTGTCATAAAAGCGGGGAAGCACCTCTATCAATAGAGGAGCTTGTGGAAGGGTGACAGTATGCCTTCTTCAATGCACCTGGTCTAAAATAGGAATAAAACGAGTGCTGCTGCTGAAAAGGGGTGAATCTGAGCCACAAAATGCACCTAATGTTCAGTACTGTCACAGGCTGGTTGTAATGGAAAACAATGTTAATGTAGGTGAAGGAACATCACAAACACTTAGTGTTTAGGCACATCTGAGACTTTGTGCACAAAGCATTAGGATTCAGATGCTGATGCATGCTGATTTGTTTGGCTGTTAACATGCACTTTGTTTCTGAACCTGAATGTTTAAGTCATAACACTATTTATTTAAAAGTTACCATCTGCAATTATTTATATCATTGTATGTACACCAGCTGCAAGTCTTTTATATCTAAATTTTGATCACTAGAGCTGAATTAATGATTAATTATAAAAGTGCATCAAATCCTCAATGGATATTTTATGTTTCATATTTCATGGATAGAATAGTAAGACAACAAAGACAGACCTAGATGGATAAAAAGTCAGTTTGTATCCTACTAATTATGGCGGATAAAGTTTTAATCAAGAGGATCCTTTTCAATCTTTAATATGGTAAAGGCTGTGGAACAACTGAATTATTAATGTAGTGTAATTCTGCATATTTATGGTCCCCGCTCTTCTGACACTATCAAATCAGATACGCTCTTTTAATACATACCCAAAGTCACGTTTGTGCATGCATTAAAGTGAACAAGCTAAAAGACTCAAGAGCTCAGATGGATCACCCTATTTACTATTTTATCTTATGCATACTGTAAAATCTGATTTTAATCAACTTCTGGGGCTCAGCAAAACATTTGCGTTTTATTTAAGCCACTTTTTAAAGTAAACTATGCAGGACTAGGAGTGCCACTTAAAATATGAGGCAGAAATCAATTATCAATGTATTATTTAAAAAAAAATAAAAATGTCAATAAATAAATTATTTTTCATATTGAAAAATAAATAGATGTACAGTATAAACAGTAAAATAAACAAAAAAAATCACTAGATTTATAGACATTTAAAACATTTAATCTGTGTGTAAAAAGTTGAAATAATTAAAAAAAAAAAAATAAATAACTAGATATTTATAAACAGGTTATGCAACAGGTTATGCAATTAATGTTTAAAATGTTAGTTAATGTAACAACATATAATGAATTGATAACTAATTTTTTATTTTAATTTGAATTTTAATGCAATTTAAATTGTATCTGTTTGCCAATCAAGTTAAAAATTATGGAAGCCTGTTTTCACCACAAACAAACAAACAAACAAACAAACAAACAAACACAGTCAATCAGTCAATGAGTCAGTCAGTGAGTCAGTCAGTGAGTCAGTCAGTGAGTCAGTCAATGAGTCAGTCAATGAGTCAGTCAGTCAGTCAATGAGTCAGTCAGTCAGTCAATGAGTCAGTCAGTCAGTGAGTCAATCAGTGAGTCAGTGAGTCAGTCAGTGAGTCAGTCAATGAGTCAGTCAATGAGTCAGTCAATGAGTCAGTCAATGAGTCAGTCAATGAGTCAGTCAGTCAGTCAATGAATGAATGAATGAATGAATGAAGAGTCAGTCAATCAATCAGTCAGTCAGTCAGTCAGTCAATGAATGAATCAATGAATCAGTCAGTCAGTCAGTCAATGAATGAATCAATGAATCAGTCAGTCAGTCAGTCAGTCAGTCCAATTAATCAGTCCAATCAATCAGTCCAATCAATCAGTCCAATCAATCTAGTCAGTCCAGTCAATCAATCAATCAATCAACCAATCAATCAATCAATCAATCAATGTCAGTCAATCAATCAATCAAAAAGGTATTTGTGACTTATTTTAAATTTCTGTAAGAATTGTGAGGAAAAAAAGACCGAATTGTGAGATAAAAAGTCAGAATTACCTTTTATATATGGGAGCAGCCAATGAACATCCAACTTTCATTTAAGACACAGAATTGTATATTTCCTTTTATAAGTTACATCACTGAAATAATCAGGATTTTGGATAGACATACAGCAAATATATATGTAGGCTCATATGTAATCAGAATTTACATATGAGCCTACATATATATTTGCTGTATTTTACACCTTCTGTATTGCAACCTGACCTTAACAGGGTGTAAAAACAGCAAAACGTTTTGTCAGTTGCTTTACATGTTAGTTAGACCGTTGGTTAGAAGTGTGCAATTCATAGCCAAAGTAAACTGCAAAGTAGACAAGACATCACAGTCAAAGTCTGACTATGTGAGACCAAATGAAACATAAAGTAAAGAAACAACACAGCATTATTTTAAATATGTTTCTACAATCCCCTTTTGCCAAAAAAGTAATTGCCCAAGTGATTTGTCGCTGTGCTGCAGCCTCTATGGTCCAGGTAGTAAGCAGAATGACAGACTTACGGGTAAAAACTGTGCTGTATCATAAATAACTATGACAAGAAGAACAAAGCAATTGAAGATCAAAGGATTTATTTACCAGCTGAAGGAAATACAAAGACGGAATGGACTCCCCTGCAGGCCTGAGAAAAGCATTAACATGGATATATGCACGCAGATCCAGCTCAGCTGTATGGGACCAGCGGGAAACATAGGAACTTGGTCATGTAAGCATAAGCCCACTTGCTCCCAGATGGGTACGAGTGGAGAGCCAGCAGTATTTGCTCTGAGCATGGCCACAGTGGCGTGACAACGTTACAAGCAGCTACACACACCGAAAGGCTATCAATTCTTTGTCGATATGAAGCAGTCAACTGAGTGTATGACAGTAACCTACTCACCATCTGCTTAGCCAGCAAGCGGCTGATAAGTCTTTTCAGTGAATCGTGAACGTAAGCAGTGTGTGGCCATCCATTCAGCTGTGTCCATCATGGAATTGTGTTGCCAGCCCTAGTCATATGATCATGCCTTTAGAGCTTCACCCTGACATGGTCTCGAAGACTTAGTGTTAGCCTGTTTCATGCTCTTGAGAAATAAAACTGAATTCCTTGTCAAATGTAACCTTCGAATGAAACCATCTTGGGTCAAGAACTAACCAGAAGAGTTTAAAAGAATGAATATTCTGTCATTATTCACTTACCCTTATGATCTTTCAAACCCATATGACCGTAAAATCATATGTGCAATCTAGCGCTTTACACTCCAGTGCAGTAGATGGCGGAAATGCACAAATCACATTGGTTTGCAAACGGCCATGTAAAAATCAGAAGAAGATGAATAAACGAAACATTTCCACCACCTACTGTACTGAAATGTGAAGTACTGAGTAGCATATGTATCAAGATGGTTCACTCATATTAATATAAATAAGAAAAAAGTGTAACACGCAATATAGAGTGCAACAGTCTGGCTCCGGAAGTAAAGACTCAATTTTCTTCATAAGGAAAGTGATTTTGATTGGTAACTTATAATCCTTTAAAGGAACACTCCACTTTTTTGAAAATAGGCTCATTTTCCAACTCCCCTAGAGTTAAACAGTTGAGTTTTACCATTTTTGAATCCATTCAGCCGATCTCCGGGTCTGGTGGTACCACTTTTAGCATAGCTTAGCATAGTTCATTGAATCTGATTAGACTGTTAGCATCTCGCTCAAAAATTGACTCTTCTGTAGTTACATTGTGTACTAAGACCGACGGAAAATGAAAAGTTGCGATTTTCTAGGACGATGTGGCTAGGAACTATACTCTCATTCCGGCGTAATAATCAAGGAACTTTGCTGCCGTACCAATGATATTACGCAGCATCTCTCACAAATGTCTCCATGGTTGCAAGGCACGCTCCCTGTGCAAGCAGGGGATCACAGTTATATATATATATGTTATATCGTTGCGCCTGCTGCACCCATGGTACGGCAGCAAAGTTCCTTGATTATTACGCCAGAATGAGAGTATAGTTCCTAGCTATATCGGCCTAGAAAATCGCTTTTCATTTTCCGTCGGTCTTGGTACACAATGTAACTACAGAAGAGTCAAGTTTTAAATAGGAAAAATATCGAAACTCTTCGGTCATTTTTGAGCGAGATGCTAACGGTCTAATCAGATTCAATGAACTATGCCAAGCTATGCTAAAAGTGGTACTGCCAGACCCGGAGATCGACTGAATGGATTAAAAAAACTCAACTGTTTAACTCTAGGGGAGTTGGAAAATGAGCCTATTTTTTTTTTAAAAGTTAAGTGTTCCTTTAAAAACAGACTTACTGTGAAATACAAGGTTGTAAATCTATAGTATTTGCTTCTGCTGAAGATGTCAGCCCGCATTATTTCAGTTTATTTTTAAAATCATGTTTAACAATGCAATTCCTGGTGAAAACTACATTACACAATGATGCTGTACAGAACATTTCACCAGTCAGAGAGTCGAAAAAAGCAACATGCCAAAATATCGTTAGCTCTGCCCACTCCCATTAAGCACTGCAAATTAACATTACTAAATGAGTATTATAATGTTTCTCCATCATTTTTAATTTGATCATGCTGTTCACAATGCATCAAGGGATTGTAGTTATTTCCATCACTAAAGCCGTTAAGTACAAAGTCTTGTACCTTTGTATTTTTGTCAGATTTTTAAGTTTGGAGTGTTGTGATTGTCCTCGTAGCTGGTTGTCTTGGTTCATGGCTTATAACTCTTTAACAAAGACTTTTTAAAAATCCCTATGGGAAAAATGAATGGAAAAAATACTTCCGGAATCAGCGCTGCAGAAAAAGGGGGCGGGCACTGATGCACTCTATATGGTGGAATAAGTCCCGTCTTGTACATAAAAGAGCCAATCGCCAATTGGTAAAGTCATCGCATCAACTTCAGTTGCTGTTAGAAGCTCAGGTTTCCATAAAAACAGTTAATGTTTTTGGCGCTCAGGACTCCAACCTAAAATATTAACCTTTTTAATACTATTTGATCATTAGAAACAACATTTATGGGACATTTCATATCAGTTTTTGTTGCTTTTATTTGAAATATGTTATTTGAGTTTGTCAAGTTTTTGAAATTTATGTATTTCCCCAACCAAGTAGATGGTCAAGCAGGAGTTGGTCTTGCATGCCCAGATAATGGTCCGAAGGCAGTGCAAATATGGCCGCCAAATAAACTGATCGAACTGAATGGTGCTAGCGTACAATGGCATCCACCACAAATCTACTGGTAAAATATTTCCACCCAAGCTGATTGAAGCAATGTACTTCCATTGTATTAAATTTACATAATTTCCATTGTATTAAATGTAATAAAGTCAAACAGGTTTGGAACGACAACATAATTTTCATTTTTGGGTGAACTATTGCTTTTGCATTCATAATGACAGAGTTTTGCAACATAAAAACAATTGGATGTCAATAACATTCCATTAGAGATTTCTGGTGTCAAGAGTTACAGCAGCTGTTGTTGACACAATCTCTATCTTTATGTAAATGACCACCAACTGGATATACAGTTGGATAATGCAGACAAGCATCTAGTAGCAACTAACAATATAGTGGCCTCCAGAAATTTCATTACTGTCAGTGTGAACAGGATTATAGATGCCATAAGTAATGGCCAGAGCACAACACCCTCGTTCTTAAAGAAGAGGTACGCATGCATCTAATATGATAAGTGTAAGATAGAGGGGCCATGAAACATTTGTCAGTGGACTTGTTTGCTGTGCAGGGGGCTAAATTGCTGCTTGGCTTCCTGTATCGATCCAGTTCATGCAACAGTGTAATGAATAAGTTACTGTGAAGCTGCGCTCGGGGAGGCCGGATTTTCATGGATTTACCTTTATGGACCAATTCTCCAGCAGGGCCAGAAGAACCAAAGACATAAAATATATGAACGATGTAATCTCCTACTCCTTTTTAGAGTTAAAGAGATATCTGTAGTGCCAGACCAGATATTGATAATGTGGGGATCTTGGGATCTGAAGGCATATTTCGGGCTTTTAAGAAACAAAGAATGTAAGTATTGGTTTCATACAGTGATAATAATAGCATAGTATGATTGATTACCTTAAAGTCATGATATTTATAAAATGGCATATACATGCTGCTAAGGTGCTTCAGAGAATATTACCATGGTACAATATCTAGAAAAAAAAGTAATACAATGGTATGTTTTGGCACATTAGTGTAAAAAACACTAACATGGTAATAATGTATGTTAGTGTAGTTGCTAAGCATAAACAAAGTACAAATAGCTATTTACTATATCTGAATATAATAATTATATTCAAAAATTTAAAGTATAATATTTAAAAACTACATCTGAAATATGGTCTTTAAAATGCAAGTAGATCTGAAGATCTCCAGGGTCTCCTTGCTAGAATCTGGATTAAAAGTCTTGATATGGATTTAAAATATTACTACAGCAAATATCGATATCCAACTATGAGGCTAAGTTGGGGTCAGACTGGTTCGAACTGGAAATCTAAAGGTGCTTAAGACCTTAACAGTGAAGTGTGTTATTTCTACTCCACTACAGTCATTACACAACAAAATAGCAAACAAAATTATGTATGACATAGTACCGTAGGAGCGATTCAAAAGCATATGGAGCCGTCTGCTCTCTAATCTCTCTTGTGGTACTTTAATGTCATACACCGATCAGTCTGCACAGCGCCGCTTCAAGTTGAACACATCTATTGTTTTCAAACAGGTTTTCCCAGACACCTGCCATTGGTGGGTAAGAGAGCCCCACCCCAAACTCACACTATTGGCTAAGCTGTTGCTATGTCAGAGTTCTCAAACAAACACAGCAATGTTTTGATAGCTTTAGTGTTTACACTTTACGGGGGCATTAACGGCTTACTTAAGGAAGTTCTTTTTCGCTCTTTTCGCTTAAGGGTAAAGGAAGATATTTGGAAGAATGTCAGAACCAAACAGATCTCACCCCTCACTGACTACCATAGTATTTATTTTTCCTACTATGGTAGTAAATGGAGGGCGAAATCTGTTTGGTTCTGACATTCTTCCAAATATCTTCCTTTGTGTTCAGCAGAACAAACAAATTCATACAGGTTTGGAACTAATGAGGGTGAGTAAATGATGACAGAATTTTCATTTTTGGGTGAACTATTCCTTTAATAGGCTTACTTAATAGTAGTGATGTTAAAATCTAAAAGAAAAAAAAAAATTCCACTACTTTTTTTATGTCTAACTGCATTCATCTGCTGTTTCACCAACCATGTAGACTTGTGTGAACAACTTAAGTGAGTAGAGAGTGGGAATATCCCATGGGCGTCAGTGAATATGCATCAGCAAAAGGGTGTGTGTGCGGGTCAGAAAGGGCAGTGGAGTCTTTGTGCTTTCTTCTGGATCTGATTGAATTCCCTCAGTCACTGAGTGAAACGCATTACTGAATGGCAGCAGACGCGAGCGGGGTCACAGCCGTCTGGCTGCCTTTAATCCAGCGAGGCTCTCCATGCACTGCCTCCTCATTATTGCACCAGAGCTTGTGGCAGTCCTAATGGAAACACACATACGCCCTCACACACACACACATAGGCATGGATATCCACTGCATACATCTATGAGGTTCCTTTTTTCCGCTGTCATATATTATGTTTCTGTTGTGAGCTCTGTTCCCATAATGCAGTGCTATCCATCAGTCACAAAGATAGTTCTGTACTACAGTATATGAAAGCCTGTAATTTTCGATAGTTGCTTAATGAGGGGTTCTCAGATGTATAATTAATTGTCTAAACATTATAATAATTAGGGCCATCAATCAAAATGGAAAATACATTTTAATGGTGCCACCAAATCAAGCTCTAAATGAACAATACATGATACAGAAAAATAAATACATGCCCTTCCATTAATCATATTAATGTTTTAATGTGAATTACTAGAAAACAAACTTCAATCTATATACAAATATTCAGATTTTCCATTGCAACACATTTCATTAACTTTTCATGAATTATAAATATTTTAATAACACTGTGTACAAGCGCCTCTACAGGTCTGCAAGCTAAATCAGATGCTGGGTGACTGTCGCAGCGAGTGGGCTAGTCTTTGCTTTGAGCTCCGTAATTAATTGCCGACGCAGGGTGTAGCGGAGAAATCGTGACTGTGTTTTCATTTGTTTCATCTGGGGGGCCTGAGAGATATCAGCCTTTGTGAAGTGCACAAGGTGGAGTATTTCTCCTGCTGATGGCTCACTTTGAGAACTAGCTCAGCTTTCATCAGACACAATGACAAAATGTATCATGTGCCGTGCCACTTAATGGCTACCAATGGACGGCACTTGGTGACAAATCGTGCCTGTCGTTAACTTCAAATTCCATTACCCTCTGTTCACCCTACCTGTCCCTCCACCAAAATGAAAATTCTTGATATCATAATAAAGAAAAAACGCCTCATTAAGAATTCATTAAAAAAAAACAAAAAAAAAACTAAGTCTAACTTAGTCCAATTTCAAATAAAAATTTCTTGATAATTTACTCACCCCCATGTCATCCAAGATGTCCACGTCCTTCTTTCTTCAGTCGAAAAGAAATTAATGTTTTTGATGAAAACATTCCAGGATTATTCTCCTTGTAGTGGACTTCAATTGGCCCCAAACGGCTGAAGTTTCAGTGCAGCTTTAAAGGGCTCTACACAATCCCAGATGAGGAATAAAGGTCTTATCGAGCAAAGCGATCTGTCATTTTCTAAAAAAAAATAAAAAAATATATACATTTTAACCATAGACGCGGCAGTGTAGTCGCTGCTAAGTGTATTACTGCCCTCCACAGGTCAAAGTTTGAACTAATTGTTATTATACATGACAATTTAGTTCAAACTTTGACCTGTGAAGGGCAGTAATACACTTAGCAGCGTCTACACTGCCGGAATTCTAATAGAGAAGAAGAAGAAGGAGAGCTAGTTCAAGACGAGTGTCTATGGTTAAAACGTATAGAATTTATTTTTTTTTCAAAAATGACTGATCGTTTTGCTAGATGAGACCCTTATTCCTCATCTGGTATCGTTTAAATCCCTTTGAAGCTGCACTAAAACTGTAATTTTTGACCTTCAACCGTTTGGGGCCAATTGAAGTCCATTATAAAGAGAATAATCCTGAAATGTTTTCATCAAAAACCTTAATTTCTTTTCGACTTAAGAAAGAAGGACATTGACATCTTGGATGACATGGGGGTGAGTAAATTATCAGGAAATTTTTATTTGAAAGTGGACTAATCATTTAAAGGTATAGTGCAGCCAAAAATTACAATTCTGTCATTATTTGCTCACCTTCAAGTCATTAAAAACCTGTATGACTTTCTTTCTTCTGTGGAACAAAAAAGAAGATATTTATATTGCGAGGTAATGTTTATTAGAAATTAAAAAGTGTGTTTGAATGGTATAAATGCATTATTTGCTGATAGTATATGAGCATTTGCCTTTCAGTTATTAGACAGAACTGTTAAATAATTGTCAGTAAACTAATGAAAATGGAAAATGGGTTCTCAGCAAGGTCAAAATAAAAGTCTTGCTTCTGACTCTCATCAGCCAAACAGAAAAATTGTCAGTTGATGCTGAAACTTATCAGCAAATACCGGCCAATATATCGGGCTTGGCGACATATTGTTGACCAATATTCATGACTGTGCCTTAAGGCCAGTTAGGTCGATCTCTTAAAATATCAAACATTCTGACTTTTGTTATGACATGGCAGTAAAATGTCATGTGGGGCAATTCCCCCAAAACTCGCAAGGTTTGTGGAATAAATGTTTATTAGCAATTCAGTGATGTGTTTGAATGATATAAACAGATATTTCCTGAATGCTGACAGTATATGAAAAGTATTATAGCATTTGCCTTTAAATTAATATAACTGTTAAAAAATTGGTAAACATACGAAGACTGGGATCTCAGTGTTGTCAAAATAAAAGTCCTGCTTCTGACTCTTAAAATGCCAAATATCGGCTGATATATCGAGCTTGGTGATATATCACCAGCCATTACTAATGACTGTGTGTCACGGTCAATCAGTCTCTTAAAATATCGAACAATTTTATGACATGGTTAGTTCAGGCTAAGTATTATAGCATTTGCCTTTCAATCATTAGACAGAACTGTTAAATAATGTCAGTAAACTAATGAAAATGGAGAATGGGTTCTCAGCGTGGTCAAAATAAATGTCCTGCCTTTGAATCTCATCAGACCAACAGAAAAATTACCGGCCTATGCTGAAAATTATTGGCAAATATGGGCCGATATTATAGGGCTTGGCGATATATCTTTGGCCTTGATGCACAGTCATGAATATTGGTCAGTCAGGTCAATCTCTTAAAATATCAAACAATTTGACTTTTGTTATGACATGGCAAGACTAGTTCAGGCTGTAAAATGTGGTGCAATTCCCCCAAAACATTTAAGGTTTGTGGAATAAATGTTTATTAGCAATTCAGTGACGTGTTTAAATGATATAAATGGATATTTCCTGAATGCTGACAGTATATCATAATTGTTATGGCATTTGCCTTTAAATGAATAGACAGAACTGGTAATTTAAGTCAGTAAACATATGAAGACAGGGTTCTCAGTGTTGTCAAAATAAAAGTCCTGCTTCTGACTCTTAAAATGCCAAGTATCAGAGGATACATCGAGCTTAGTGATATATCAACACCCACTACCGATGACTGTGTCATGGTCAATCTCTTAAAATATTGAACAATTGAACTTTTATGACATGGTTAGTTCAGCCTGTAAAATGTCATGTGGTGCAGCTCCCTGAAATCTTAATAATATTTATGAATTAAGAATTCATGATGTTTTTGGTAAAAATATACAAGATGATGATGGTTGCACCACATTACATTTTACATTTTTACATTGAAACCTTTCTTGAAAATGATATATAAGTTCTTTTAAAATCATTGAATGTATACATTTCTAACAAATTTTAAACTAGACTTTTAAAGATTTTTCCTTTTCTTAATCTTGGTCACTCTTAGTTATCAGATGATTACTATAAGCCATGAGCACATGGTCAAATCACTGAATCATAATGCAATGCTTGACTAATGTCTCGAATAATAGAGAACATACACACAAAAAGAAAAAAAGAAAGAGAAAAAGGCGTAAGTGATGATTGGCTTCCAGTTACATTTGCTCTGTGAGAGGCTCCTGGGATCTCAGGCTCTCAGTGGGAGCCATCACACACATTAGTGGCAGAGCCTCTCTCGGTAATGAATGACTCTGAACACTGGTGAGAGCGAGAGAGACAGCCGTCTGTGGCAGAGTTTGACATTAGCCGAGCAATCCACCCAGAGCTTTATTCCCTTCTCTTTCCTGTTATTCCCCTTAATTATTTATGCCAATTTATTTTATAGTTGCCGATTGCCAGATGGCATTTCCTCATCCTAATTGCTTGTTAAATGTTTCACTTGACCTTTTTTTTAAGGGGATAAAAATCTCACCTCCCAATTAATAATCCTTTAAAAAAATGTTATTACTTCGTCAGGTTATTGCTGCAGACTTTTTGATCTTCTTGACCCACAGACAGCACATACAGCTGTTTTGACTTGAAGATTTCAGTTAACAGCATCTGACGACAGGTGTTGCATAAAATTATGACCAATCTTTTTAGATTTGCTTTGACACCAGATATCCTGTGCTTGCACTGCAAGTCGTGCACTACCAAACCCCCTGAGAAGCCAAAGTGTGGGTATTCACAGGCATAAATGTTTAATACTGCTGTGGCGTTTGCACCCAATCAATAATCGCCAGCAAGCTGTCGATTCTCCACAGTGTCAGACAGCAGCGTAGCAGTTACAGAGGTCTGACACTGTCAGGTACTGAGATGGGGGAAGCGGTGGGGCCCGATTGTTTTTTTCCACCTTGTAAAACTGGTGATAGCGTGCCCACATTTGCATAAACAATGGAGAGGGCAATCAGATGCGATGCATACTTAATGTGTATTCTTCAATTATCGGATGGGTCAATCACGCCGACTGCGTAGGACTGGACCGGCGACCAGATGCACGCAGCCTGTTTTCATTTTCCAAATCATATGTAAGGCAATAACACCGGTCACCCTAACCGGTAAAGCAGAAGAGTAGTGCTCTAATGCAGCCTATAAACAATGATTTCCAACCTCTGCATTGCTAGGAGATGATATTAAAAATCCCTAAGCAAGTTACGGCGCTTGACTGAGAGAGTGTGAAACAGCCACCTTGCATACACATTTAAAACAAAACAAATAGATGCAAACATTTATTGACCGTGAAGCCTTTGTAAAACTGAAAAACTAGCACAACATTTCTATTTCAAACCCTTATGAGCTGCCCACCTAGACAGCATCATTTAGCACTCCGATTCCTAAAGGTAGGCAGCAAAATTATGCCAGAATGCATTGTGCGGAGGGAACGAAAAAGATGAACAAACAAAAATAAAGAATCATAAACTTGATTACATAAGTTATAATCGGTGTTGGGGAAAGTTACTTTTAAGCAGTGTTCGAACTATACAGTGGACTTTGGGGAGGGGGTTACTTACAATGAGTTACAAAGACACATAACAGCTACGACTGTGTACACTACTTGCTTTATGCAAGCATTATATAGGATTTACCCTATTATACATTATCGACATGAATGTATAGGTAAAAACCAACAAACAGCCACCCACAAATAGTCTATAAACAAAGCATCACGCTGTCTTTGAGTTCAATTTACTCGTCACCCTACAGAATACCAAAATTCCTCCTTTCAATTAGGTTTAATACATCGAGAGTCACGCAGAGCTAACAACCCAGCCAAAACACATAATTGCGAATAACATGCCTTACCTTAACACAGGCCTGGGGTCAGCTTCCTTTGCTGTTGGAGTTGTACTAAACATGAGTGAAATTAAATATATTTAATTATTGCGGATTTGTGCAATATTCTGACATTGCATTTCACTGTTTTTATTCATTTTGAGGAATACTGACTCTGCTTTTGTGCAAGTGAGATGAGTAAATGCTCACATTTAGAACTACAATAACTGTCATATTTGCACACAACACCTTGTCACTTACTCTCGATTTCTCTCAAAGTAAACAAAGTAACTTGCATTACTTATCTGAAGAAGTAACTCAGATATTTTGTTGTAAACTTAAAAGTAATGCGTTACTTTATTAGTTACTTGAAAAAAGTAATCTGATTACATAAATCAAGTTACTTGTAATGCGTTACCCCCAACACTGGTCATAATGCATTATACAGTTTTGACGGGAAATGTTTATGTGTACAGTCGAATGCCTAGACAAAGTTTCATTCTTGTCAAATGTCTGCCCGATTTCTCTCCAGAAGTTACCATGTTAAAAAATTGTACGTTTAAACTAGAGGTGCAAATATCTCTGTACCTCCTCAAACTAGTGTTCGTCAACATTGTTGTTGCATCTCCAGCAGCTTGTTGTTATTCCATTTCCTTAGTGTCTTTTTTGCCACCTTGTAGACAAACTAATAAAAAAAATTCTTTTAAAAATAAAAAAAATCAAGGCACGTGTGAGCTGAGCGAACTTATGCCATGCGCACTGTACGCATACACTGTAAACCTGAATAAGTTGGCAAAACTCAAAAAAATTGAGCCAGTCGGTTACATCAAAATTTTTGAATTAAGAAATTCAGTTTAAGCATGCAAAACTGGCAGATTTTTATTTTGTACTCAAACATTTTAATTGTTCTTGAATTGAAATATTTGAGTAAACTAATTTAACTTAAAATTATCATGTTATCTCAACGTAAACATTTTTATTAGTGGAAATTTGGCTAACTATATCTAGATAATACAGAAAATGCTAACTTGCTAATTTGCTAACATGTTAGCAATAGTATGGTATAGCACTTGCTGAATGAGTACAGCAATATAAAACATTTAACATACCTGCTCTCATACCAAGCCACATGCGCCACTTGTCACCATGATGGTCCAAAAACCCATATTAACAGAAACTCTTAACAGAAAATTAGCATAACAAAACATTAATAACTACTAAGGACCAGATTTATTAACAGCTTGCGTCAGCGCAAACCGTCTTTTGGCATTAAAGAACTACTGTCTCTATTTACTAAAGACACACAGTGCAAAATTAGCGATGAAAAGGAGTGGACTGAGTTGTTTTTGCGGCTGACCTTATTGCATATGCATTTGTAGGAGTTTCCCATTCAGATGCAAAATTTATGGGAGGAAAGTATTTAAATGAATCACACAACACGATTTACTCATGTTTGTGCTAGTCAATTTACTGGTATTTGCACCATTATTTAATGCCCAAAAAAAACCATTTTGCAACATAGCTGCAACTGTTGCTGCGAGGAGACACCACAGAGAACAGAGAGCGTGTGGTAGAAGGGAGAAATTATTTTCCACTCGTATTATTTTCTTTGGAATGCCAGAGGAAAACGTTATCTGAACATTTGGTTTGCCAAGCCATGTTGGCCTAATATATATATATGTATATACGTGTTTGTCAGATTACATGTAACAAGTTGCGCCTGTGTCGACCCGCACCTGATGAGAGCATCAGCTCTGCTTATTTGCGACCCAATGCTAATTTGTGCTGCTCTTGGTAGATTGCGTTGGTCATTATGTTAATAAATTTGACTGTGTCTGTGTTCTTTAGTTTGCGCATCAGCAGTAGATTATGTGCAAACATTTGCCACATTTGTGGAATTGCGCTCTCACGCTAATTTGTCCCGTTTAGTAAATCTGGCCCTAAATCTCCCACTTAACAATAATCTTGCACAAAAAAATTTGAAATATAACATTATATAACACTTCATTTAACATTTACTCTCCCTTTTGAGTGTCATGGGCAAAGCATGCTGGGAAACAAAAATCCCAGCCCAGTTTCAGTTAAGCTTAAGTTAATCTAAATGAAAAGAAAAGAGTTTAAAACTTAAAGCAATGAAACAGTTCAGTTTACTTAAAATATATCAGTTCTGTGAACTCGAAAGAAATAGAAAGTGCTAAATACTCATAAAAGTTCATTTGACTGAACTAATTTGTTTAATTTAAGTTTGTCCTACTCAAACCAATTAATTATTTTGAATGTTAGGGTTTAAAAACCAAAGCATGCCTTTAGAAGGCAGCTGCCTATGTAGGGAGTAGACAGCGTGGTAGCTCACTAGGGTTTGGTACAAGATTAGAAGGCTGTAAGGCATTGAAGGAATTATCAAAAATGTCTTTACTCAAACTGTTTACTTTTGGAAAGAATGGTTGCCTCTGATCAGAGGAACAAACAAACAATGGTGTGTTTGCGTTTGGTATTGCAGTTATACACCATAATGGATTTGTAATCATCAACTATAATATTTGCTCAAAGAGGGTGGTCATTTAAGATTAAGAATGTTAAACAATGTATTCATCTCCACTGATTGCTTATTTCAGCATATTAAAACTGCATTATGTTCGTGAAAATAACATGTAAATAATTCAAGAGGTAATTATGAAGATGACTATAATATGATGCTAAACTCAGTAGGTAGACACATCATAAAATGTATCAGCTTGGCATTTGAATATTATTTTTGCTCAGTAGTCCTACTTGACTGGCTGAAAGACAGATGTTGGAAAGTAGGAGCTAACCATGTTGCTTACTGACTGCTGATTGCTGACGCAACCGTACAGTATGCCTGTTGAACAGCAAAACCAAACTCTTTTTCTTTGCCAAGCAAAACAGAACTCTTAAAATGTAATGATTATTTCTCTAGAAATAGAAGGTGCTAACTTAGAAATATGTACATTTCACATATAATGGTTTCATCAGTACCAATTTCTGAAGTCAATTATTTAGCAGCAGCACAAACAGAGGATAAGTGGAAAAAAACAGGAATACAGGCTAAGCCGATCACCAACAACATCCTCTCAGCAAATTGGCTCCTTACTAATTAGAAAGGTGCAAACGAAGGCTCTTTTTTCCCCTGCAAGGCCTCATGGGATCAGGTGCTGGACATGAAGTCTCCACTGTCTAACCTGTTTAACAGCATCTCAAGTTGCAAGTAAAAAAGGAAGGTGCAGCTGAAGTACATCAGCCTTCAAGTTTCTGTAGCACAATTTCTATAGCTTGAAAGTGACTGACGAACACGAACACAGAACCTTCTATGCTTGATTTTTAGTGTTGTTGCATTCTTAAATCAGTCAGAGTGCAATTCGTTATATACAATAAATGTATGCATAGCATTCTCAGCACTGCCACAAGGGGTGCTATAGTGGGGATTTGCATGAATGCATGAATGCTTCTTCTACGACCCTATCTTAACCAGTTTATTGTTCATTGACTACTATTAGTATGCCATTCATGGGTTTATCTTCTTCCAGACACCATCAAAACAATGAGTGGTCAACTCAGATCCATCAGTCTCTTTCCAGCTCAACCAGTTTGGGGCGTGGCAACTGTAGCAAGCGGAGCCAGTGTGGGACGATGACTGACGCGTTACATGGGAAAAGACATTCAGCTTCGGGTACAGAAGTGCAATCCAAATTTTTCTGCATTTTTACCTTCAAAGATTAAACTAAAGATGTCATAAAACGAATGGGGTATCGCTACATGCTACAATGGATGCTTACATACCATACAGCAGCATCATGCATCCATTCAGAAAGACAAATGTACCAGTTTATATTGTTTACTAGGGCTGGGATGATACACCTATCTCCAAATTCGATACTATATAAAGAAATGAATAAATTATTCAATGACAAAGATATTTTTAAAGTCATTTATCGCCACCAATAGTAAACGATACAGTCATTATTTGAAGCGTCTTTTGCAAAAAGTGGTAACTATTTTGAACACTACCATAGACATCAGTGTTTATATTAGAACTATAAACTTTTATCCCAGTACTTCTATGATCATTTAAACTATTGTATCACATAAATAAAAATACTATGAGGTTGAAATAATCACAACTGCTCTCTCTGGATCAGCGGCAACGCCAACACAGATTTGAATGTTGTGATATGATTTTGTCAAAGGTTTAATAGACAGACAAATTGTTGTCATTTAGGAATAAAACTGCGGGGGTGTTTGATTCGAGATCACAATCTTTTAAAGATTAAATTTTAACTTATATTCTATTTCTCTCAGCATTGGTTACTTTAGTTGTTGACTTCACAAGCACCAGAAAGAGCTGTGTTTGTGATTTTGAGTTAGGGGAGGCGTGACATTTGCAAGGTTGTTTGAAAGCATGCTTTATTTGTGTAATTGCGCTAAGTGCCACTAATGTCGCAGAAACTACATAGGGGTGAATTCAGGTTGAAGTTACGGTGGAGTTCTTTTTCGTTCTTCATTAGGGATTAAATACGTGAGCAGGGATATACTGTTATCGAACCACTGACGCCGCCCAGACTGCTGAAAACGACGTTTAGATGAATATGTAAACGTGTGATGCGCGCTTTCCTCTCAGTAACAAAATAAACACAACAAAAATAAGAAAACAGCAAGCATTTTTTTATAGGAAGCATAAGAAAAGCATCGGATCGTAATAACATGGGTATGTTAGCACAAGCTCTGCAAATTAACCCTCCAGTAAAGTCACGCCACGTTTATTTATATGGCATTTTATTCAATAGATTGCTTAAAAAGTAGCTTTATAGTATCAACCATGAAAAACAGTGTCAGTGCCTCATTTCATCAGAAGCACAACTTCATTTTCTACTATAAAGCGGCTATCCAGTATGTTCATGTTTTCACCAGCGGAGATCTTACCTCGAAGGACTCAACAGATGAAATGAGTCCGAGAAGAGTTAGGTGTGAAGGAAGGCGGAGCCTCAGTGCACACCTCCTATTACGTTATCGTCATGGACCAATGGTAGTATGAAGGTGTATTTGCAGCTGAAGTGAACTTTTCCTGAGAGTTAGCTTTGGCAAGCCGTTTCGAACTCCCAAAACGAACTTCGTTTTGGCCTGATTTTCACATCAGTTCAATCTTTGATTTAGTTTTGAAGTATATTGAGGCCTTAAGAGATTATAAGTGATGGCACATGAAAAGAGAAGAAATAAAAGATGACCAGCAGAGAGAATATGACATTGTATATGACACAGTCGAGGAATTCAAGGGTGCTGCCTTATAGAAGGCTGAAAAAGAAAAACATTCAAAATCACTAGAGACAGCATGGCGCCAGGGGCTGTTGGTCAGTTTTTGCTGGAAGCCATTAATCCATGCATCTCCAAGCTAATTACAGCCACTCAAACATCCATCCACTTCCCGCTTTTTCCACAGGCATATAAAAATATATTCATCCCACTCACATTCTTCTCTTACAAGCTGGGTTTGTAAATATGACATCTGTAATACCGTAAATATAATACAATGCATATTATAACGCCATCTTTTCCATTGGCTCCCTCTAAAGGTCTCACTTTGGCATAGCCAAATCGATTGGATTTGGTCTGGTCGGGCTCCAGGTAAGGATGATATGTGCAGGGATAGGGATTACTGTACTCTTTCTGCCAGAACGCCCTGAAAGCATCTCCTGTAAGGTGACCCAGGCCAAGGGAGATGACAAATGCCCTGCAGCGTGTGCCTGCGATACGAGGAAACCTCCTCTGAGGGGTAAACGGATAAGATGTGAGGTTTTTAGAAGGAGTTTTTAGCAGAGGGAGATCACCTTTCCATGCCCAATGGAGATTTCAAGCAAAAACCTGGGTAATTCTATGCCAAAATTATTAAGATTCATCTGTAGTATACAACTGAAGTCAAACATAATATACTAAAACCGCAAAATATAGTTGTGGGTATATATCCTTTAATGTCAAAATGCCAAAATGTCAACAGTGACTTATATTTGCAAAGAATCCTGGAGTTGTGGCACTTAAAGAAATAATGATAAACTAAAAAAAGTGATTTAAAGGGTTAGTTCACCCAAAAATGATATTTCTGTCATTAAGTACTCACTCTCATGTCATCCAAAACCCGCAAGACCTTTCATCTTCAGAACACAAATTAAGATATTTTTGATGGAATCCGAGGGTTTTTAGGCAGCAGCATCATTGCACCTTTTGAGGTCCCAAAAGGTAGTAAAGATATCGTTAAAACAGTCAACGTGACCACAGTGGTTCAACCTTAATGTTATAAAGTGACAAAAATACTTTTTGTGCACAAAAACAAAACGAAAATAACGACTTTATTTAAGAAGTTGAACTGTTGTCATGCGCAGTTGACATATCTGTTGAGCGCGTGAACAATGGCCAATCAGGAGTGTTTACGAATCTGCTCAACAGCGCTTAAAGCGTCACATTTTTAAAATTTCAGTACCGCCTTGGTGCTGAAGTCGATACTTTTGACAACACGAGTTTCAAATAATTCACATTTCTTTGTACAGTATTTGTGACTCAAAAGTCCGCAAACTGGGGTATCTTTACAGTGTAGAAATTACCATAAAGAATGTTATCAGAAGAAATCTTTAATAAGTATATATAATGTTTAGGTTTGTTTAAATTAATTTAAAGTGTAAAACACACCCTCTAGAGATGGCATATAAAACACAAATCTTAATGTAATTATGTATTTTTCATGTTTCCTTTTAAAAATCAGTAATTTAGCAAAGCAAAAAAAAAAAATGAGCAAGTCTAAATGACCGGTTTCAATGTTTCCATGAACCAAATGCCTTGAGGAATACTAATCAAAGCACTTTCTATCACTGATGTACCGGAGGCCTCTTCCCTTCTAATTACTGGGATTCATCCAGTCAATAAAGCTTGTGCAGTGGGTGGAAAGACTCTGAGACACTTAAAAGGAGCATCGGCAGGATTAACCCGTCAAACTATCTTAACCACAATAATACAGGCCAAAGCAAATGGGTACTTCCTAACGAGAGATTGGATGCCAAAGCCCTTCATCGCTCTTAAAAAAAAAAAGCTGTTTTTAGGCTGGGTGTGGTGAGCAAGACAATGATAAATGCAGATTTATTGCAGTTGGTGCAGGCAATATGAGAATCCTGTGCTTCTCTGAGCGAACTGATCGATATCTCTAATGCTGGGTTAAGTTAATCTACACTGTACATTACAGTACAATGCAAAAATAGATTCACTCAAAGAACGCAAGTGCATCAGAGTGGAGAATTATAAAATTGCTGGATTAACCAAGTGCCACATTTGTAACTTGATGCTCAGAGTCTCCGTTTCTGGGACTCAATGTGCTAAATTGATATACATTATATTGCCAAAAGTATTGGGACACCCCTCCAAATCATTGAATTCAGGTGTTCTAATCACTTCCCTGGCCACAGGTGTATAAAATCAAGCACCTAGGCATGCAGACTGCTTCTACAAACATCTAGAAAGAATGGGTCGCTCTCAGGAGCTCAGTGAATTCAAGCGTCGTACCGTGATAGGTTGCCACCTTATTTAACATATTTTGTTGTTTTATTAACATTAATGACAAATATAGGCTACGGTCCCTTTAAGACCGAATCCATGGATACTGACACATATCCTGTTTTCACCCAAATGTTAACTTAAGCCATAACCGACTGTATTTACGTAAGATACTCCACACGATGGACATTTTGACAACTATGTGTGAATCTGACCATTCAGGCTCAAGGAGAACTGATCGTGCGCTGTCTGAGAGAACTGAGAGCGCGAGAGAGAGCGCTTCTGATCTGTCATTCAGCGCGATTCCGCCTATTCCGCCTTAACTAATTGATAATGAATTGTGACTGAAAGCATGCAGTTCGCAAAGTATTTTCACACCTCTGAGGCTGACATTGTTTCTGCTGCTGCCGGTGTCTCTGTGCACGGAAAATTCTGTCAGTTACGTTACGTGAGGTATCGGTCTTTGGTATCAGGTTATTTTTATGAGTACGAGTGCAAGTACATGAGCTTGGTGTCGGCCTGATACCGATACTGGTAAATTATTAAATGGATGCCACCTTATTGGGAAAATAAAGCCCTCTTTACACCTACCCCTACCCGATAAACACTTTATTATTAAACACACATTAGACGCTATATTTCCACTTTTTGATTATTTCTTTATTTTTACTGAAAATAAATGACTTTCTGATCTGATATGGGAAAAGGGAGTAAAGAGAGTTCCAAACATTTTGCCATGTGCCTTACCCTTACACTATTTTGTCCATAATTTAGTTAGTGTAAATACCATTTGCCAACAAGGCGGGCAAATAGACACTCCATTGATTAAAAGGCACCGGAATACAGGAAATGGCATCTACTAATTTATATTTAATAGAAGCACCACAGTGAATTCCCAGTAGCAATAATATCCATTTATTTTTCCTTAGTAGTGATTTTGTTGTCCTAGACCTGTGTGTAATGAAAACATTACTTTATTAGGGGTTCAAGCACGAAGTGCTGAAACCCTATTGTAACTGTAAGGATTTTTATTATTCCGCCATAAAACTCATTGTGTAGACCAAACCGTAAGTGCTAGAGACTTGAAACTTGGCCAGATTGTAGGTCTCAATTTGGGGAGAGGTTGGCAAAGTATTGCCCAAATCGACCTGGCGGTGGCACTACAGCGCTAAAAACAAGATAATTGCAAATTTTCTTGTTAAAAGCAATTTTCTTGTTTTTAGTGCTACGGTGCGATGGAATTGCACAAAAAAGTGCACAGTCTGAGGTCACAGTAAAAACATCATGGTGATTGGACACTTGGTGGCACTATACATTTTAAAAACATGAAAACGGCTCTAACTACGCAACCATTAGTCCGACTGACTTGAGACATGCATGGTTTCGAGGCGGAAGGTTAACAGAGGCCGGTCGGAACCAAACTTGTTATGGGTCATCGGCACGATGCCCTGAAGGAGTCTGAGAAGTTGAGCCAGCGCCACCTAGTGGTGAAATTAAATTTTCAAATGCTTAGAACTTTGGGTGTGGTCAACTTATTTTCACGGGAGTCACCCTTCTTAGAGTCCTGAATCCTTTCCGAGTCTAACGATACCAAACATGCCAGGTTTCGGCTTATGGTTTGTGCAACGTGGTGATTTAGCGCTTAAAAAAACTTTTGCGAATATCTTCGAAACCATCGTAGGAAATACTGAACCATAGGTCGTTAACAACATGCTAATGCCCAAATGTCAATATTTTGATAGGAAGTGGCAAAAAAATCCGCTCATGGGTCATTTTTTATGTTCTCATATATTTAAGTGTCTATAACTTCAAAACAAAATGAGATATTTTTACTAAATTTGACACGCTTATGTATGGACGCACTCTGAGGACACCTAAAAAAAGTGGTGGAGATCAGGCAATAGGTGGCACTATAACTGTAAAAAAAAAAAAAAAAAACATTTTTCCTTAGTAAATTGCCTGTATTGGTTGTAAATGGTCTTGTCCATCTATGATCTAAGCGCTTACATGCTCGCTAAATAAAATACAATACCTTTTTATGTGCTTAAAGCCTTAAAGTGCTTGAACCCTGATAATTGCTGCTCGCAGCTATATTTTACAAATTGTTTTCACAATAATGCGAAAAATAAATCTGGTGGGTTCCAATTAAAATAACTGGATTTCCCCAAAAATTCACCAAACTTCACCTGTACTCACCCTGTACATATTGTAAAAGGTAAATGCAAAACATTTTGTGTGCATTTAATTGCACGGTTAATTATTTGTTAGACAGGATGTAGTGTTATTTATTTAGTGTTTTATACTGAATGATCTTTTCACAGCCAAGCACAATTCCAGTGTCTGTCCAGACATTTATAGGGCCATAAATGCAATGCACAGAGGCGTGCTTTACTAACTCTACAACAGCAGATGGATGCAGTGAGGGACTTTCCAAACCAATGGACAAAGAACACATGAAGCAAACTAGTCTAAATTATTTGGTTTCAGGTTCACGTTAAGGTTGCATATGGGTTGGTGGTTTAGATACCTTGAGAGACCATGACACCTACAGACAGAAAAACTTCTTGCTGACATTTTGATAGCTCTATATTGAGACTGGGATCTGTAAATGTTTTTATGAATTCTTCCAAAGGGAATAACTCTGTTTTCATGAAAACTAAAAGACAGTTTCTTTACAAAACTCTTGAAGATTGAAAAGCGTCTGCTTGAATATTGATGTGTAAACAGAACAATACAACAAATATGATTGAATTGGATATGTAAGAAGAATCTCATTTCCATAAGTGAGGCCTTTTGTTTACCTCACGCCACATATTTTTCTCCATCTTTTGAGAAGAAAATTAATTAATTTCTACCAGGAACGGTTGTGTATTCACATTTAAATCGCGGACGGTTGTTTTCCTTGCACAGAGTTTGCTTGTGGATAGTGGCATCAAAAATCTCATAATGAGTATTGTGTTTCCTACGTGAACGGATGGTGTTTTTTTTCTGAGGTGAATTGAAGACAATCAGGTGCATCAATGTTTTCCCTTTTTGTGAGGCCTCTGGTGCTGCATCAGGGATGCAAATTGTTTTTCCCCCTCCTGCACCTGTAACTCGTTTACGCAATTCACTGTAATGAAGCCTAAATGCTTTATAATGGGAGTCTGAGACAGCGGAAAGTGATAGCGGGCCGAGACAATGCAACCGCAGTCACAGGGCGGTAGGGTTAAAGAATGACCCAAATCACGGGCCAATCAATCTGTCAGTATCTCTCGCCCACCACAAACACATCCTCCGCCTCCATTCTCTCTCTCTCTCAAACATCGGCTAGTATCCTGCTGTCGGTGAGGCTTTTGACCGGTGTGTATCTGCCATCATTATTACCTGCATTAGGATGTGAGGTTATAGTATCCTTATTGCTGCTGTTTTCCAATCTTCTCCACTGTCTATGTTTTCATAACCACTCGTTCATCACTACAGTGAAGTAATTTCATTCCTTTGCTGCTTTTGTACTGGAAAACCATGTTGCTGGTCCAAGGTGATTTACCAGGGACACACCGTTTACACTTGGTGTTTTAATCTGTCTCTTTTGTCCACTTTTGTCCTGATTTCTTCGAGGTGAGAGTCTATGGAAGGGTAAATGTATGTTTTTTTTATTTTATTTTTTTAGGTTTTTTTCAGATTTTTTTTTTTTTTCAGAATCCGGAATGGTAAGAGAACATTGGTTTTCATCTTCAAACCAAACTTGGGTCTTCATCCAACAAAGTTTAAATCCTGTCTGGCTAGTGCGCTCCCCATAATATTTACATATTAGGTCAGTAGGCGGAGATTAGGTGGTCTTTTGTGGTTGTTCGAACGCATTCGACCACATGAGTGTCTCGACTACACTACAAAAGCAATCCGGTCGAAGGCGTTTTCGACTACCTCTGGAAATGGTCGAAAGTGGACAAGCTCAAAACATTTTAGACCATGTTTACACCTTTATTTAGTTTCATCCAATCGACCAAAATGCATCTTAATACCGGTTGAAACCAGGTCTGCCAGCTGGAAAGCTTCCGATCAACCAGCTTGGACTATTTTCAGCCTGGATTTAGAATTTTATGAAAAATAACTGTCATATTCACACCGCCGCAACAGACACGGACAAACGTTGAGTCAGAATGTCTTTACGTGTCATTTTTCACCTGAAAAGAGGAAAGAGGTTGTGGGTGAAGCCGTGGTTGCTGCGACGGGAAAGACAGGTTGCGTACTTGAATTAATGCAGAGAACTGCAGTTGATCTGGACAAACGGTTTTATTAGAAAGATTAAATACTCTAGCTTCCATATTTGTTCACTGTTTATGATAAAATTTGGTTGCAGTGACAGTAATTTCTTAATTTATGTCAGGAGTGCAAAATAAACACTTAGTAACTTATGATATTTTCAAAGCGCATTCGTATTCAGTCACGTCTGCTGTATTTGTGTTCACACAGCTGCACTGAACAGCGTCTTTTAGTCCAAAACTGCACATACTTGAAGAAATATTGATATATTTATACAAGCTAGTTTAATATTTATTAGACAGAATAATAATTTATATTCATTGTCCACTGATTTATGTATTTCACTTTCCAGAGAAATGTTCCTACGCATATGATTTGTATGTGATTTTCATGAGGTTTGGGGTATTTTCATATCAATAAAGGATGTTTACATTAGAGTACGTCAGAGTTTGTTGGCGTATGTTGGAAAATCATATCACACTGCTCAGATATTCCAAGACCCGACAAATGCCGATTTAACATGTTCAGTCAGGTGAAAACAAACCCTGACCAATGCCAACAAACACCGACAGGGGTAATCCGACAGACGTGTTTGTTGGCGTTTGTCTGTGCGGTGTGAATTGGCCTTATGACATATACTTTGCAACAGAACTTGCTGAGAAAACAAAGCAATGCTGCATTCTAGGCTAAATGTGTTCATTGTATGTCAGAACATATGACAGTATTTTTACCAGCTGAGAAAAAAATGTGTAAAAGAGTCAAAACAGTGGTAGGAATATCTCGATTACACACATAAACAAAGATCTGCTGCAAGGAGACGGCATTCTAGTTGCCTGTACCGAACTGTAGAGGGTAACTTCGTGACTATGACGAGAAAAAACAGGTATACTTGAGCATTCTGTTGCATCTTGTGACATCACGTCCTGTTTTTGGTTCATTTAGATGTCTTTGGTCCATGCTGCATTCATATTTCAGTCAAACCGCACCAGATTTCATTTGGAAGCGGACCGAGACCCATCTTTTCAGGGTTCTCGGTTTGCTTGTTTGGTGCAAACCAGGGTTCGGATGGCAGCGTTCACACTTATTCAAATGAACTGCACTAACAGAGCAATTGCACCAGAGTTCGCTTTAATCGAACTAAACCTGCCAAGTGTGAACACACCCTGAGTGGCTAAAATAAGCTGTAAAGCAGACCAGACTTAATGCCAATAGTTTGGGTTATGTAAAATCAGCTACAAAATCAATCTGGTTTTAGCTGCGTCATTAATTCTCCTCAAAGCAGCTTTGTTGGAAAGATATGAAATGTTCAGCTCTGGACATCTGACTGACAATGTATGCTATAAATTCTCAACAATCAATGCTGGATTGCTGCTTGCGATGGATTTCTTCTGTTGTGGGAGCAGTAATCTTTCTCTCAGTCTCCCCGAGCACACACCTGTCACTCAGTCATTGACCTCTGACCTCTAAAGGGGGTGACACAGCCTGTTTGTTTAGCTCCTACCAACAGAGGCTCTGAGGTGATGCCCTAATATAGTGGTGTGTGGTTTGATGGGCACGCATGCGTGAGTGTGTGCGTGTGCATATTCTCGGGTTATTTGAGAATTGCAATCAAAGCCCATTTAAACAGCACTTTCTGTTTGCTAAATCTGTTGTTGGAGAGGTGCTGATGGATTCCTAGTGATCTTTTTCCCTTATCCTTTGAGGTGATGACAATCAGAGTGGGGGGTCTAACTCTCCGACCTTTCCTCTCTCCGCTCACCCGACTACATGTCTGAGAGTGCCACCTAACAAATCGCAGAGACACGAAACGGCACAAGGGCTCTCAGGGCGACATGTCTGAACATGCGCATACACACCTTCATAGAGGACGTCAGAGTGTTTGCGGAGTATTCCTGTGAGGGCTGAACAGACTCCTTCACTGGCCCTGCCTTGAGCGACTCGCCTCTGCTCTAATTACTTTATTGATCCAATCAGAGCGCATACTGGCCCCCGACTCATTTGAAACACCATGTCTCCACATTTCCCTCTTCAGTCAAATATATTCAGTGATCATCTGAGAATTATGAGTCGTGATAGCAAACAGGTGCTGTGTAATTTATGGACATGAATTGTCATTACTATATATATATATATGTATATATATATATATAATACTAAATTACAGATAATACATAGTAATACTCATATTGGTAATATAACATTATATTAACAATTTTAATTTTTATTCGTGTTGTGATAGCAAACAGGTGCTGTGTAATTGTTGGACATGAATTGTCATTACTATATATATATATATATATATATATATATATATATATATAATACTAAATTACAGATAATACATAGTAATACTCATATTGGTAATATAACATTAACAATTTTTATTCGTGTCGTGATAGCAAACAGGTGCTGTGTAATTGTTGGACATGAATTGTCATTACTATATATGTATAATACTAAATTATAGATAATACATAGTAATACTCATATTGGTAATATAACATTATATTAACAATTTTAATTTTTTTTTCACTTTGCTATTTTCGTCTAGTAAAATTAGATGCCATTTTAGTTAAGTTATAATTGAAATTAATGATAAGCAATACAAATATACCATGTTAATTGTTTTTATGTTTTAAAAAGCAGCGACTATAATGAAAGAAACTACATTTTGTTTGTAGTTTGGTTTGTAAATCCAAAATGCTGTGCCAGGGAGCCCCACCCATGCTGAAATCTCATTGGACCAAAGTATCGCTCCTCATCAAGGAGAGGCTGTTCTAAAATTAATATTTCTATGCAGTATTATTATTACAAAATGTATTGTGGTGGTACAACAATGTTGGTATCATATGGTAATACCATGGTACTTTGATAATCACCATGTTGCTGTACAAAGTGCTATTACCTCGTATTACCACGGTGCATGTTCAAAAATGTGGTGTTTTTATGGTACCGTCATGGTATTTTATGTTAGTGTAGTTCCTGTACAAAGCATAAATCTATATATATAGCTACTCAGTCTGAAATAATGTCCTTAATGAATGTTAAATAAACTAAATACTTTATTAAATAAATACCAAATAACTGAAACTATAAATAAATAATTAATTACATATATTTTTGTTCTTTTAAAATAATAATCCCAAAGGTAATACCACAGTACTTTTTGTTAGTAAATGGTAATAGTCTTTGATGTATTAATAAAAAATATGCGCCTCCAGCACTGAACTGATAATTAGCCAAGGAACACATAAACGTGTTATGACTGTATTAAAGACTATAATACAGATGACCGAATGGCTGTGCTCACTTTCCTTTTAAAGCATTCAGTTTGGTAATCAGTACTCATTACAGCGAAAAGAAAACAGTAATCAATACTCTTCTCTGCATTTGGGATTTCAAGAGTTGCCTCCTGCCCAGGTAAAAGTCTTTAGCCACAGCGCACCCATTGATCCGACCTTAACCGCTTTCATCACATTTCCCCACAACACATTTCTGTTTCTGTGTTACTGATAGCGTACATGATACCACCTGATGTCTGCATGTGGTCTGTGAAAGCTTGTCATATCTGATATGCATTCTGAAAAATAGTCTGTGTGGTTCAGTTACATACATCCAAAAATACCAAAGTGGGAATATTTGTATCTAACATTTGCCTCAGTAGACAGTTCAGGATGACAGGCCTCAACAGACAGTTCCGGAATTAAGAATCTTCAAAACCTCCAGAGAAAATCTGATTTGAGCAATAATTGATTAACATTTCAGACTGTCCATGGGCTTGTTAAAGGGAAAGTTCACCTAAAAAATGAAAATTCTGTCATTAATTACTCACTCTCATGTCGTTCCACACCCGTAAGATCTTCGTTCATCTTCGGAACACAAATTAAGATATTTTTTATCAAATCCGACGGCTCAGTGAGGCCTCCATTGACAGCAAGATAATAAACACTTTCAATGCCCAGAAAGCTATTAAAGACATATTTAAAACAGTTCATGTGACTACAGTGGTTCAACCTTAATGTTATGAAGTGATGAGAATACTTTTTGTGCGCCAAAGAAACAAAATAACAACTTTATTCAATAATATCTTGTGATGGGCGATTTCAAAACACTGCTTCATGAAGTTTCGAAGTTTTACGAATCTTTTGTTTCGAATCAGTAGTTGGGGGCGTGTATCAAACTGCCAAAGTCACGTGATTTCAGTAAACGAGGCTTCGTTGCGTCATAAGTGTTTCGAAATTTCAATGGTTCACCACTGGGGGTCGTGACTTTTAAACATGCTCCGAACCACTGATTCGAAACAAAAGATTCGCAAAGCTTCGAAGCTTCATGAAGCAGTGTTTTGAAAATCACTAGATATTATTGAATAAAGTCGTTATTTTGTTTTTTGGTGCACAAAAAGTATTCTGGTCGCTTCATAACATTAAGGTTGAACCACTGTAGTCACATGAACTGTTTTAAATATGTCTTTAGTAGCTTTCTGGGCATTGAAAGTGTTAATCATCTTGTTGTCAATGCGGGCCTCACTGAGCCATCGGATTTTATCAAAAATATCTTAATTTGTGTTCTGAAGATGAACGAAGATCTTACGGGTGTGGAACGACATGAGGGTGAGTAATTAATGACTGAATTTTCATTTTTGGGTGAACTAACCCTTTAAATGAGGAATATTGTGATGTGGTCGTTCCCGGAAGAAAACTCAAGACTACAATGGAGGCATTTCAGGGAGTTTAGAAACATAATAGGTCCTCTTTAAGGTAAAGTTTTGGCAACCAGTAAAGGTTTGGCTCAAAGCTTAGAAGTATTTATTGAAGAATCTTTTAAAAGCCTTTGGAGAAAATGAATGGGAAAAATATCAAGGCTGCTGAAAAAGTGGGCACTCACTGTTGCAGTCTATTTATGAACTGAGACAATTGTCTGGCTGCAAATGATGAAAGCCACAGAAAGACTTTGTTCCATCTGTCCTAGAATTCATCTCGTCTGACCCAAGGAAACGTGTGAGATATCTTTCTCCCCACAGCGTCAAAACACAAACCTTACGCTCTGAGTATTTCCAGCTCATCAGCAGCACTTCACTGTAGCGATGGCAATGTTCGGGTTTGACAGGTGGACTTGCCGTCTCTCTCTCCATCCTCTCGTTCTCTCTCACTCTCCTTCACAGTGATAAAGTGACAGCTCCATTTGAAGGGGTCTGCTCTGACAGGATGGCGACTGGTGCCGAGCTGACTGCTTGTCTGGGACGACTCACACCTGTTTCATCTGTGAGACTGCTGCATCCCTGGTAGTGTGACAACGGCACACCTGCACACGGGCAATTTCAACACTGCCACATACTCTGGAGGGCTGAGTTGACGTCAAATCGGTAGATTCAGTGACATCTTAAAAATCTACCACTTATTTTGTTTTTTCATTCAAACTGTGGTAAATGTCATTCCATCATACACAAAACATGGCCAAAGTATGTGGACAGTCAAACACCACATCCATATGTGCTTGTTGAAGATAAAATGGACCATAGTCGCAGAGATTTACTCTCATTCAGACACTGAAATTGCATGTCATAAAGTCAGAATTGTGAGATCTAAACTTGCAGTTCTGAGAAAAAACGTCTTTTAATGCATTAATAGACGGGGGGTGAAAACATTTTAAATTTGAAGATCAAGGTAAATTGTACATAATTTGTCTTCCGGGAAAAATGCAGGTATCTTCTGTCGCTTCCGGAGGGCAGTACTAAATGAAAAAAAAAAAAAAAAAAAGCTATTTCAACAAAAAGAGAAAAATGTGGACATCTTTATCCTGTTCAAAAGTTTTCACCCCCCCCCCCCGGCTCTTAATGCATCGTGTTTCCTTCTGGAGCATCAGTGAATGTTTAAACCTTGTCTAACAGTTGTGTTTGAGTCCCTCAGTTGTCCTCAGTGTGAAAAGATGGATCTCAGAATCATTCAGTCACTGCTGGAAAGGGTTCAAATATGCAAAAGATGCTTGAAACTGAAGAATCTGCAGGACCTGGAGGATTTTTCTGAAGAACAGAGCTCAGTTTAACTGCTCAGAATAAACAAGAGACTCATGAACAACCATCACAAAACAAAAAACAAACAGTCGTGGATCATCCAGGTAACCACACAGTATTAAGAACCAAGGGTTCCCAAACTTTTGAACAGGGGGTCATTTTAATAAATTCAGCTATTTTTTGTCTTGCGGACTTTATGTAAACATCTTTTATGTAAAATATTTTACTCAGGACAGTACTAAATAAAGAATAACATGCATTTTGTATGATCTCTCTTATTTTGTTAAAATTATTCACATTTTCACAGATTCTGCAAGGGGTTCCCAAACTTTCGCATACCATATATATATATATATATAACTTTCGCATATATATATATATATAACTTTCGCATATATATATATATATATTTTTCACCCATAATTTGAATTAATTAATTAATTCGTTATGATGTTACAGACATTCACTACCATTATAAAGCTTGGAAGAGCCAGGATATTTTTTAATATAACTCCAGTTGTCTTCGTCTGAAGGAAGATATACACCTAGGATGGCTTGAGGGTGGGTAAATCATGGGATAATTTACATTTTTTGGTGAACTATCCCTTTAAGGCAAGCCTCTAGCGTAATGCTGCAGTACGCCGCGAAGGAGACCAGATGCCATTTTTTTTAATGGATGTCAATGGAGGAGATGCTTCACAATGCTGAATAAACTGCTTTTGTTGGAAAACAGCTTATCATTTAATGAATCGACAGCCTATCAGCTAATCTTCAAAAAAAAAAAAGAAAAAAAAAGCTGTTTTATAAAACAAGTCACAGACAATTGCTTGACAGGTAGGATTCACAGCACTTCTCATTTATTTCTATGGTATCTGCAAATAGTGGTCACACAACTCTGAACAGAATTCAGTGACATCAAAGCTTGTAGTAATCCTACTGAACAGAATGTAACAGTTCTAAATGAATAAATGCGTATTTCACAGCTTTTAACATATTTAAACTCATACATGTTTACTTAGACAGCCCTAATATACAGTAGAGAGAGATTAATAAGAAACATGCCCTTCATGTCAAGAGGTTTTTGAACCCTGCTTTATAAAAAGAGATTGATTTTTTGTATAATAAGGCCAAACAGCATTTTAGTGCTATTACTGTAATGTGTAAAGTGAACATCTCTGCAAACACTGTATCATGGTAGTTACAGACACACAAAGGCCCATGGGATTTGGCGGGGCACTGCCGTCTCCCATTGGTGACCTCTACTCTCAATTACACAGAGATTACCCAGCAGCCCCTGCCACAACTTGTCAGCCTCTATAAATTTAGAGGCGGCACAATTACGCTCACTCCTGCCTGCTAATGCCATTAAACACTGCCTGCTCCTATACACACAGGAGGGAGTCGAGAGTTAATACAGACGTCGACGGTCGTGGAGAGACAGACAAAGAGAGAGAGAGAGATACAGATGGAGCTTTGCTCACACTGCTGCTCAAGAACAACCAATTTGTTCTCCTACATCTGACAATATCATCACTCTCCTGAAGTAAAACACTCCTGGGTTCATGTCTTATTGCTAGATAATTGATATATCACCATTAATGTGTCTATAACATATATCATAATTGACCTTGCTTTGTTAATAAACGTTCCTGGTGTTATTGTGCACGATTTACCAGCGCATGTTTTTCTGAAGAAGATAAAAAAAAAAAAAAAAAAAAGTTTGTTTTCATCAAAATTTAATAACTTTCTCCTCCCTGAAATGGCTTTTCTACTCTGCTGAGGTAACCAAGGGAAAAATAATATTAACCTAACCTGTTTTCACCCAAAACATTCAGAAATACACGATAAGTAGCGTGCCTAACAATGTGTGTGTGTTTTTCCTCGACTCAGATATACAGTCCCCGCATGTAAACTAAGAGTAATAGCTTCTATAAGGGCAGTATAGTATAGTATAGAAACCAGCAAATAGTCATAGCCTTTACCTTAAAGGGTTAGTTTACCCAAAAAATGAAAATTCTGTCATTAATTACTCACCCTCAAGTCGTTCCACACCCGTAAGACCTTCGTTCATCTTCGGGACACAAATTAAGATATTTTTGATAAAATTCGATGGCTCAGTGAGGCCTCCATTGACATCAAGATAATTAACACAGTGGTACAACCTTAATGTTATGAAGTGACGAGAATACTTTGTGCGCAAAAAAACAAAATAACTACTTTATTCAACAATATCTAGTGATGGGCGATTTCAAAAACATTGCTTCATGAAGCTTCGAAGCTTTACGAATCTTTTGTTATGAATCAGTGGTTCGAAGAGTGTATCAAACCGCCAAAGTCACGCCCCCCAAGTGGTGAACCATTGAAATTTCGAAACACTTATGACATAACAGAGCCTTGTTTACTGAAATCACGTGACTAGCAGTTTGATACATGCTCCGAACCACTGATTCGAAACAAAAGATTTATAAAGCTTCGAAGCTTCAAGAAGCTTTTTGAAATCGCCGATCACTAGATATTGTTGAATAAAATTGTTATTTTGTTTTTTTGGTGCACAAAAAGTATTCTGGTCGCTTCATAACATTAAGATTGAAGCACTGTAGTCACATGAACTGTTTTAAATATGTCTTTAGTAGCTTTCTGGGCATCTGAAAGTGTTAATTATCTTGATGTCAATGGAGGCCTCACTGAGCCATCGGATTTTATCAAAAATACCTTAATTTGTGTTCCGAAGATGAACAAAGGTCTTACGGGTGTGGAACAACATGAGAGTGAGTAATTAATGACATTAATTAATTCATTTTTGGGTGAACTAACCCTTTAAAGGAATAAAAATGATCCCATGATTTACTCTCCCTCAAGCCATCCTAGGTGTATATGAATTTCTTATTTCAGACAAACACAATCAGACTCATGTTAAAAATATCCTGGCTCTTCCAAGCTTTATAATGGGAGTGAATAGAGGATGAGATTTTGAAGCCCAAAAAAGTGCATCCATCCATCATAAAACGTACTCCATGTGGCTCCGAGGGGTTAATAAAGGCCTTCTGAAGAGAATCGATGCGTTTGTGTAAGACAAATATCCTTTTTTAAAACTGAAATAAAGTAAAATTTTAAAAGTAAAATAACAAGCTTCAAGCGTGATAGCCATACGCATTTGTATGTAAGCGATCTTTGAGAAACCATAACACACTTGTAGCCAATCAGAAGTAAGGGGTGTATACACTGATCAGGGGGGAGGTACCTGTTTTGCATAGTGTGTTCATGATTTTGGGGCGAAGCTATCAAGATGGGGTGTGATCCTTTTGGGTAGGGGCGTGTCTGTTTTGGTGATTTCAAATATCAATAGCTTTTCTCAGAAATCACTTATTACACCTTTAACTTCTCCGACGTAGTATACAATGACATGATGTAATACGCATTATAACGTAGGACATAGCGCGGTACGTCATGGCGTAGCGTAGAACGTCAAGGCATTATGTACTATGTCGCGGAAATCAAATGCGTATAGCTGCTGTGCTGGAAGCTCGTTATTTATACATTTGTCTTAAACAAACACACAGCTTCACTTCAGAAGGCCTTTATTAACCCCCCGGAGCTGCGTGGAGTATGTTTTATGATCGATGAATGCACTTTTTTGGACTTCAAAATCTCATCCTCCGATCACTACCATTATAAACCTTGGAGGACTAAGGATATTTTCTAAATATATCTCTGACTGTGAGTAAATCATGGGGTAGTTTTCATTTTTGGGTGAACTATCTCTTTAATGTGTATTTTAGCTCAGCTGAAATGTTGAATTGACATCCAGGACGAGAACTATCCACTTTATGAGACACATTAAGAAAGCCAAATGCATTGTGAAGGTCGTTTCATGTTGACTATTAATGAACGGACAATGTATAAAACATGCCCACGATGACGCAGTGCAAACTGGCTCTTCTGAAAGCTTCTCTAAGATGCTAATCTCAGCATAGTGATGTAGTATGAGGTGTCATTCATGTCTTTTTTCATCACTGATTGCTCCATAAACATATCTGCAGTAAAGTGCCATCTAATTAACCTCACAGCTGAGCGACTGGACCTCTTAAAGTCCTCCTCTCAGTCCGACCGCTGAGTAAAAGCTGACAAAACAGCAGTCGAAGTGAAGTGAGTCAGCCTCGGCTTGAGCGTGCCGCAGAATACTAGAGGATCATTCATCTCTCCCTTCCTTTGGCTGTGCATCAGTGTTCATAATGAGAACGCCCAGGCTCTGATTTTACGAGGACTGAAGAGAATGAGTCAGGCTTTCTGAAACAAAAACTGATAGTGAGTAGAAAGAACGAGGAGTTGTAAAATTTGTATACTACAGGGTAATGCCTCTCATTGAAGAAAATGTCAAGACATTTACCGGGCTCATCGCTAAGGAATTTTCTGCTGTAGATCAGACTTTTTACTTGCCCCGCCAACATTTTCACTGACCTCACCACAAAATGATACACTGCTGGTAAATAAAATGGATCATTATTACAATGTATTGGTTCATGTGTCATAAAATGTAAGTTTTACTTTGCACAAAATCCTTTTTTAAAATTTGCATACACATATGGAAGGTTTACATTGTAGAAGTCTTGCCCTTACTTTATTCTAAAATGGATTGAGTCTGTGAATGGGTTCTTTAAGAACTCTAATATGCTTTATTTCAAGACATTCCTTCACAACTACTAATGGATGACAGTAGACTGCAAATGTTTTAAGGCGAAATCCTGTCATTTCAATAAGAATCCATGTGATTGGGAATCTTGTGTGTGGATGAAAGGTTTTCCCAGGCAGATGATGTGATGACCAACAAAAAGCTGCTTGTTTGAAAGTGACTTCTGTATAAACTGTGCTTCATACTGTATATCGCTGAACTATTGACAATAGAGAATGGACTTTATTTTTTGCCGATAAATATCTCTAATGTGACTGCACTGACTGATATGGCATGGAATTGATCTAATTGGTGGCAAAGACAGAGCTTTGCTTTTGAGCTATAAAACTCAACGTTAGTCTGACCACAAAAATATTCTTCAAAAAGGTTTCAGATTTTGTCACAAGGCTTCTAGCGAACTCCAGGCTGACTTCACATTTCTCAGAAGTGTCGTTCCCCAATGGTCAGCCTCCCAAAGAGGCTGAATCTGTGAACTACAGAAAGGACTGTTGATGTCTGGAGAGTTTCTGCCATGTCAGCCTTCGCTCTGCAACTCTTACTGGCCCTTTGGTCACTTCTTTGACAACTGCCGTTCTGGCTCAGTTATTCTAATTTGATAGGATGGTCTGTTTTGGTAGTGTCTGGGTCACAGAGGTCTATAAATCCTACAGAAAGTTATGGTAGCCATTAGCATTCACATTCTCACTTGCAGCTGTTTGGATGGCATTTGCCATTTTTACTAAATGGAACTACATAAATATTGTTGGCAAAAAAGTAAGTTTTTATATTTTGTGGAAAAATTAAAAACAAAAACAAATTTACAAATAACAGCAATGAAAGCCTATTTTTTTGTAATTCTGACTTTATATCTCCCAACTGTGACTGTAAATAGCACAATTGCGACTTTATTTCTTGTACAGTAATTTCCTGACTGTGACTTTAAACCTCATAACTGTGACTTATTTTTTGTAATTGTGATATTATATCTCCCAACTGTGACTGTAAATATCACAATTGCGAATTTATTTCTTGTAATTGTAGCTTTATATTTCCTGACTGTGACTTTAAACCTCATTAACTGTGACTTTATTTCTTGTAATTGTGGATTTATATCTCTCAGCTGTGACTTTAAATCTAAGAACTGCGACTTTCTTGTAATTGCGGCTTTATATCTCCAAAATGTGACTTTAAACCTCATAAATGTAACTTTATTTCTTGTAATTATGGCTCTATATCTTCCAAATATGACTTTAAACCCCATAACTGTGACTTTATTTTTTGTAATTGTGATATTATATCTCCCAACTGTGACTGTAAATATCACAATTGCGAATTTATTTCTTGTAATTGAGGATTTATATCTCTCAGCTGTGACTTTAAATCTCAGAACTGCGACTTTCTTGTAACTGCGGCTTTATATCTCCAAAATGTGACTTTAAACCTCATAAATGTAACTTTATTTCTTGTAATTGTGGCTCTATATCTCCCAAATATGACTTTAAACCTCATAGCTATAACGTTATTTCTTGTAATTGCGCTTAATATTTCCTAACTGTGACTGTAAATATCACAATTGCGAATTTATTTCTTGTAATTGTAGCTTTATATTTCCTGACTGTGACTTTAAACCTCATTAACAGTGACTTTATTTCTTGTAATTGTGGATTTATATCTCTCAGCTGTGACTTTAAATCTCAGAACTGCGACTTTCTTGTAATTGCGGCTTTATATCTCCAAAATGTGACTTTAAACCTCATAAATGTAACTTTATTTCTTGTAATTATGGCTCTATATCTCCCAAATATGACTTTAAAACCCATAACTGTGACTTTATTTTTTGTAATTGTGATATATCTCCCAACTGTGACTGTAAATATCACAATTGCGAATTTATTTCTTGTAATTGAGGATTTATATCTCTCAGCTGTGACTTTAAATCTCAGAACTGCGACTTTCTTGTAACTGCGGCTTTATATCTCCAAAATGTGACTTTAAACCTCATAAATGTAACTTTATTTCTTGTAATTGTGGCTCTATATCTCCCAAATATGACTTTGAACCTCATAGCTATAACGTTATTTCTTGTAATTGCGCTTAATATTTCCTAACTGTGACTGTAAATATCACAATTGCGACTTTATTTCTTGTAATTGTGGCCTATATCTTCCAAACTGCGACTTTAAATCTTGCAACTGTGACTATTTCTTATAATTGTGGTTTTTAGCTCCCAAACTGTGACTTTGTTCAAATTGTCACTTTATTACTTGTAATTGTAGCTTCATATCTCTCTCTGTGATTTCTTATTTTACATTTTTATACTTACATTCTCAGTTTTTTTTTCATGTACCTCATTTGATCTTAAAATTGTTTTAATCTGAGGCAGTAATGCGCTTGACTCATGGCTGTGAGGAAAAAAAATCCCTTTAAATATGATTAAATTTGAGATCAGAATAAAATAGTTGATGAGTGTTGAATACTTTCTAAAGTTGGTATATATGCCTGAATTAATGCCAAATATGACTAAACATTTAACATCATCTCTTTTTTTAGTACCGTTCACATACTAAAGGGTGTAAGATATAAATGTGCCAGAACGTGTATGTATGAGTTTGAGTGCGTTTGTGAGGCGTAATGTGATGCATAGCATCTTCCCCTGCACAGTTTTGCATCGTCAACAACACCCCATTATTCATAAGGCTATAGTTGACGTTCTCTGAGCCATGGGCCATTAAATACACTCTGCTCTCTCACACTCGCACACACAGACTCTCTCTCTCTCTCTCTCTCTCTCTCTCGCTCTCTCTCGTGTCTCCTTCACTGTGGCTCAGTAATGGTGGCAGACATTAGCCTGCTGGCTTGTAGCGCTTTCTGGAAGGATCCCCCCGGGCTTCCGACAAAGAGGGCAGAATTTTAACAAGTCTGGCTCTTCCAGCAGCCTGCTGATGAGAACAACCATTTGCTAGCAGTACATCCCTTACTCCTATCACTGTCTCCCAACCTGACCGGCCGTGCTTAGCTGCAACTGCAGTCATGTAAGTTCACACTTTTTGACACCTATCTTCTTTCCCTCCCTCGTGCTCTGTCATTCAACCAGCAAATTTAAAATCTTAAATAAATAATAATAAAAAAAATAAAAAAAAATGTTGGTTTCCACTATATCCATTATAAGAAGGGTTTATCAAGTTTAGAAAGTTTGGTAACACTTTAGTTTAGGGAACATGTATTCACTATTAACTACAACTTTTCCCTCAATAAACTCCTAATTTACTGCTTATTAATAGTTAGTAAGGTAGTTGTTAAGTTTAGGTATTGGGTAGGATTCAGAATGTAAATTAAGGTCATGCAGAATAAGGCATTAATATGTGCTTAATAAGTACTAATAAACAGCTAATATTCTTGTAATATGCATGCTAATAAGCAACTAGTTAAAAAAAACCCTAAAATAAAGTGTTACCGAAAGTTTTTTCCATCTCTACGAGGGCCCTTGGAATAAACTAATTTTATATATGTATACAATATATGAACGCTAAAAAGCACATAATTTAAATTTATAAACATATATAGTGTTTTTTAGCTATCATGAAATCAAAATGATTAGAAAAGTGCTAAAGTGTCTCTCAACCACACACCTTTTCTTTTTTTTTCACACTAACTGCTTGACAGCAAAGTAAACGCTGATCACAGCATGACATAAATCCTGATGATGCAGTTTTGATGTGATGCATCCAACATATATAAATACATAACCATGAAAGCCTCAAAACACTTAGTCTTGTCATTGCAGCCGATGCTGACGGTCTCAAATAAGATATTACTACAGATGGCGTCACATATCCCATAATCAAACCACACAGTAACACACCAACCAGCAGAATAAACACTATATTACGTTGCAGATAGAGCGTAAATCATCAGAGTAGTTTGACGAGCTCAGTCGAGCTAAATCCGGCAGTTCTCCGTCAGGTCTCCTGTCCACAGCTGTCAGATTTATTGACAGCTCTGTCAACTTTCCAAATTAATTCTGCTCGATAACACCTGACAGCGTTACGGGCCGATAAATGCAGATTTGTGTTGGATTATAGTGCCTATCAGGTGAGATTTGTTACTGGTGTCAGACAAACACCTCCATGTTAAAAGAGAGCAAAGGAGAGAGAGCTCACTGACTTCTACTTTTTAGTTTTCTATATTTTATAGAGCTTATGTAGCCCCACCCCTTTTCAGCTCTGCGCTCGTTGTGTTCTGTCTTTCGGTTTGTATTTTCACAGCCTGAAGGTAAGATCTTACAGATTTATGAATGAACCACTCATTTAAAAATCTTCCCGGTCTAAAAATACAGCGCTAACCGCAAAATTCTAAAGATGGCCATGCGCTTGTTTCTCTGGCACATAAGGTCTATACTTTTATATTTTATTTTACAGAATCATTATATTATTTGATTATTAATATTACTTGTTTAGTCAAATTGCAGTTTAATTTATTTTATATCATTTATTATTTTATTTTATACTTTTCACATTATTTTCCTTTATTTTTCTTAGTATTATTTGTTTTCGCCATGTGCACTTAACTTTGCATGTCATTTGTACTTAAAAAAATAAGTTTATAAACATTTTTATAAATATAGCTGTGAGCAGCAATTATTGGGGTTCAAGCGCTTTAAGGCCTTTAAGCACATGCGTAAAACGGTATTATGTTTTATTTAGCAAGCCTGTAACATCTCAATAATAGACGGAAAAGACAATATACAGCCAATACAGGAAATTTAACATAGGAAATATATGCTTTTTAACAGTTATTGAGATTGAGCCAGAAACCGAAGAATAGTTTGCTAGTTGGGTTTTGAAATAATCTCCAATATTTAAAAAAACGATTCGATGGACAGCGGCGGCCCTAGAGGCAAAGTTGCTCAGAATGAGGAGTTCTACTATGTGGTCCAAATGTAATGGGCGTGTGCGGAAAAAAACGCACGAGAGACAATCCTTTACGCACATGAAAAATGCGAAGGCACCCCCAGGTGGCTGATTTCTTTCGAATTTCTAGAGGCCTAGAGGCCTGTGAGTCAAACAGGCCCAACGAGTTTTGTTCCAATCAGCCTCTGTTAAAAGTCTGATAGATGCTCAAATTTCATTGGCCGATGGCGGACATGTTATTTCAGATACGTCAATGTCCTCACAGACAATCATGGCACCTTGGACTTTCAAGTCGATTGGACTAACGGTGAAGTAGTTATAGCCATTTTCATGTTTTTTTTTTTCATGTTATAGCGCCACCAAGTGGCCAGTCGCCACATCCTTTTTCACACGACCACAGAATGAGCTCTTACACAGGTGTGCTGAGATTGGTAAAAATATCTCATTCCGTTCTCGAGTTATAGACATTTTAATAAAAGTGGATCCACCTACTTTGAACATTTTGGCGATCTTTAGGGACTGTTAATTGAAAAAAAAATTTGTGATAATTATTGACAATCAGACTCTGGAGAATCTCAGTGCACTGGTTTCGTTCTGACCCGGCCAAAACCCTAGGACTAGTTCACAAAAGTAGGTTTTTCAAAAAAAAAGAAAAGAAATTTCACTAAATTTTTGCATTTTGTCTGTCTTGAGAGGATTCCAAGTATTCCAACGTTATAAGACACTTGAGCCTACGGCTAACGGTTCAGAAGTTATGAGCGATTTTGTACTTTTCACCGCTGTAGTGCCCCCCTCAGGCCAAACAGGGTGAGCCTTGCTGATGTTGCAGATGGTGTGAGTACTACCAGCCCTCAAAGTTTCAGGTCTCTGCGACTTACGGTTTGGTCTGCCCTATCGCTGTTAGGGAAGAATGCTGATCCTTGGAAATTTTAACAATTACAATAGGGTTTCAGAGCTACGCGCTTAAAACCCCTAAAAAAGAATGCAACAGAAGCTTTTTCTCCGGTGGTCTCAGAATTTCAGACTGTGTTTGTACACCATTTCAAGATTAAAATGCATTGGCAATCTAAATAAATATGTTCTGTCATGCCAATGCACACAGCTGAATAGGAGGAGACAAAGAGCAATTCTAAAAAAAAAAACATTTGCATTGCTTCCTTGTCTTCTCACTACAGAAAGTTCCCTGTGACATTTCAATTCTTTATATTTTGCCGTGCGGTTGGGAAAGACTTAGATATGATTTTAATGTCAGGTGCTACAAATCGTCAGAAATGTTTATTGCTGGACAGCTTACCTGTAATACCTTGACATTTCTGAGGGATATAGACATTATCATATAATAGATGGAAAAAGTTCATTTTGAATGTGGCATTTGGCCCTTTTTATCATTCATATGCCTATTTCACAAACTGCACATATTCTTTTAAAAATGCAACTTTTACCTCTTCTCTAACTGTCTAAGTTGAAGCATTAAGATTGTATTTGTCAATGGGGCCAACTCAGCCTCGAAAAAAAAAAATAACTTCAGCAAACAATTTTCCATGATCATTTTTGGAAACGGAATAAATGATAGGCACACCTGAATCTTTCAAGCCGAAGATGTGCGTGTCACAAATACATCTAAAATATGTCGCATATCTCAGCTTACTATAAATGACTTCACACCTTTGGGTTTTACATTTCAGTCGTTAGGGAATTTGCAGTAAAGCGTTGAGTACAACCAAGAAATACTGTTAGACAACAGACAGCGTGTTGGATTTACCTACTGTCAGCAGATACGGCCTGCTGGGAAAGTTGATTGAATTACAGTACAAATAAGTGATGTGCTGATAAATACATTGTGTTGTTCGAAAGCGTATTGATTTATGCAATGTTTTTTGCTCTTTTGCTTTCATTCTTTGTCTTTGCTTACACAGTGATGTAGAGACTCTGGGAAAAAAATAAAAATTTTAGTAGCACTTGCTAAGGCAAGCAACACTATTGCTCAAATGGAAGGTTAGGGGTTTGTTTAAAGTTCAAAGTATTAAACTTTGATGCATAAATCATCCTGCACTGTTCAAGCAACATGAATGTTAAAGGGATAATTTACTGTGATGGCTAAAGCCACACTTACCAAATAACAGGCTACTTTATTTCAATGGCTCTAGCTTTTTTCTTATTTTAGTTTTTAATTTTTTTTTTTTTGTGAGTAATTGATTTCGTTTTGTTTGATGGATTAATTGTTTTTCTATGTATTTATTTTGTTTCTTTAATATTATTTACCCAAACCATTTTGTTAAAGGTGCATGCTCTTTATGCACGCATATAATATCAACGAGCGATAATTCGTTGCTAGAGTTCACGCTAGTGATTGAATAAAACCAAGACAAAGATATGGGTTTAATATTGTTTCTTTATTTAATTGTTTTGGATAACTGTGTCTTATCCGTGGTTTCGCCTGGATCCGTGACTGACGCATGGAACAAAGGCCTGTTATTAAAGAGAGCGCGGCATTTCCTTATGACCTTTATATATCCTTTGCTGGGAATTATGGGAAATGTAGTTTTTTGGTTACCATATGGGTTTGGATTGTTCATTTAAATGTCTTTTTGTAAAGTTTATTTTTGTCTTTATTTTCATCATTGCTTTATGATGAATGTAATTTCATGTTTATGGAGTTTATTTGTATATATTAGGTTTTTCGAGGTTTGATTTACTGAATGGAGACCGCCTGTAATTATAAAATGGTTTAGTCTGTCTTGTTAAGAGGGTTGAATTTTCTGTGGTTAGTTCTGGTGAGGGATCCCTTGAGAAACATCTGAGGCCTAGAACTCAGTCTGTTGATGTGTAATTTATTATCTAGTTTTATTCTTTGTTTTTTTGGGGGGGGTTTTTTTGCACCTGTGTGACCATTACATGAGTGTGGCAATTAATAAAATGGGGAAAACTGAAGCTTTTATGAGTGCCTCCTGAACATTTTATGGAAGAACCCTTACATTGAAAATTACAGGTTTACAGGTTTGGAACAACATGAAGGTGGGTAAAGGATGACAAAATTTTCATTTTTGGATGAACTATTCCTTTAACACTCTGGCAGCACACTAAAACCCTTCTTTACGAGAACTGCCACTAAAATACTGAAGCAAAAATACAGGAAAAAATAATCTACTATCATCAGCTGATGGACTATTAACAGATTAATCAACCATCCTGACCCCACCCTAACAGCAATGCACTGAAAATCACTCAGCAATGCTTTGGCCGCCACCCTTAACACCATAGCATGTGTTTAAAAATTAATAAATTGCATTGTCCAATCCCAAGATACATTAATACATTTCAATATTTGTTGGAACATTTTATAATTATGCCTTTAGAAAGGCAACAGGTTTGATGGTAACAGGGTGGACAGTTTTACAATTTAATTTGTTATTACAGGCTTTATACTCAGGGTTGTGAAACTATAAAGTGCTTTTGGGAAAGACAATGCTCCCCTTTAAATTATCAGTTGTTTACTATATAAAATTATGAAAAGGTTGATGGTAACAGGGTGGACAGTTTTATAACTTGTTTCGACATTACAAGCCTTGTGCTTAAGGTTGTGAAACTATAAAGTACTTTTTGGAAAGAGACTTTAATGCAGATATTTTGATGTTCACGTTTCTTTATCAGTTGTTTACTACACAATTATAGAAACAGGGTTGACAGAAACAGGGTGGACAGTTTTACAGTTTAATTTCACAAGTTTTGTTCTCAAGGTGTGAAACTATAAAGTATTTTTTGGAATCATAGAATATTTTTAAATGTTTATAAAGCCCTTAGAAAGTTAACAGGTTTGATGGTAACAGGGTGGACAGTTTTACAATTTAATTTGTTATTACAAACTTTGTGCTCAGGGTTGTGAAACTATAAAGTATTTTTGAGAAAGACAATGCTCACTTTTAAGTTATCAGTTGTTTACTATGCAAAATTATAGAAACAAGGTTGATGGTGACAGGGTGGACAGTTTTATAATTTGTTTCAACATTACAAGCCTTGACCTCAAGGTTATGAAAAAAAAGTACTTTTTGGAAAGAGACTTTAATGCAGATATTTTGATGTTCACATTTAAATTATCAGTTGTTTACAACACAAAATTATAGAAACAGGGTGGACAGTTTTACAGTTTAATTTGACATTACAAGTTTTTCTTTTTGGAATTATAGGATGTTTTTAAATGTATACATTGCTTTCAAAACATTAGGTTGATGGTAATAGGGTGGACAGTTTTGATTTGTTATTACAAGCCTTGTGCTCAGGGTTGTGAAACTATAAAGTACTTTTGGGAAAGACAGTGCTCACTTTTAAATTATCAGTTGTTTACTATACAAAATTATAGAAACAAGGTTGATGGTAACAGGGTGGACAGTTTTATAATTTGTTTCGACATTACAAGCCTTGTGCTCAAGGTTGTGAAACTATAAAGTACTTTTTGGAAAGAGACTATAATGCTGATATTTTAATGTTCACTTTTAAAGGGCCAGCAAGATCATTTCCTTTTTCAATGCCCAGAAAGCTACATATTTAAAAAAGTTCATGTGAGTACAGTGGTTCAAACTTATTACAAAGCGACGAGGATACTTTTTGTGTGCCAAAAAACAAAATAGCGGCTAGCTATAGCTAACAATAGTTAGTGATGGGCGATTTCAAAACACTGCTTCATGAAGCTTCAAAGTTTTATGAATCTTTTGTTTCGAATCAGTGGTTCGGAGCGCGTATCAAACTGCCAAAGTCACATGAACTATTAAAATTTCGCAACACTTATGATGTAACGAAGCCTCGTTTACTGAAATCACGTGATTTTGGTGCTCAGAACCACTGATTCGAAACAAAAGATTCGTAAAGCCTCGAAGCTTAATGAAGCAGTGTTTTGAAATCGCCCATCACTAGATATTGTTGAATAAAGTCGTTATTTAGTTTTTTTTTTTTTTTGGCACACAAAAAGTATTTTTGTTGCTTTATAATAGTAAGGTTGAACCAATGTACTCACATGAACAGTTTTAAATATGTTTTTAGTACCTTTCTGGGCATTGAAAAAGTAAATGATCTTGCTGGCAATGCAGGCCTCACTGAACCATCGGATTTTATCAAAAATATCTCAATTTGTGTTCTGAAGATGAACAAAGGTCTTACGGGTGTGGTGTAATTAATGACTGAATTTTCATTTTTGGGTGAACTAACTCTTTAAATAATCAGTTATTTACTATAAAATTATGGTAACAGAGTTACCCTGTTGTGCCACACTAAGAATCACTTTTTAATTAAGTAATAAAAGTAGGAGACTTTAATTGCTTGAAAGGTTGATAGTCATTATGACAAAGTTATAATTGTTTTAAGCAAAATTAACATATTTGCTAATAATCTAAAAAGAAGGCCAAACAATGCATATTTGATTAAAAAAAGAAAAATGAGATAAAAGTAAAATAGAATGTTTAGAAAGATGTCTATGTAAAAAAAATGTAATCTTATATATTCATTGTTTTGTAGAAATGACAATCACTCACAATTGTCAAAATCTACTCACTTTTAAAACCTTGCTGTATTGTCACAAGTAAAACAGCGAGCACAAAGGAAAAGCGTTATGTTTCTGATGGCTCTTTGAGGGCACGTCTGATGCCAGAATCTTCCTCTGAAGAAGAGTACGATGGGAGACTTGCTGCCAATCTCATCATATTACCAGCTCTCAAAACTGCCCGAGTCAGCAGTACCGCAGAGAAAAAGAGAGAAAATTATTAGGACAATATTGTGAATGTGACATTTCTGACGGTCTGAGACGGTTGGAGGCTGGATGAGCTGTGATTGGCCTTCCTCTCACTGTAATTAGTGATTTGAAGTTGGAGAAGAGGTTTAAAGTAAGTATTGACATCTCCCTCGCCCTTTCCCTCTCTCTCTCTGGTTGTAGAAAGTATGAAGCAAAGCTCACAGGCATTGACGCAACTGCAGCAAAATGATCATAAAGAGGAAATTAGCTGCAGGAGACTTCAGCAACACACACACACACACACACACACACACAGCTACATTACAGCTCCTTACAAAAGTACTTCTGCAGTGGCAATACACTTACAGTGTGACGAATCAAAAACTATTCCAGAAACTATTCAACTAATATATTTGTTTTCACAAACATAGGTCTGGACCGAACAGAATTAGAAACAGAGCAAAACAAACACCAATCTCTTTCAATTTCTAGCTGCCGTATGGGCTATTACACCCTTGCAGCACCTCATGATGTCATCTTATTTATGGATGTCATTAGAGGAAGGGGAGGGAAAAGGTTGCTATTTAAAAAAGATTAAGAGCAGGGACAGAGATGAATGTTTGCAGCTCTTTTTACGCACTGCAGGTTCTCGCTGTATCATTTAACACACACACACACACACACACGGTCCATTCCAGTAGAGGGGACTCGGGACAGCTGGACCGCTGTGCCCGCAGGTGAACTTCTCATCCTCTTTAAAAATTAATTATTGATGTCGCAGGGCGAGGAAACAGGAAAAGGGCAACCCTAATAACAGCCTCTGCAGTCCACGAATGTAGGCCTGTTGAGGAAGAGCTGTGTCATGTGAACTGCATTCAGGGAAAATCACGTGGATTGTTCTGTGGTTTGTGAAAGTGTATGTGAATGGACGACGGAAGAAAGAGCTAATGAGTTTGAAGAGCCTGACAAACACCATCCAACGTGAAATGGAGCCTAATGCTCGAGAGTTCAAAATGAAGCCATTAGGCATTGTTGAACCCTGCTCCTCTGTCAATAAATGAATGACTTGCTGCCAACAGCTCCGCAATAACATTAGCATTCTCTCCTGCAAAAACCATTAGCTTTGAGAATGACAAATCCAAATGAACAAAAAGAAACATGACGGAACACAGCAACTTCCTAAAATCTTCATGTTGGATCAACAGCCGCATGCATTCATTCAATCAATCAATTATTCAATCAACAAAATGATCACGACACATAATTTAATTAAATTTTCATGTATTTTTTTGCTATGTCATTTAAATGTGCGGTATTTATGCAATCATTGTATATAAATATTTTTAAAAAAATATATATAATAAAATAATAAACATAATTATTTCTAAAAAAGTAATAATAAAATAATAATATAAATATAATAAAACTGACTCATTTATACAGCTTTCCTGTATTAAGAATGTCCTTATGTTCAACAAGAAATATTAATTACATCAAAAAACCTAAATAAGTTATTACTCAAAACAAGATTTAAAAAAAAAAAAAAGGTTATGTGAATAAGATTTAATATACATTTTCTGAAAACACACACTAGTATACCTACAAAAAAAAAAAAAAAAAAAAAAAAAAAAGAAGCTTTTTGGCAGCAAACCCACCAGATGGGTTTGGTGCACACATGGATAAAAAGTACCCACGGTTAAATATAACACTGGATTTTTAATGTTGTGGGCCTATTTTTCTGCTGGAGGTCCTGGACTTCTTGTTCAGATGCATGGTATCATGGATTCTATCAAATACCAACAGATAAAAAATCAAAACCTGACCGCTTCTGCTGGAAATCTTATAATGGGCCATTATTGGATCTTCCATCAGGACAATGATCCAAAACAAACATCAAAACCAACACAAAAATGTGTCACTGAGCACAAAATGAAGCTTCTGCCATGGCCATCCCAGTCCCCTGACCTGAACCCTGAAGAAAATGAGTGGAGTGAACTGAAGAGAACAAGCACCAACATGGAGCTGGGAATCTCAAGGATCTGGAGATATTCTGCATGAAGGAATGGTCCTTGATCTCTTGTCAGGTGTTCTCCAAACTCATCAGGCATTATAGGGGAAGACTCTGTTATCTTGGCAAAAGGAGGTTGCAAAAAGTACTGAATAAAAGGGTGCCAATAATTGTGTCCAACGCGTTTTGGAGAAACGCACACACTTTTTTAATTATTTTCCAATGAAAGGTTAGATTTTTGCTAATTTTATGAATTAAAGATCAAAAGGATAAACAATGCATATTTATTTTTACAGTCATCTTTGATCATATTTATGAAAGGTGCCAATAATTCTGACCACAAATGTATTACATAAAGTATTTTTTATATATTTTTTTTATAAAAATAATTTTTGTATTACATTAAAAAAAAAACCCTAAATAAGTTATCACTAAAAATATGATTTGATTTTATTGATCATTCATGTAAATAAAGTTAATTTACCTCATTTTAGAGATTTTTAAAAAGATCTTTACTGAAAAGCAGATATGAATAACGATAGAGAATAGGATGTTGCATTTTTTTAATAAATAATTGTCAGTGTTTTCTGGCCTTGTGCTATTGAAATGCCTGTTTGGTTACTGTACGCGGTAGAAGCGGTCGCTTTGTTCTGACTCAAATGATTTTTGTATCTGACATTTTGAATTTCTTACTTTGGATGTGTGAACTCATCCACCAGCGTGACCTTCTCCACTAGGTCTCCTCCGATGCTGCGTACCAGGTCGTAGAAGTCATTTTCTGTGTAACCTTCGGCAGGCAGCCAAAAAGAGATGTCATTGAAGAGTGGAGGGTATTTACTGAGAGGCTGTGATGGGGAGAAAAAGAAAAGAAGAAATCTATATGTTTTGGGGCATGTGGAGCAGCACAAGGATAAAAAAAGTATATAAAGGGTGGAAATGAGGATATTAGTGTTGCTGCTTTCATAAAATGGTAGCAAAAGCAAAACATGTTAAAATACACCAATGCTAAATAGATATACACTACCAGTCAAAAGTTTGGAAACTGTAAACTTTTTAATGTTTTTAAAAGAAGTTTCGTCTGCTCACCGAGGCTGCATTTATTTAATTGAAAATACAGTAAAAACAGTAATATTGTGAAGTATTATTACAATTTAAAATAACTGTTTTCTATTTGAATATATTTTATAAAATAATTTATTTCTGTGATCAAAGCTGAATTTTCAGCATCATTACTCCAGTCTTCAGTGTCACATGATCCTTCAGAAATCATTCTAATATGCTGATCTTCTGCTCAAGAAACATTTATTGTGTACAATTGTACAAAATATTTGTGTACAATATAATTTTTTTTTTCAGGATTCTTTGATGAACAGAAAGTTCAAAAGAACAGCATTTATTTGAAATATAATCTTTTGTAACATTATAAATGTCTTTACTGTCAATTTCTTTTATTAATTGTATTAATTACAATTAATTGTATTAATTAAATTAATGTATTAATTTCTTTAAAAAAAAATAAAAAAATAAATAAAAATTCTTACTGACCCCAAACTTTTAAACGGTAGTGTATAATGTTACAAAAGCTTTGTATTTCAGATAAATGCTGTTCTTTTATGAACTTTCTATTTATCAAGGAATCCTAAAAAAAAGTACCTAACTGTTTTCAACATTGATAATAATCATAAATGTTTCTTGAGCAGCAAATCAGCATATTAGAATGATTTCTGAAGGATCATGTGACACTGAAGACTGGAGTAATGATGCTGACAATTCAGCTTTGATCACAGGAATAAATTACTTTATAAAATATATTCAAACAGAAAACAGTTATTTTAAATTTTAATAATTTCACAATATTACTGTTTTTACTGTATTTTTAATTAAATAAATGCAGCCTTGGTGAGCAGACAAAACTTCTTTTAAAAGCATTAAAAATCTTACAGTTTCCAAACTTTTGACTGGTAGTGTATATTTAAAATTTTTCACAATAAACAACTGCCATGAAATTTAGTTTATTAATCTGAAATTTATTCACATTTTTGTTTAATTTTACTTTATTGGTTTAAAACTTTTGATGGAGCTATGGTGGAGGGAGAGATTCAACTTTTTGCTGACCAAGTGATGATTTTGTTAAATTCCTCAGACAAAGCTATTGCCAATAGAAATTCAATACTGAATTTCCTTTCCAAGAAGAAGCCACTCTTCAGCTTTCTAGTCATTTCTAATTACTAAAAATTAGGGGTGTAAAGAATATATTCACAATATATCGCAATACAAAAATGCAACAATATTTATTGTGGATACTGACAATATGTATTGTGTATAGTTCACCCAAAATGAAAATTACTGTGTGAGAAAAAATGGGTTGTCAGTATGACATTAAACTACTCTATATAATGTTGAATATAATGTGTAATAATACAATGGGGGAATATTTGTGGGCCCTGATAATGCCAAATGTCTTATGTTACCAGTAAAAAGTGTTATTATTTTAAACATATCTAGTCAGTGACAAGCATATTTGTCTAAAACTTTTCTGTATTTTCAGCTTCAGAATTATGAATATTTTTATTCTGCCGTCAACATTGTCCTGTGCATTGGGTTACGAGCACCAAGTCCAAGCTTATTCATTTCCACCCTCAATTTAATACCAAATTTAGCATTTTAAATCAACAGTATATTTTTTGTTAACCTTTTACCATATGTTTTGGAATATCGCAATAATATTGTATTGTGAGTTCAGTATCATGATATGTATCGAATTGTGACATGAGGGTATCGTTACACCCCTACTGAAAGTGCAAAGCACGCAAGTATAAATTGATGAGAAAAGAGATTTTTAACAAAACCTCACCATTTTCTAAGTTACCCAGCACACAGGAGGGTGTTGGTGTGAGCGAGACATCTCTTCAGTCTGAGGTTAAATATACAGTCATACCCTGAGGCCAGTCATACCTACAAGGGCAAGTATGCTTACAACAGTTGGCCCCTGAGCCCTCCCGGCTCTCAGAAAGTTTCCTTATAAAGCACCGGCAGTGGTCTTCCACGAGAGAAGTGAAAATAGTTTTTAAATTAAACGAAATGAAAGCTGTAAGGAGGGGGGTGGTGAAAGATGACAAACTACCTTGAACCAACCAAATTGCTAGAGGTAAATGTGTGTTTACATCATCATTATTCAGACGTTCTGCTCCTCTAATTTGATTGTCAGAGTGGTGTTCCAAGAATGATAAAGCAAAAAAGTAGAATAGCCACGTACACAATTTCCCAGATGGCATGATTTGACTTCATGGATAAGCTAAAACAGGTAAACATGTCAGCTGTGTGGACACTAGAGGTGGGTTGACAATATAAACTTCTCAATTTTAATTGATCTTTAGTTTGATAAACTGTTATTGATTCTTAAATCCCAAAATCGATGGTTTTCAGATGGTGCGTGAACAAATCTTCACTAAATATTTTTGTAGCACGCCTCACATTCAATCAGAATAGGCTTTGTGCTTTGTTACTTTTGATATGAAACAAAGTCTCGGCTTTCATATTCTGTCAAATTTATAATGAAAGAAAAAACAATGAATGTCATTTTGATGCTCTTTAATGTGGCATGGCAGATCGCTGTAGTGCCTCAGTTTAAGCGGCACGTGAACCGATCATCTCTTCCTCTGTACTTCTAATTATAGCATGAAAAACATAAACGAACATCAGAAGGAATGTTGAAAGATACAGAACAACTTACTGAAATGATTCATGTCTCATGTATTCACGTTTTAACCATGGAAATATATCAATAAATCAATTGTAAACAATGTCACATAAGGTTACATTTAAAGGGGACCTATTACACCCCTTTTCATAAGAAGTAATATAAACCTCCGGTGTCCCCAGAATGTGTCTGTGAAGTTTCAGCTCATTGTACCCCACAGATAATTTATTATAGCTTGTCAAATTTGCCCCTATTTGGGTGTGAGCAAAAATACGCTGTTTTTGTGCATTTTTGTGTGAGCTGTTGCTCCCAGCCCCCTTTCCAGAAGAGGGCGGAGCTTTAACAGCTCTTGCTTCGGTTGCTCAACAACAACAAAGCTGGAGAATCTCACGCAGCCAAACTGACGATTGCCAGTAACGGTGTTCAGCCTTGCATTCCTCAAACCGGAGTCGGACACTGATGGAGAGACTCAGAAAGAAGTTACAACTTTTAGAATGCAACTGGATGTTTCTTAATGGTTAGTTTGTGAAGCAGTCTGGCGTAAATTGATTTACGCAAATATGTAGCACTTTACAGACTTTCTTCTGCACATTTTCTTCATAAATGAAATTCAACCACGGTGTCCTCGGTGATCACTGATCTGTTAATGGCTCTAATAGTAATACTATATTATGCTCTATGCCCTTGGTCATATCCTAATGTGCTTGATGTGAATATAGAGATCATGTAAGCATGCCGTTAGTGTTTGTGAGGCTACTAAAGTGTGGACAGTATGCTTGTCTAACAAAAACCTGCATTGCGCTTCTTTTTTGCTAAGAGTGTGTGTGGAGTCCGTGTGTGTGTCATACAGCGTGTCTTATTGTGTGCAGTGATTTATAGTATTCGGTTGTGTGTATGTTGTGAATGTTGCTCTCATAGGACACAGCAAAACACACAAGGGCGGAGGAGGGCGCTGACCCCACGGTCATACCTCATTACCAGCGGAGAGAGAGACAGACAGAGAGACAGTCATATATAAACCCAGCAGAGCATCAGGCACACTGACAAGCAAATCTCTCTCTCTCTCATTCTCTGAGTAATGGACAGTGGGCAGAGAGGGAGATGGGCTGAGAAATGACCTACAGCCAGAGAGCACAGGTAATCAGTCACACACACATTCAGGACAAGCACCAACCTGCCTCATGCTACACACGCCTCTATAGGGGGACGTTCAGTGTCAGGCCTAGACCTTTAATAGAAGAGGTCCCCTTACAATATAGGCCATATATGACATATAGATGGTCGCAGTTGAAAAGAAGAGCATTCATGCCATTGATGTGTGTGCTATAGCAATACAGGAAAAGTATCAGAAACAGAAACAAAGAAAAGCATTAAAGGTTAAAGGGGACATATCATGAAAACCTCACTTTTTCCGTGTTTAAGTGCTATAATCGGGTCCCCTGTGCATCAACCAACCCAGAAAACGAGAAAAAGGACATCCCAGTAATTTTAATTTGGTAAGCCTTTCTCTGCAAGCATGTGAAAAAAACAAGCCGTTTAGATTTTGCTTCCCTTGTGACGTAGGAATGGGATCTTATTATAATATTACCGACCCTTAATCTGTAGGTTTCCACCCACAGTGCCACCATTTTGTTTTCGCAAAGACAATGGTGTACCAGTGGTCCTGGAGTGCAGCTGTCCTTCACAATTTAGCTACAACCCTGATCAAACACAGGAAGGTGAGTTGGGTTGAAGAAAAACTCGAGCAGGACAGCAACACTCAAAAACGACTGTCTCTGAGCTTGTGATATGTCTCAACTATGTAAACATGATCACTGATCTGTTAATGGTTATAATAGTAAACATATGAGTCTCCATAAACTCTGAGCTAATGGACGCAATGGTGCAATTTTTTTATGAAGGGAATCTGTCCAAATAAATTCTTATACCAGTATGTGCAAGTAATTTTAAACCAGACTGCTTTGCACATGAGGGTCAGTAAAACAGGACTTGTCAGAATTTGACAGAATTTGTTTCTCAAAAATGGATTGATACCAACTGTTCATGATCCAATTTCATATTTATTTCATGATGTTTGCAAACAGTCTTTTCTGAATGTGTTTTGTTAGCACGTTGCTACTGTACTGTTAAATGTGGCTAAAGTTACCATTGTACCATTGTATTCATGGAGACCAATGCCATGTCGTTATTTTCATTTTTAACCCGAAAATGCTTGCAGTCTGTATAATTCATAAACGCATCTTCATTCTTAGTCTCTTCAACAGTGTGTAGCTTTAGCCACGTTAGCCGTGCAGCGTGCTATCAAACTCATTCAGAATCGAATGTTAGCAAACATCCACAAAATACATGCCATACCTACGTGATCTGATATGCTGCATCACGAACAGTTTGTAACGATCCATTTTGAGAGTTATATTTGCTGTGTGAGCTTCTCCTGGATTGTTTATGCCTCAGTGTATTGGAATTGCAAGAATAGGAAAAAATAGGCAGTTAAAACATGGTGTAATAAAATATCCATGGGGTATTTTGAGCTGAAACTTCACAGACACATTCTGGGTACACCTGGAACTTATATGACATCTTGTAAAAAGGGGCATGATAGGTCATCTTTAAAATATTTTCTCTTGTCCCAGTTTAATGTGCAGAGACAACTAGAAGTAAAAACCATCAAAGATTGATTCCCTTAGAACACTATTAGAACACTGCTGTTTGTTTAAGTGGCCCAGCAACACTGGCTTAACCAATTATCGTTAGTTATTGGCCCTGGTGTGATCGTGCCTTATGGTTACTAGGTGAGATCCATATTCGTGAGAAATGCTGTAAATCTTACCTGGAAGGTGACAGGTTGATAGATGTCAGACAGGCGGAACTGCTTCAGGAAGCGTTCATCCTCGCTCCAGAAAAGTCGGATATCTGGGATGTCGAACAGAACCATGGCCAACCTCTCCAGCCCGAGACCAAAAGCCCAACCCATCTTATTACCAGCACCGGCTGCAGAAAAATAACAACAAATGGATGAGAATCGTACTCCATTTTAGTATTTGCTTTTTTAAGTGTGACATTCCGTCATGAAAAGACAAATGTTTCAACAAGGATGATTGCAACTAGTCAAAACACATCTACACCAAAACCTTGACGTTCTTCTGTTGTGTTGCAGCATGAGCTTTCAGCATATAAATATAAAATCCTTTAAGTCAACATGAAATCAAAACCTCAAATATCAAGGAATGTTTCTGATCGTATTGTGCATGATTAATCGGTTCATGTTATTCCAAATAAAAAAATGTTTGCTCCATAATCTTCCATGAAAAAGTAATTACTTGCTCCGCTTTTTTTGTCCTTTCCAACAACATGGCTATAGATTTTGATATGTTATGCATATTTTCACAAGCCAATCAATAACTACTTTGTTTCTCAATGAATATTCAGTTTCACTAGGAAATACATCAGATTAAAGAGGACCTATTATGCCCTTTTTTAAAGTCTTGATTTGTTTTTGGGTTTTTTTGCTCTACTAGAATAGGTTTTCAAGCTTGAATGTTCCAAAAACATTGTATTTCACATATTCTCCGTTGTTGCAGCTCCTCTCTTCCCAGTCTGTCAATAACACTCTGTTTAGTTTCTGTCTCTATGAAGCCCCTCCTTCTGAAAAGCACAATACGCTCTGATTGGTCAGCTGGACCAGTGTGTTGTTATTGGTCAAGCGCTTCAAGCGTGTTTGGGAAACGTCCCGCCCCTCACCATAACCATGAGTTTCAACACACTACTAACTCAACCAGGCCCCACCCCTTTTATACATATGCATTAGGGGTTAATTTTTTAAATGAGGAATATTGTGACGTGTTTGTTCCCAGAAGAAAACTCAAGACTACAATGGAGGCAGAAACAGGGAGTTTCAGGGAGTTCAGTGCGCACTGATATAGAGAATCACTTCCTTTGAAGTGACTTTGTGCTTTGGAACTCTGCAGAGCTAATTCATGCTTAAACAACAACATTACACACTAAAGAAAAGATGAAAATGTATATGTATATATATTAAAAAAAAAAAAAAACTTAACAGGACCTCTTTAAGTCAAAAATGTCTGAATAAGTAAAACATGTTGCTAATGGCATTTCACGTTGACGTCAACTTATGTGACGGCATTAAACTAATCGAACTGTTTTAAGATCCACAGGTAGAGGAATAAGTGAATTGACATATCCCGTTGATTGACAGTCAGCGACAAGGCTGTGCGGCTCTTGGACAAGTCAACGTTAGAAATAGTGCCGCTATTTCTGATGTGATTATACTCATTACGAATTTTTATTTGCTTTGCAACCCTGTATGACCTGTGGTGGGTGGAAGAGAGAACAAACAGATTTTTTTTTCCTCCAGATTTTCCAAGCCTTTCATTCTGTCACAAGCTACTGTTTAACCCAGTGAGGCATTCCTTCAGATGTGAAGGAAATGTGTTTTATATGTTAATGAAGGGAATGCTTAGGGGTCAAAATGCTCAGCCAGATGGGACAGAAATCTGAATAAATTTAACCTTCAGCCGTACAAATCAATCAACTCTCCCTTTCTCTCCCAAGTGGAGACATTAACAATTCTGATCTCTCTCAAGACTGTGGAATAAACATTTAATAACAGTTATACTAATTGCAATCAATATATATATATATATATATATATATATATATATATATATATATATATATATATATATATATATATACATAAAATTACATAATTTTCAAACAACTTTCAATATATGGTTCAAACTCGTAGGAATACTTTTAGCTGTGTTGCTATATGTCAACTGAGTAGACGAACACTCTCTGTCTAGAGCGAACGTCAGTGTCTTGCTTATAATAAACACATCCAGCGTATATCTGCCACAACTGGACACGTCAAAGTAAACAATATAAACTAGTACATTTGTCTTTCTTAACGGGTGCATGATGACGCTGTACGATATGCGTCCATTGTAGTGTGTATCATCGCTTTAATGGGCTCATGACCTGTTCATCTTTGGAGGTCTAAATGCAGCGAATTTTGGTTTGCACTATTGAATTCACCCCACAGATAAGTGGTATTTGAAGTTGAATCTAATCAAAAATGTTATTTTGTTGAGTTTCTTTTCAATTTCAAATGATTTTAATTATACTTCCTTGAATTAAGTTTCTAATCGCAATTCTGCATGCTCTTTGCACACCTCAATTCATAAGCCCCATTTCCACCGCAGGAACTTTCCCCAGGAACTAGGGACTTTGGGGTGGTACTCGGTGTGTTTCGACCACAGGAACCAGGGTCTAAATAAAGTTCTGGGTAAAAATTCTCCCCTCAGAAAGTCGCTGCTCACGAGGTAGTACGTTTTCAAAGTTCAGGAACTTTTGGGGGTGGGACTAATATGGACTTATAACTTATTATTAAGCTTCTATGCAGAGGACGAAATTCAGCGGGAACTGGAAAGCAGCATGCAGTCCTACGCCACCGGACTCTTCTTCGTGGCACTTTAGACGGCAATGAAAACGCAGACAGGTCTGGGGGAAAAAAAAATTCCTGGAACAAATTGTTCCAGGTAATTATGGTGGAAACGAGGCTATACTCAGGAATTGGATTGAATTTAAAATGCATTTTAAACTCAGTTTCTAAATGATTAATAACCTTGCTTTAAAATCTAAATAAAATCAGATTTTTGTTAATGTGTGTCAGAACAATCAGACTGGATTTCATCGTGTGATTTTTCACCATTCATTGTACGACAAGTTGCTATGTCAGGCGACAAAAAGACTTGAGTGAATATGTCTGAATTTTGGATATAACCCCTATGAAAAACATAATTATTGTTGAAACATCCATTTCTAAAGTGTCATGAATTGCAAAACTAATAAAAATAATAAGAAGAAATGTTTCTTGAGCAGCAAATCAGCATATTAGAATGATTTCTAAAAGATCATGTGACACTGAAGACTGGAGTAATGATGCTGAAAATTCAGCTTTGATCACAGGAGTAAATTACATTTAAAACAGAAAACAGTTATTTTATAATATTTTACAATATTACTGTTTTTACTGTGTTTTTGATCAAATAAACGCAGCCTTGGAGAGCATAAGACTCTTCTTTCAAAAACATCTTACTAATCCCAAGTTTCTCAGTCAACAGGATTTTTTTGTACATTTCATCAATGGTGACTGATGAATAATGAACATGAAGTCTGATGCACAATTTGAGTTATCATTCATGTCTGTAGCAACAGTCACAGAGACGCCTGCCTTAGCAAGCAGCTCTAATTACATGGATGATGATGTAGATGGAAGGAAGACTCCACTACAGTAGCTCCAGCGCTGAGCCGTGGATTGATGGTCGGGCTGATTGCGATCACTCGTCTGTCAGTGGAAATCACGAGCACATCCAGGGAGATAAAAGAGAGGTGTAAAGCGATGTGACACGGCTAAGAGTGAAGCAGAGGCTAAGCGGACGGGCGCCAACACACACACCGTGAACGCCAGAGACGTCAGCCAGATCCTGGCGCGAAAAATCAGCTGTCGTTGATGACCTCAGACAAACGCCACAGCCTTGCATTTTCCCTCCCTCTTTGAGTCTATGAGGTCCATTGCACTCGTAGCCAATCGGAGCCAAGGAGGTGTGTGAGGGGACATTGAGTGTGGGCTGCGTTTGACGCCATTCACCTCCTGATGACATCAGTGGGACTTACAGTCCTTGGCAGCTTTGACTCACAGCTTGACGCCTCTTTGCTTTCCCCTCCCTGCCAATCTCTCTCATTCGGTCTCCTACAGGCCTCCAATGCTCATTCAAGTACTCTGTTGTCTCTCTGTATTCCTCACTTTACACCCTTTCATCACCCCCGTCCTAACATGTCCCATTTTTCTGCCACTTTCTATCAGTTTTCTCTTGCTGCTTCTACTACTTTTCTTGATTCCGTAGTCTCTCAACACCTCTCGTGTCTTTTTCTCTGGTGTTGATATAGATTTGCACTAGTCGGCCCTCACTAGAAACACGCCTGCTGTTTTCAGCACTAATAATCATGTTTGACAAAAGGCTGCAGTCTGTAAAACAGCCGTTGACATACTGGTCTAGCTTTGTTTAAGATGATGTGCTTGCAGGCGTTGAATTACTTTTTGTATAGATATATGGGCATTTAAATTTGGTAGAAACCAAACCAGCAACAACAACAAATAAATAAATCAAAAAAATAAATCAAAGCAAATCAAAGCGAATCAAAAGCAAAGCAAAGCAAAGCACAACACAACACAACACAACACAACACAACACAACACAACACAACACAACACAACACAACACAACACAACACAACACAACACAACACAACAAAACAAAACAATAAAATAAAATAAAAGCCTTTTTGCACTGGAGAAAAATGTTTGCATTCTGAAAGTTACGACATGTTTATCTAGTAAATCAAGCTCTTTTATCTCAAAGATCAAGGAAAAAAATATTCTCCCTTTAAATATGAGCTCATTTAAATAGACATTATTTACTGATAACGTCCAGATTTCTATGCTCACAAGTCTTTGCTTTCTATCCATTTGCATTGATGTTAGACAAAGTAAAGGCCCTTATATGTAATGTCAAGACATCAATTATAACTCACAGCAACCTACCAACCTACCAACCAACCTACCAACCAACCAACCTACCAACCAACCTACCAACCTACCAACCAACCCACCAACCCACCAACCCCCCAACCAACCAACCAACCAACCCACCAACCACAGCAAGCGTCATGTATTGCTTTGACCTCCACATGAAAAGAACTGCAGATATCATTATAGGATTATATAACATTAATAGGTAGCAAATGGGAAGTATACATATTAAACAGTAAAATTAGTGAAAGCACAACCATGTATTTGAATTTAAAAAAAGTATGATTACACACTGGTATCAACCAAATAATGTTATGCCATGTAAGCTGTTTAGCAATCATTGGCTGTGGTTTGTGGAAGATTAGGTCAAAGCGGTTGGAAATTTGTAACTTAACTCTAGATTTATGTGTGGACAAACTTTGTTTTTATCATTGAAGACTACTGGGAATACATCATTAGCCAAGTTTCCATCTTGTTTTGTTATCGACACAGAATTTATGCGCTAAAGATAAACGGAAAAAGATTGTGTCGACATTTGAGAAATTTTATCGACAAATGGCATTTCAATCAGCTATATCGCTAAACATTTTGAAGTGCTAAACGCTAAACTCCTTAGATGGAAACTTGAATGGTTATTGAAATGGTTTCAGAGTTTTACAATGGACAGTGACTGTCATATGAATATGTATGAAAATGAATATGCAATGCCAAACATGCTAGAGCAGCACTGTAGCAGACTTCCACAGAGTTCAAAGCATTGGTGAATGTAGATGCAAGTCGTGTGAAAGAACAATGGACAAGCACTTTGACGAAAATAGCATCTTTGCCTTAACCAAATAGAATTGATCTATTTGCTAGTTGGCTAAAAATGTCACACATATTTATTTATTTTTTTCCTAGTATAAAATACACTTGACATTTTACCTGCGCCCTGTGTTTGAAAAATGGAAAGTTCATTTCAGAGGACTGACTTCCTTGGATGACCGTGTTATAATCATCTCTGAAGTGTTTTTACTTTTTCACATATCTGTTTGTTTTAATACTTCTTTCCACTTCAGTAATCACAGAGCAAATGTTTTCAATCATTAACCTGGTGAACAAGCCATACTATTTATCTACTGCTGCCAAGCCAGCCAGACCAAATAGAGGAGGATAGCACTTTAAAGACAAAGACTCTCTGCTGGTAATGGAGTCTCAATTTAGAGATTGGATTAAAATACTCTAAAAATAAACTGATCTTGTCGTCTTGTTTTTTTTGCCACCGTACGCTAATTGGCTAATACTCTCCATTGTTTGAACATAAATTTCACAGAAAGCATAAGACATCGTGATATACAAACAAGTTACATGTGTGAAGCGGTCAGAATGCATGCTTATATTTTGAGAGCCATTAATTTCACACAGAGAGAAAGAAAAACAGATTAGAAAACATCATCAGGTATGTCACTTAAATTACCATTAAAGAAAACATAGACACCTGCAGTCCACACTAACAACAGAGAGCCTCATTTATTCTGTTATGAACACAAAATTACATTTGCATAGTGAAATTAAAATGGATTTTGCAGGGGGAATATTGGCTCACGCAGCTCCTTACTGAACCATTATCATATATTAGCACTATAGGTTATTAACGACTGCGGTTGACTTTGTAATGAAGTGCTTTTGTTACTGTGTGTCGATACAGGGAGAGTTAAACATTAGTTAAGGGTGAAAGGGTTTCAAGCTGTTGGAAATTAACTTTTACTAGGCTGAAAAAGGTGGAAAATAATACTTGGATTCTGGCAAAAACACTAAGATCTAAATCTAGTATAGCAACCAAATAGTTTCAAAATACCAACAATCTTTTACGTTTACGGTGGAAAAAAATATATTAAAAAAATTCACGTTTCATGTTGATACTTTTAGACAATTATGGTGCTATCATTTAATACTCTGGATTACAATTCAGTATTATAATCTGTCCCATGGTTAACATTTTTATTTAGAAAGTATGGTTACTGTGGTAAACTTTTGAAAAACAAACAAACAAACAAACAAATAAATAAATATAACCCTTTATTTTAATGTGTACTTGTTGCGTTGTAATTGCACAAATAATCTTGAGTAATATTCATTAACAGCATGTACTTACTGTAGGTTTACGATTAGAGTTAGCTTTTGGTTTAGTTATGGTACATTATGGTATAATGTACTGTCATAATGTGTTACCTACCTACCAACCAACCATCTAACCCACCTACCAACCAACCAACCAACCTACCAACCTACCAATCTAAAGTTTCATGTCATGCCTCATCAGACAATGATTTTTTCAACCAAAGATCTTATTCAAATTTACGTTCACCACTAACTCAGGGGTCTGCTAGGGTGCAGTATACTATATCTTTATATATGAGCTCAATAACGGCACTGAACAAATCAACCTGGAGCATCGCCGGCCAGAAACCCAGAGATGAAGAAAAGGGATGGTGCTTCCATGCATTATAGAAATGGTCTTACAATATGATTGAGGGCAAATAACTTTTGTAGCGCTTGTTTTATTCATACAGATGATGAGAGGCAGTTGGCCCTTTCCTGTGTCTTGGAGTATGATAGCATTTGCTGAGAAGAAATGGTCACGGGAAAAGCCCAGAGGAGGCTGGAGGGGTGGAGAGGCCACGGACACAGCATCAGGATCTCCCCGGTCTCAGGGTCAGCCCGCCTTGTAATGAAAGCACCAGTGATGTGTGACACAGAATACAGAAATGACCGCCTAGACGACTAGAATGAAAAGTAGGACTTCTGGGTGACGGTCATTTAGCAACAGGTCTTCAAAATACTAGAGCACAATTTATTTGAATCAGTGTTATTGTACCATCATTGAGATAATAATCAATTACAGTTTTTATTAATACTTTGAATTAGTGATTTTATGCATTGTGTATGATGATGAATGAAACCGCAGGTTTAGACATAAAAAAAATTAAGTTGGACCAACATAAGACCATTTAGTTACTATAAGAGAGTAAATTTATTCGACCTAAACCAACTAAATTGTGTTGATCAAACTAAACTTATTTTAATTGAATGAACTAAATACAATTGTGTGTAAAAACTTGCTTCAATTAAATTAAGGGTAATACATTCATTTTTGTGTGATGGCAAGCAGCTTTGAGCCTAGATGAACAAACAAGTTTAAACAAGACGAGTATTAAAGGGACTGGAATGACTGGAATATGAAATATTGATTTGAGAAGAAACTGTTAAAACCTTACCTGTTTATTATCTTACAATCCAATACAGTGAACAAAATAATAATTCTAGCAACAAGACGAACACTTTAACAATATTACTGTAGGCCAAGTATTAATACTGAAGTCCTTTGGTTTCATTTTACAGTAAATACAGTTAATAACTGAGGCTGCGTTTGAATGAAACAAGAGAGCGAGTGGTGTGATATGAGCGACATGAACGAAGCGCCGGCCTCAAATACCTGGATGAGTGTCATTATACAGCGCTGCTACGGACACCGTCCATGATCAGCGAATAACAGACCTCGGAATGTCACAACTTACCAATAAGAAACAAGCATTTCAGAGAGCTGTGAAATAAACACGTTTATAGTGCAAAAAAGTACCATAGATTGGGCAAGTAAGAAAGTAAAAACAGAAGAAAAACAAATACACTTGTTTTTTTGTTTTTTTAAAAGAAGACCTACATTTTTAACTTTGTATTGTTTAATGTTGCTGTTTGAGCATTTAAAAACTCTCCAAAGTTCTAATTTGATCTGATATAGTGAATAACTCCCTTTGGAGGGACTCCCTGAAACGCCTCCATTTTAGTCTTGAGTTTTCTTATGGGAACGAACATGTCACAATATTGCTCATTTAAATAATTCACGCCCAATGCATATGCAAAATAAAGGCGTGGGGCCTGGTTGAGTTAGTAGTTTGTTGAAACTCACGGTTAAGGTAAGGGGCGGGACATTTCTCAAACACACTTGACCAATCACAACACACTGGTCCAGCTGGTCCAATCAGAGCACATTGTGCTATTCAGAAGGAGGGGCTTCATAGAGACAGGAACTAAACAGTGTGTTACTGACAGACTAGGAGGAGAGGGGCTGCAACAATTGAGAATATGGGGAAAATAAGGTGCTTTTGGAACATTTGATCATGAAAACCTATTCCTGTAGAACCCAAAATCAAATTTACAATCACTTTGTAAAAGGGCATAATATGGAGAAAAAAAAAAAAAAAAAGTGCTGTTTTCTGCATGCCATGGTCTTTTTGACTAGGACTAAACTTGGGATAATCTAAAAAGTTAACCTCTAGAATGACCAAATTACCCAATTAGCACTTAATCTGCTCTGAAATCCTCTGAACTCAAACAGTGACCTGCGCTAAAATCTTGGCTGACAGCGTCCTCATTTATCTCCATCTCATTGCGCTGTCCTCTGGAGTCTTTTTTGTTGTGCCATGCTCATTTTGTCCTCTACTTAGAGGACGATGACAACCAAGTTCCTTTTATAAACCGCAGCAGCAAGTACAGCTAATTATTCATGAGAGGTTGACAATGTGGCTTAACCTCCTCTAAACGCTGGATAAAAACTAAGCCATGTCAAGTTCCACTTTCGCAAAAACTTCCTCCGTTTGGCTCACGCTGCCATTTGCATTTAATCCTCTTCAAATTAAAGGTTGTTTTTGGCATTGTGTGCATGGTTAGTGCTTCGAAACACGTGGCTAGTTCTTTGCATGGCATGGCATGGTATTAAAAAGTGTGCTACCTGTCATAAAGAAGGGCTTTTCGTTTTAATACATTTAATTAACAATTGCACCTCTGCGAGATGGCAACCGAAACCTCATATGGATAAACAGATACATTAGCATACTTGGTTCATTTACCAACTTATTACATCTCAATTAGTGTGTCTTGGCTATGCAGGGATGATTGCTCTGTCTGGCTGCACTCTGGTCCCATCGCACCAGCTGCCTGGGGACATGAAACCCCAACACTCACAATGACATATTCATTCTCCTTTCTGTCTCAGAGCTCCACACAGTTAGTCTCTATCTTCCAAATACTGAGAAAAAGAGAAGCAAACCAACCAAATTTAGACTAGATCACGTCTTGGTCATGACCTGATCAACTGGTTCACTTTAAGCAGGTGAAAATTCCTGCTAAAGCAGCACAATACATATTGCATAAGATGGCCAGAACTTGCATAGACAGAGTATACAGTATGTTATACAACAATATTGATGCTGATTGCTTGGCACGTGTTCCAGAGGTGTTGATTAATTTTCTAAAAATGGTTCTTTTCATGAAGAGGCTACAAAAAAGGACTGATACCATTTTATATTTAGTATGGTTCAATATCATATTTTACCATTTAGTATGCTAACTTAAGTTAGTAGAGAAATTAGTCCAAAACGATGGTCAAATAAATGCATAATAATAACAATAATAATGATATAAATAAATGTATATATACTTTTTAAAAATACATTTATGCACACGTGCACACACATGCACGGATGTGTAACAGGGTTGAAAATGTAGCTTAATTTTAAATGTCATTTAGTAGAGGCTAGTTATTTTGGGTACAAATGTTGGCATGTAGTAATTAATAGACTCTCACTGTTTCAAATTAAAGGAATAGTTCACTTCAGAATTAAAACTTTCTGATTATTTACTCACCTTCATGTCATCCAAGATGTTTATGTCTTTCTTTCTTTATTCAGTGCAGCTTCAAAGGGCTCTACATGATCCTAGACAAGGAATAAGTGTCTTGTCTAGCGAAACGATCCTTCATTTTCTAAAAAAATAAATAAAAAAGTATATACTTTTTAAACTTAAATGGTCATCTTGCACTGCTCTGCGATATGCCACGCATTACATAATCACAGTGGAAAGGTCACGCGTGGTGTAGAAAAATCCTGGAATGTTTTACTCAAAAACCTTAATTTCTTTTCGACTGAAGAAAGAAAGACAAACATCTTGGATGACATGGGGGTGAGTAAATTATTAGGAAATGTTAATTTTGAAGTGAACTAATCATTTAAAGGTGCAGTGTGTAAATTTTGGAGGCATCTAGTGGTGAGGTTTGAATTGCAATACAGAGAAGCTACGGTGGCCAACACAAGACAAAGATATCATCGTCTAAAACAGCAGAGAGTAGCCATTCAAGCAAACGTAGTCTGTAGAGCAGTTTGTCCGTTTAGGGCTACTGTAGAAACATGCTGCCGCAAAATGGCGACTTAACATGTAAGGGCACCCGCGGTGTATGTAGATAGAAGTGGCTCGTTCTAAGGTAATAAAAACATAACAGTTCATTATGTAAGATCTTTATACACCACTGAAAACATAGTTATGTATATTATATTGCATTTCAGTCAATAGATCCTCCTAAAATGTACACATTGCACCTTTAACTGAACTTCGACAACCTGCACAGTGTACCATACCAAATGAACAAAAAACTAACTTAACAAACAGACAAACAAACAAAGGGACTAACTGCGGGCAAGCAAATCAGAATAAATTTAAATTGCTTTTACAAACCCAATTCCAAAAAAGTTGGGACACTGTACAAATTGAGAATAAAAAAGGAATGCAATAATTTTCAAATCTCATAAATTTATATTTTATTCACAACAGAATATAGATAACATATTAAATGTTGAAAGTGAGACATTTTGAAATGGCATGCCAAATACTGGCTCATTTTGGACTTCATGAGAGCTACACATTCCAAAAAAGTTGGGACAGGTAGCAATAAGAGGCCAGAAAAGTTAAATGTACATATAAGGAACAGCTGGAGGACCAATTTGCAATTTATTAGGTCAATTGGCAACATGATTGGGTATAAAAAGTGCCTCTCAGAGTGGCAGTGCCTCTCAGAAGTCAAGATGGGCAGAGGATCACCAATTCCCCCAATGCTGTGGCCAAAAATAGTGGAGCAGTATCAGAAAGGAGTTTCTCAGAGAAAAATTGCAAAGAGTTTGAAGTTATCATCATCTACAGTGCATAATGTCATCCAAAGATTCAGAGAATCTGGAACAATCTCGGTGCGTAAGGGTCAAGGCCGGAAAACCATACTGGATGCCCGTGATCTTCAGGCCCTTAGACGGCACTGCATCACATACAGGAATGCTACTGTAATGGAAATCACAACATGGGCTCAGGAATACTTCCAGAAAACATTGTCGGTGAACACAATCCACCGTGCCATTCGCCGTTGCCGGCTAAAACTCTATAGGTCAAAAAAGAAGCCATATCTAAACATGATCCAGAAGCACAGCCGTTTTCTCTGAGCCAATGCTCATTTAAAATGGACTGTGGCAAAGTGGAAAACTGTTCTGTGGTCAGACGAATCAAAATTTGCAGTTCTTTCTGGAAAACTGGGACACCATGTCATCCGGACTAAAGAGGACAAGGAAAACCAAGTTGTTATCAGCGCTCAGTTCAGAAGCCTGCATCTCTGATGGTATGGGGTTGCATGAGTGCGTGTGGCATGGGCAGCTTACACGTCTGCAAAGGCACCATCAATGCTGAAAGGTATATCCAAGTTCTAGAACAAGATATGCTCCCATCCAGACGTGGTCTCTTTCAGGGAAGACCTTGCATTTTCCAACATGACAATGCCAGACCACAGACTGCATCAATTACAACATCATGGCTGCGTAGAAGAAGGATCCGGGTGCTGAAATGGCCAGCCTGCAGTCCAGATCTTTCACCCACAGAAAACATTTGGCGCATCATAAAGAGGAAGATGCGACAAAGAAGACCTAAGACAGTTGAGCAACTAGAAGCCTGTATTAGACAAGAATGGACAACATTCCTATTCCTAAACTTGAGCCACTTGTCTCCTCAGTCCCCAGACGTTTGCAGACTGTTCTAAAAAGAAGAGGGGATGCCACACAGTGGTAAACATGGCCTTGTCCCAACTTTTTTGAGATGTGTTGATGCCATGAAATTTAAAATTAACTTATTTTTACCTTAAAATGATACATTTTCTCAGTTTAAACATTTGATATGTCATCTACGTTGTATTCTGAATAAAATATTGAAATTTGAAAATTCCACATCATTGCATTCCTTTTTTTATTCACAATTTGTACAGTGTCCCAACTTTTTTGGAATCGGGCTTGTATTATCTATTGAAAGCGTGGCAATTTAACAACACACTCTAGACCTCTTTATTCCAAACTTAAAACTGACAAGTGAACCAGGTCTAGGACATGAACTGTTGAAGTGGGTGAAAATACCTGCAAAATCCATGTGACACACTGCATAAAATGGGGCATCAGTTGCATTAATACAACCATATACATGTTTTGAATCTAAATGTGAAAATGGCAACTGGGTGACTATTCTGAATTTGAGTACATACATATGAGTAATGTACCTGATTTAAAGCTGGTACATGAACAGAACACAACACACACTTTACATACATGCTCTCCAGTATATGAACTGAAGCACAAATTGTAAGAGATTCTTGTAAATTATTTTTGGCTTTTATTCTAATCAGTATTTTTTAATGTCAGCACTTCAATGAAAGTTGGAAAGGGGCACAAGGGTCATTAAAAAAAACCATTTACAAGACTGCTGATCAAATTGGGTCATTATTATTAATTAAATCTCCAGGCATGGGCAATACAAAATTTATGCTCACAATTCACTTGATTTGTCTTTGCATTCCATTAGCATCTGAGAACTACGATTAATTCTCAATTGTCCAGTGACGCATTCCTTTCTTCATTTTTATTTATTTATTTTTTTTTTTCAAACGAAGCACAACAGATATTGCATTGTGGGTAGGGATGGCTCCCACAACAATAATGACCCTTGACCATGAATGTGCATTCAGATGAAAATCAACCACAAACAACATTCAACAAGGGGTGAAATTGAATTCTAATGATTTTATTCAATTTCATCTTAGGGGATTACAAAATATTCTCTTTGATATTAAGTTAAGGGCCGCTTGTTGTCCATAAATTCAGTTTACATAACATAAACAATAAATATGCAAAGTCACCACCTTATCACATAAATATTCGATGGAGATGTTCCCATCCCATGTTGCCCATTTAACTAAGTGGAGGCGAACGAATCTGCACTTGTCCCTGAAGCGTTAAAAAGATGGGATGCAACAAATTTGTCAAAACTCCTCTCATTAATGAGCAGTTCAATAAAGGAAACTGTGAAAAAAAATGCAAGCATATGGTTGCACTTGGACTGTTGCTATGATACCAAACTTGCATACTGCCATAGTAATCGAAGAAATTGCAGTGAAATGGAAATGATTGATTTGTTCAGTCTTCTGTTAGTTCAAACAGTCCCGGCTCATAAATATGCAGCAAAGCCAAATAACTGGATCAATGGCTGTTATAATTATATAGCAGAGTGAGAGTGAAACAGTGATATCAGGCAAACAATCAAATGGTTACAGAACCAACAAATGCCTACCTACAGCCATATATATCCATCTAATTCATACAATATTCATACAGGAATGTTCTCAAAGAGTGAGTCTACAAATTCTCAATCAAACAATAAAATAAATGTAGTTGCAAGCAGCAATCAGCGGGTTCAGAAGCATATAGGCAAAAATGGCCGTAAATGGGACATTTGCACAATAGATTCTCTGGTTACTGCCTCTATCCACAATGGTACAATGTTTACTTGAAGATGCCAGATGTTTGAAGTCTCTATGAAGCCCCTCCTTCTGAAAAGCGTAATGTGCCCTGATTGGTCAACTGGACAAGTGTGTTGCGATTGGTCAATCGCTTTGAGCGTGTTTGGGAAATGTCCCGCCCCTTACCATAACCGCAAGTTTCAACACACTACTAACTCAACCAGGCCCCGCCCCTTTATTTTGCGTATGCATTTGGTGGGAATTATTTAAATGAGGAATATTGTGACATGTTCGTTCCCAGCAAAAAAACTAAAGACAATGGAGGTGTTTCAGGGAGTTCAGAAACAGTGCACACTGATATAGAGAATAACTCCCGCTGGAGGGACTTTATAACTTTGCAGATTTATTTTTATGCTCAAACAGCAATATTACACACTAAAGAAAGTTTAACTTACACAAAAGCAAAATATGTCCCCTTTAAAAGCTCATATTTACCAGCTGAACCTGGTCCCAAACTTCTGAGGCTTTTCTGAAAACCTTTCCACTTGGCATCACTCAGAAAAAAATAAACCTGTGGTTTCTGCGGTGCCCCAGTGAACTGACACACAAAATGATGCAATTACATGTAGAGGCTAATTATTACTTGAATATGCATAACGATGCAGAGCATCTACAATAGTAATGAGTTTTTTTCTCTAACCACAGACAAGGAACAGTGGTTTCCTTACAATGTGGGGTGGCATGACAGCTAAAGCCTACAGGTTTATTTAATCAGAAGGTTTCTGGCTTGATTCCTGCAAGCCTAGAGGGATTTAACCCAAGGTTGCTTTATGGCGCTGTTTCGAGTAACAAATGTACTTAAAGATGCTATATGGATAAAAGCATTTTCTATGTGACTACACTTAAAACCAAAGACACTAAGCATTGAGAATACACAAATAATGAAGCTGTAAATGACCAAGTTATTTCCACATGAAAGCTGGAAGCTATGGTAGAAGGCTTGAAAAACTGCTACTGAGAAAAATCTTAAACTGCAACTTTAATGGACATCTACACAACACAACACAGCCACAACACAGGCCTTTTTTTATTTACAAATGTTTTGTCTGTAAGTCCATTATGTAAAACTTAAATGGATGTTTCCGCTTGCATATGAAAAATGATCAAAACTAAAAAATGTTCATAATAATAATTTTGATGGATTTTGATTATTGCAAAGCCACATATGGGATATATATGGTCTTTTAAGTTAAAAAACACCTTTAAAATGATATTTTGCACCCATGTGCTTTATGTAGTCTTACCTTGATTAGCATAACTAACAAAATTACCATAAATAAGTAACTAAATAAACTGGATTTGAATGACCTTGAGCTAAAAGAGCACATGCATATGACCTTAAGGCATGATATTCTTCTTACTATATTGCACAATATATATATTTTTTAAATATTTTTAAATGTCTCGACAATAGCACCTGATGATAGGAAAACTATGGAAGCTTGTTTCTGCCACTGAATAAAAAATAAAAAAGGTAATTCTGACTTTATAACTCGCAATTCTGAATTTATATCTCACAATTCTGACTTTATATCACGCAATTCTGACTTTATTACTTGCAATTCTGACTTTATTACTTGCAATTCTGACTTTATTACTTGCAATTCTGACTTTATATCATGCAATTCTGACTTTATATCTTACAATTCTGAATTTATAACTCACAATTATGACTTTATATCAAAAATTATAATTCTGACTTTATATTACGCAATTCTGACTTTATATACCACGTAATTCTGACTTTATTACTTGCAATTCTGACTTTATAACTTGCAATTGTGAGTTTACTACTTGTAATTCTGAGAAAAAAAGTCAGAATTGTGATTATTTTTAAATGTCTCAACAAGATAATAGCACCTGATGATAGGAAAACTATGGAAGCTTGTTTCTGCCACTGAATAAAAAATAAAAAAGGTAATTCTGACTTTATATCTTACAATTCTGACTTTATATCACGCAATTCTAATTCTGACTTTATATTACACAATTCTGACTTTATAACTCGCAATTCTGACTTTATATCACGCAATTCTGACTTTATATCTTACAATTCTGAATTTATAACTCACAATTCTGACTTTATATCACGAAATTCTAATTCTGACTTTATATTACGCAATTCTGACTTTATATACCATGTAATTCTGACTTTATTACTTGCAATTCTGACTTTATATCACACAATTCTGACTTTATAACTTGCAATTGTGAGTTTATTACTTGTAATTCCGAGAAAAAAGTCAGAATTGTGATTATGAACATAAACTCGCAATTGCGAGAAAAACTCAGAATTGTGAGACAAAAAGTCGCAATTACCTTTTTTTATTTCATGGCGGAAACAAGCTTCCATAGAAAACAGGCATTGCTCCATTGTAAAATAACTATCTGTACAACAGAATTTAATATGAACATTATGGAGAAACCCAGTCCATTTCTATAAGTATCAAGGGACCATGAATCCATCGATTCTGTGTTTTTAGCCACCCTCTAAACTATTTTTTTCCAACCCTTCAGAGCCTTCCAAAAGAGTTTATCAATAGCAAGTGTCCATGTTACCACCCCGTCCTATACTCTAGAGTTTCTTTGAAAGCATTGACAATTGCTTCCTTTTAAAAAGGCGCCCTCTTCCTTGAGTGTGCTGCTGATCAGTCATCAGGTTAAAGACGGATTTAGGTGGGCAGCATGCCAGTCGCTTGCACACCTGTTTGTCATTCCAGCAGCATCGGCACCATTGACTGCTGAGTCAGGCAGAGCAGTAGCCGTGTATTCTCTGTGCTAACATGTGCAGCCTTCCCACACACACCCACTCCAACACAGTGCATAGAGTTCAGATGTGAAGACACGCATAGCAACCGCGCAGGGACATAAACGATCGCTTGACACTCTAAATAAATTATGCTAAATGATTTTGTGCCAATTTAACTTAGATTGCTCCTTTTACACTTTATTTTACAAGGCTGATAATTCCCTATTACATAGAAAAAAAAATGTTTAAAGGCACAATATGTAATTTTCGCCACTAGAGGTCGCCTATTAAAAATAAAGGCGTAGCTTGATGATGCCGAGATTTAATGCGGAAACATGGGAAATGTCGTCTTCCCTTCATGGCCGGTGGAAAAGAAATGAGGGCGACACGCGTCTCGAGAGCAGCGCAACTTTTATTACGCCACAGTCACCGCTTCTGCTTCTTCCGGTCAAGCGTATGTGGAGTAAAGCACATCTGAGTGTGTTGAAAATGATGTTATAACATTACTCTGTGCGTTCTCTCGGCGGCTACTATGAGACACTTACACTGCAGTAAGCTAGATCGATAAAGGAATATCATTTTAATAAATGCTGGATGGCTTATGTTGTTAAAGGCCCACTGAAGTGCCTTAGAACGTGCAACTTTATTCACTGTGACGTAATTTTCAATGAAACTGGTAGACAGGACTGGATATATCAAGAAGCTCCTCCCCTTTTTTCAAAAGAGCCAAAAGCGTTTCGCCTAGATCACAACTCGGCCAGAGCCGTTGAGCTCGTAAAACCCAAATTTCCTCATAATCTCTAACTGTTTCTTCTCCATATTGCTTTAAAATATAGCATTGTTTGTAGAATTCAAATGTGTCTGAACGTTTTGTGATCTGGGCTGACTTACGCGTATGATCCGCTCTGTGCTCTCATGTCTCTGGACTGGAGCACCTGATTATGCTATGTTAGCCACTTGACAAAATAGTGTTTTTCTCTAAGGCATGATAAAATAATGGTATTCGTGGAAAATCAAGAAAATGAAATTAAAAAAAATAAGACTAAACGTGTTCAGCTGTATAACAATGATTAGTTTTTGGTCTATAAATGTATCCAAACAGTTGTTCCCTTGTCTAATAAAACATATAATATATTAAAGCGTCTTTGGTGTTTCCATGGTTTTTACAAAATAAGCGAGGATAATGTGGGTATGATGTCATTGATAGGCGACGCATGGACACGGTCCGTTTTCTGGTTAAAATTGCTAATTTCTCTGGATTTAACCATTCTTGGAAACATCTGGGATAATGTAAGTACACAGTCAACAAAATATATAACATTGTTCTAGTGGTTTTTGGATATTTGAATCCAAAAATATTACATATTGTGCCTTTAAATGGATTCACCCAAAAAATAAAATTGTGTCTTCATTTACTCATCCTTATTTCAAACTCAAACATTTCTTTCTTCAGCAGAACACAAGAGAAGGTATTCTGATAAACATTTCAACTGTTTTTGTCCATATTATGAAAGTTAATGGGGTCCAAAACTTTCAAGCTCCAAAAAGCAAATAAAAGTCGTATGAAATAATCCATATGGCATTGATCAATGCACGCAAACAACAGTGTGATTCTGCATTAAATGGAAATACACCCTATTTATTTTCTAAATGCATCTTATTGTAAAAAAAAAAAAAAAAAAAAATCCATTCATTTTTTTTTAGACCATATTTTTTCAAATTGGTTATAGCGAAGCTACATAAGGTGAATAACAGTTTAATCCAGCTAATCACCTGGGTATCAGATGGTAATACCATGGTACTTGGACACCATGATAACCCTTGTATGATAACCATTTTCATGTGCCATAGTATTTATACGGTTCTCCAAAGAATTCTGTTATGTATAGTCCAAAAACAACCAAGGCTCATGGATAAACATGCCTGTTGTTACATTATAATATTACGTTGCTTCTCACATGTTTTGCAACACTTTTAAAGGGAATTATCCTGTGAATGGCACTAAAAGCGCATTCATCTGAAACAAATGAACTTGAATCTGGCAGTGTTTTATCAAATCGCAGCAGTTCAGAAATGAAATGTTCGGTGAGTGGCGCCGACTGTATCAGGTTTGAAAACCGTGTAAATCAGGGGTGGTGAACGTCAGTCTTGGAGAGCCACAGTCTTGCTTCAACCCTAATCAAAGACACCTGAACAAGCTATTCAAGGTCTGAAGGGTTACTAGGAAGCTACAGGCAGGTGAGTTTTTTTTGTTTTTTTTAACTCTGCAGGACTGTGGCTCTCCAGGACCGGAGTTCGCCACCCCATCCTCCGAGGAGCAGTGCCTTCTCCAAAACTTGAGAAAATAATCCACAGTACAAAAATAAAACAATGCCAATATTACAAAATATGGCATTAAAACGTGTATGAATGAATAAATAATGGTGTTAATGGGAAGACTAGTTAAAAAGTAAACAACTCAACCACTAGATACCACCACTTTGTCATGTCAAAATCAAATCTTAAATAAATTAAAACCATGATCTGTGAGGGTTTTTTAGTGAGCAATCTGTGAAATTAAAGGAACATCTTGTATCTGTGACCATCATGACACTTGTAGTGTTTACCGAGATTTCATGACTTTTGAACTGAAAATAAGTTATTAATATTAAAAAGAGCATCAGTTCACAAACAAAATAGATGTCAACTAAAATTTGTGTTATTTTTTTACTGTGTAGTTTGTAGTTATTATTTTGGGATTAATCTAAAAATAATTAAATGGCTTTAACTGGATGAGAAATATACTTGGAATATTGTTAATGTGAAAAAAAAAAATAACTATATTTTTTACTGGCAACAGTAACTGTAACTGGAACATGAATTTATAATGGTTTAAAAATAAAACACACACACACCATGGTTTGCAGAAAATAGCAACCACACTTGTATCTGCCTATTTAAAGATAAAAAATATATATGCCTAAAATAAGCCATTTCCAAAATACCATGATATGAATGTGTTATTTGACAAATGTAAAATCCTTGTTTTTCCTCTGATCTGTTTCCTGTGACCACAAGCTGTTGCATACAAAACAGCCACATGCATATTACATAACACACATCCGCACAACCGGTCCGAGTGAGATGAACTTGATTATCCCGGCTGAAATTGAACATGCTACATATCACTAGCAGCTGTGGGTGCTTGTCTAAATGGGATGTAATTTACTCCTCATTACACAATGCAAGCCGTAGGCACTACGGCAAAGCCTTCATTTCACAAAATAGGCCAGAGAAATACATAACACAGCAAGGGGAAACAGAGTAGATCTCATTCACTCATTTTCCTCTGCTTCTTCATTGCCTTCTTTCCCTTTTTGTCCTTTCAGTGACTCTATTCGCAAAAGTGTCCAGTTCTATTTGTCCCCCTCTCTCGGGTGTGATGGCTGAAACGGAACAGTGCACAAGCAAATGTTTGCACTAACAGCGCAAAAAACCCTGGAGACCAGACGTACAGGAGGAATCTGTGAGTATGTGTGTTTGCCTTCTAAGAGGAAGTGAAGGTGGTATGTATGTAAGATAGATGGATAGAACAATAGAACGATAGATAGATAGAATAATTAATAGATGGATAGAAAGATTAATAGATGGATAGAATGATATAACGATAGATAGAATGATAAAACAATAGATAGATAGATAGAATAAAATGATAGATAAAACAATAGATAGATAGAATGATAGATAGAACGATAGAACGATAGAAAGGACAATAGATAGAACGATAGATAAAATGATAGATAAATTGATAAAATGATAGAACGATAGATGATAGATAGAAAGATAGAACAATAGAAAGAACGATAGATAGATAGATAGACAGATAGATAGAACGATAAAATGATAGAACGATAGATAGATAGAACGATAGATAGATAGACAGATAGATAGATAGAACGATAAAATGACAGAACGATAGATAGATAGAACGATAGATAGATAGAATGATAGAGAGAACGACAGATAGATAGAATGATAAAACGACAGATAGAACGATAAAACAGATAGATAGATAGATAGATAGATAGATAAAACAGATAGATAGAATGTTAGATAGATACAATAATAGAATAGACCGATAGATAGAATGATAGATAGAACGATAGATAGAACAATAGATAGATAGATAAAACAGGTAGATAGAATGTTAGATAGATAGATAGATAGATAGATAGATAGATAGATAGATAGATAGATAGATAGATAGATAGAACGATAGATAGAACGACATACCGATAGAACGATAAAACAATAGATAGATAGATAGATAGATAGAATAAAATGATAGATAAAACAATAGATAGATAGAACGATAGATAGATAGAATGATAGAACGATAGAAAGGACAATAGATAGAACGATATATAGATAGAACGATAGATAAAATGATAGATAAATTGATAAAATGATAGAACGATAGATGATAGATAGAAAGATAGAACAATAGAAAGAAAGATAGATAGATAGACAGATAGATAGATAGAACGATAAAATGATAAAATGATAGAACGATAAAATGATAGAACGATAGATAGATAGATAGAACGATAGATAGATAGATAGAACGATAAAATGATAGAACGATAGATAGATAGAACGATAGATAGAACGATAGATAGATAGATAGATAGATAGATAGATAGATAGATAGATAGATAGATAGATAGATAGATAGATAGATAGATAGATAGAACGATAGATAGATAGATAGATAGATAGATAGATAGATAGATAGATAGATAGAACGATAAAATGATAGAACGATAGATAGATAGAACGATAGATAGATAGAATGATAGAGAGAACGACAGATAGATAGAATGATAAAACGACAGATAGAACGATAAAACAGATAGATAGATAGATAGATAGATAGATAGATAGATAAAACAGATAGATAGAATGTTAGATAGATACAACGATAGAATAGACAGATAGATAGAATGATAGATAGAACGATAGATAGAACAATAGATAGATAGATAAAACAGATAGATAGAATGTTAGATAGATACAACGATAGAATAGACAGATAGATAGAATGATAGATAGAACGATAGAATGATAGATGATAGATAGAACGATAAAATAATAGATAGATAGACAGACAGACAGACAGACAGACAGATAGACAGATAGACAGATAGATAGATAGATAGATAGATAGATAGATAGATAGATAGATAGATAGATTTACCCATTTATTTTGCCCTGTTCTACATTATACCTACTGTCTAACCAGCTACTGCTTTTGTAATACAAAGGTATATTATTTATCAGGCCAATAAAGCACTAAAAGACACTGCAACTGAGAAAGACAAAGGATGAGGGAGATGTAGAGGAAGCAGAGTCTGACTGACTGATTAAAAAACTGCCAGCTCATCAAAAACAAAGCATCCTGACAGAAGCGCTGTAATGAGGCCAAAGACACATGTGCGTATGAAAGAGAGAGCTTTAAGCGGAGCCGGTCACAACTGGCACATGATTTATTCAGTGCGGGAGGGCGGAGGGTATTAAGGATTAAGACTAAGATTGAAAGTGCCACCTGAACCAGAAAGGGAGCTCAGCTGGTACCCTTCCCACCTACCAGCCGGCCCCCGCTCCCCTACCGTCCCAAAGGCCCCAGGGCGGGTGACTTGAAGGGCCGTTAATTGTCACCAAACACGGCTTTAATCACATTCCCCGGGCCCCCCCGCCCTCTGGGGCGCGACTAAACCACAACCACGCCGCTGACGCGTGCCGTCATTAACAGTGGATCCCATATGCTGCAGACAGCCCCGGCGAGGTCCCACAGGGCTCCGTTCTGGGCCCATTGCAGAATTGATGTGTCCGGGGATTACATGCCGCGCTCTAATGAATAACTAAGTGGATCTACCAAACCGGTGCCGCACCGTTCCCCCTCCTCCCCTTTCATTAGTCAAGCTCCGCCCTTAAACCAAACACACCACCTCTGGCACACTTATGCCACACTTAGCATATGGCGGTCATGCTCAGAGACGAATAAATAACCTTTCAACTTCCCAGGACACCCCGTTCCTGTTTTTTCTCCGCCCGTTCTCTCTCGTCCCCATACCCCCACCGGCCGCCACACATATATGCTGTCTTGCTGGCAGCTTTTTATTGTCCTACTGCTCTGAAGAGAAAAGAGGGAATGTGTGAGTGTGGATGGGTGTGTGAAATAAGGGGGGTGTGAGAAGACTGAATGAGAAGTTTCCATAGCAACGGAGCCACACTGCTCTGCCGCAGTGAAGAAAGGCAGAAAGAGAGAGTTGGAGAAGTGAAAATGAGAATGGAGGGGGGGAGTGAAGAACAGTGGAGAGGATTTGACAGAATCCCTGCAGTCCAGAGAGGAAGCAGGGAAGGAGAGGGTTGGGACATCGACAGAAGTCAAAGAGGAGACTGAGCGCGCGCGAGTTTGTGTTTGCGTACGTATGACGATAGTCCATGCAGATGAGGGTCAGTTTGTCAGCAGTTGTGGAAAAACTCGGAGACACCAGCGGTTCCCTCTTTTTGGCCAAATGAACAACTGACAGCGCTGAATGTCATTGCCGGTTGTTCATGGCGGTTCCAGAAATGTGAACGCTGATGCCTGGGGAGAATGAGGATAGTTACAGTTGGTCACTTTGTTGCATTTTTACTTCTCAGACAACAAACCGATAATAAAAAGACCAATTGTAAACGGCTTCCAACATGCATTTGATGGTAATACCACTCAAAATATCATTTGCTGAAGATACAACTAGACCAAATGTAAAAGCGTCTGCTTGTTCGGACAACATATGTAGACGTTTTCCTTGAACAACATGTATATATTAATCACGGATAAGAAAAAGCACAGCTCCAACATAAGTTGCCATATGGTGTAAACAGAGTGAAATTTATCAAAGCATAATCACAGATGTTATACTTTCATATATAGTGGGAATAGCGGAGCGGATTTGTTTTGGGAGAAATATTCATATGGCAAAATGTATATGGAATGTGCATACACAGACAACAATCTGATGTGTTTGCATTTGTTATCTTTTATTATAATGTAGTAACTCGTTCCACCAGCCTTCAAGCTGTCTTACTTTTCAACCCCTCCCCTCGAAACATGCTTTATTTTATAATAATGTCTACAATGTCTAAGTCAGGGGTGGGGAACGTTGATCCTGGAGGGCCATTGTCCTGCAGACTTTAGCTCCAAGCCTGAAAAAAAAATAAAAATAAAATAAAATACTCACCTGCCTGTAACTTTAGCAATCCTGAAGACCTTGATTAGCTTCAGGTGTGTTTAATTAGGGTTGGAGCTAAACTCTCGCCCCCCCAGGATCAACGTTCCCCACCCCTGGTCTAAGGCCTCGTTTTGAACTAAAGTACCTCATACTACCATGGTTTTTAGTAGGGATGCACCAATATCACTATTTCCGGAACAAAGCCGAAACCGATATTTTCATTTTTGGTACTTGCCGATACCAATCCCTGTATTGCCACTGCATTTGTAATGTTCAAATATATTACTGTAGGTAGATGAATCAAAAGAATATGAATCATATTCATTGATGTAATTAGTTTAGCCAATATATATTTCCTTCAGTTATTTCCATGCTTAATTACGCCTGTTAAAATGTATTGCACAAGCCTCTGTCACTTTGACTGTTCATTCTATTGCTCTATCATATTTTATCTTTCATTTAATAGTACAGTGCATATTTAGTGAGTGATTTCTTTGTCATTTGTTGCTTAATTAACATTAAAAACACAGTGGCGGGTTTATTAAGCTGCTGTCCCTTTAAAGGATCAGTTCACTTTAAAATGAAAATTAGCCCAAGCTTTACTCACCCTCAAGCCATACCCATTTCTGATGCATTTGTGTAAAAAAAAAAAAAAAAAAATTCACATTTCACAAATCCACATTTAAGTTATGAAGTAAAACAGGGCTATTCAAGTAGTTTCATTCGAGGGCCGGATTATCAAATCAAAAAGTTGTGGAGAGCCGGGATTTCTTATTCATAAGAATGATTTTATCTATAATTATTATAGACTTAAATGAAAATATTCTGACAGTAAGACTTGGTAACCACAGGTAAAATTAAACATGGCTACTCACTACTGTCATGATTGATTATGATTGATATGATATATGATATGATATGATATGATATGATATGATATATGATATATATGATATATGATATGATATATGATATGATATGATATATGATATGATATATGATATGATATATGAGATATGATATGATATGATATGATATGATATATGATATGATATGATATATGATATGATATGATATATATGATATATATGATATATGATATGATATATGATATATGATATGATATATGATATATGATATGATATATGATATGATATATGAGATATGATATGATATGATATGATATATGATATGATATGATATATGATATGATATGATATATGAGATGATATGATATGATATATGATATGATATGATGATATATGATATGATATATATGATATATGATATGATATATGATATGATATGATATATGATATATGAGATATGATATGATATGATATGATATATGATATATGAGATATATGATATGATATGATATATGATATGATATATGATATGATATGATGATATGATATATGATATGATATGATATATGATATGATATATGATATATGATATATGATATGATATATGATATATGATATATGAGATATGAGATATGATATGATATGATATATGATATATGATATAATATGATGATATATGATATGATATGATATATGATATGATATGATATGATATATGATATATGATATATGATATGATATATGATATGATATGATATATGATATATGATATGATATGATGATATATGATATGATATGATGATATATGATATGATATGATGATATATGATATGATATATATGATATGATATGATATATGATATGATATGATATATGATATGATATGATATATGATATGATATATGATATGATATGATATATGATATGATATATGATATGATATGATATATGAGATATGATATGATGATATATGATATATGATATGATATATGATATGATATATGATATGATATATGATATGATATATGATATGATATATGATATGATATATGATATGATATATGATATGATATATGATATGATATATGATATGATATATGATATGATATATGATATGATATATGATATGATATATGATATGATATATGATATGATATATGATATGATATATGATATGATATATGATATGATATATGATATGATATGATATATGATATGATATATGATATGATATATGATATGATATATGATATGATATATGATATGATATATGATATGATATATGATATGATATATGATATGATATATGATATGATATATGATATGATATATGATATGATATATGATATGATATATGATATGATATATGATATGATATATGATATGATATGATATATGATATATATGAGATATGATATGAGATGATATGAGATATCTGATATATGAGATATGAGATATGATATGATATATGTTATATAGGCCTATAAAAAACACCTAAACACAGGTAAAAATTACACACACCTTCACAAAGAATTGAATTATATATTCCCCTACCCACCTAATAAACATATTGCAATATAAATGGCTATAACATGGTAATCAATATAAATATTCCACATTTCCACAATCCATGGTAAGTTACTACAGTTCATTCATGGTAAATGTTTATAAGTGTGGTGATTTTGGGATTTAAAAGTCTTCTATCTTCATTCATGGCATGTTTCTCCTGTTTTCCTTATTGTTGGGAATGTTGAGGCTGTTTCATCTGATTTAAAACTAGTTTAATCATCGAATGTTTTGTGGTTTGTAACCGAGAGGTGTGTGTTGAATTTAAACGCTGCACACTGGATGTCGCAACGCTGTTTAATAATGGAGAATAAACGCAGCTCCTTTAAGCGTTCGTTACGTTATCCACTGGGCCATGCTGCGTAAACTAGTTAAACACCTGAAAACAGCGCTATTTGTTCTGTATTTGTTGTTACTGACCAAGAAACAACTTCAGATGATTCAGTGACAGAGCAGTCATAACGAATCCAAATCGTTTCAGATCGTTATGCAAGCGTGTTTGGCCAATTCACGGAAAAGAAAGAATCGAGACAAAAGAATGATTAATTCACAAATGATTGGTATCGCTGGTTCAGTCGACAGAAATATGGCACACACATAATAACTGCTGAAATATTCGCACGGAAAACGTTTCTCAGGTCAGTCGGAGGAGCGTGCATGGTACGAACAGTGCAGGCGCCACTGCGGCCACCCAACCCGATCACACGAGAATGCGTATCAGTAGTACGTGCGTGTAATCTCGTAGAAAATATACGCCAAAATGAGTTTTGAGTTTGATACGCTTGGTAGTCTTGGGTAGGATTAGTGGTGTGGGTGCCCTCGGGCCGGATGAAGATGATTGGCGGGCCGGACTTGGCCCGCAGGCTGCCAGTTGAATAGCCCTGAAGTAAAATCTAGCTTCCGCCAGACCACCTTCCCTATTCAACTTACAAAGAAAGTGTACAACTCTTGCAGTTCAAAAAGCTTACGCTACGTCCTACGCCTTTCCTATTCAACTTATGGAAAAAGTGTAACTGACACGACGGCAGTTTATACTTTCTTCATAACTTGAATACGGAAGGCGGTCTGGCGGAAGCTAGATATTTTACGTCATAACTTGTTAAATATGGCTTCACTTCAGAAGGCCTTTATTAACCCCCCGGAGCCGTGTGGAGTAGTGTTCATCAGAAAGAAGAAAGTCATATAGACCTAGGATGGCTTGATGGTGAGTAAATCTTGGGGTAATTTTCATTTGAAAGTGAACTAATCCTTTAAGACTGCATGCATAAATCCATGCTGTTAAACATGCATTTTATTTTTGTTTTTGTTCACTTAAGACATAACCATGTTTAACTCATTTGATTTGCAAAATAAAAAAGTTAATTAAATAACATGCATGCAATTAACATTGCAGTACTACAAACTCAAAACATGATAGTTCTGCTTACTTAAAATTTGGGAACATCATAACTCAAAATAGTATATGTAACTGATTACCTCAAATTTTTTGAGTTAGCCCAACTCATTCAGGTTTACAGTGTAGGATACTCACCAAGAAGGGCATTTTTACATAATTTTGTGTGAATTTTTCAGTTCAAGCGCAAGAAGACATGAAAGAGAATTCAATGCAGTATTCAAACGCTGTCTAGAAGCGGCTTTCTAGGAGCATGCTTCGGATTTTGCGCACCGAACTACAAACTATAAACTTTCCAGCGATGTCTGTGAAAAAGGGATGTGCGCTTGACAAGCTCACGTGTTTAATGAGTATGTGTACACAAGTGTGCTGGTATCGGTGCATCCCTAGTTATAAGACATGGTGCCATGGGTTTTTTTTTTTTTGACATTTACTCTGGTATTCTTGGACGTACTTTGGAGAAACCATGTACACTGAACCACTGAATACACCCTGGTATTACTATCTGGCACCATTAGAATTTAATTCTGGCTACAGTACTTGTTTGTAAGGGTATTTTTCAGCCATATCCACAATGCATTGAATAGACACCTGTCAAAGTCTCTGTAGACCCCGGACACTTCACTAGTGTGAAAGCACTCTTTCAGATGCCTTCAAATGCCAATTTTGTTGACAAATTAAAAAAAAAAAAAAAAATTAAAGCCTTCAATGGTAGTGAGGTTGCGCTATAGAAGCTTATGACAGATATTTAGTTAATAAGCCATTTTATTTGACACAAATTGTGAGGGTTTGTCAAAATTCATTATAATCGTTTCTACAGTACAATGAAAACTTTGATTAAACAAACCCCATAACCTAGCCAGAAAGGCACCGTTTGCTTGCACGCTGCCAGAATGACACCCGTGAGCAGATTCGTCTGAGCAGAAAGCCTTGAGGAGGGGAGCAAGGCCTGGTGACAGCTGTCTGGAGACACGAGGGCTTTGTTTACCCAGTTGTGAATATGCATTGCCACTCGAGTGGGTGTACACAAGGATAAAGCAGTGATTGAGTACAACCAGACAGAACAGGAAGAGAGACGCACACTCAGTAATCTGTACTCCTGTCAGAAGCAGCACTGTACCAAGATACCAATTTCTTCTAAAGTCCAATCAAATCAGGATTACAGGTATCCTTGCTGTGAAGATATATACAAGAGGCTAATACTAATACTAGCCTAAAATGTTCATTTAAAAGAAAAAGAAAAAAAAAAGAAAAGTACAACTCACTGTAAACCACTACATTTGGCCATTCAGTCACAATAACTGACCTCTTTTCATCCATAGGAAAGATAAAAACTCCATAAATAGAAAGCTCTTTACAAGAAGCACTATTTTTCCATGCTGCCAAAACAATGCAGGAGCCCAGTAGCCTTCCAGCACAACAGAAGAGACACGCTTGACCATGAGTGTTTTCAAAGAGAGAGATGATGGGGAAGGTGGAATGGTGAATAAAAAATAAAGCGAGAGAGAGAGAGAGAGAGAGAGAGAGAGAGAGAGAGAGAGAGAGACTAGAGCTCTTAAGGACTTGCCTTCAGATAGAAAAGCTTTCAATTATTGATGGATTCAAAATGTCAGAACACACAAGAGGACCTAAAGATAAAATGCAGTGGAAGCGACCACCAACTGAATACACTGACTGCATTTACGCAAATAAGAATATTCCAATGTTAATAGGAATTTGGTCATATTCTAAATACATTTTGCTCAGCAATAATCCCATTAGGCAAACATTCCGATTACAAAAAATCTGAATAAAACATCCAACATATGCCTGTATTAATCAGAATTTTGTGAAATATTAATTTATATGAAGTGAAGTGAAAGTGACATGTGGCCAAGTATGGTGACCCATACTAGGAATTTATGCTCTGCATTTAACCCATCCAAGTGCACACACAGACCGTGAACACACACCCGGAGCAGTGGGCAGCCATTGCTGCGGCGCCCGGGGAGCAGTTGGGGGTACGGTGCGTTGCTCAAGGGTGTCTCACCTCAGTCATGGTATTGAGGGTGGAGAGAGTGCTGGACATTCACTCCCCTCACCGACAATCCCTGCCGGACCTGAGACTCGAACCCACGACCTTTGGGTTACAAGTCTGACTCTCTATCCATTAAAACACGACCGCCCCTATCTGTGTGTGACCAACCAAAAGTAACGGTGGATGCTATGAAATATGGGAAAGTAAAGATATCTTATGCTCATCAAGTCTGCGTACAGTAAAAACAATAATATTGTGACATGTTATTACAATTTAAAATAACTATTTTAATATATTTTAAAATGTATCTTATTTCTGTGATCAAAGCTGAATTTTCAGCATCATTCCTGCAGTCTTTATTGTCACGTGATCCTTCAGAAATCATTCTAGTATTTATTATCAATGTTGAAAACAGTGTGGCTTAATATTTTTTTGGGAAACATTCGCAATACATTTTTTTTCCGGATTATTTGATGAATAGAACGTTCAAAAGAACAGTATTTATTTGAAATATAAAATCTTCTTTTGTAAAATTAGAAATTATTGTCACTTTTGATCAATTTATAATAATTATAAATAATTATTAGTGAATTACCATGCTAAATAACTAAAAATATATTATTAAAATGGCAAAAGGTAAAACCTAGAAAATGAACATGTAAATCTTATTTCAGAAAAGGATGGATCTTAATTGTCTTAATTTCTTTATCAGGGAATCAGGGAAAGTCAAAGTGAAAAGTCATAAAGTTAACAGCAGTAAGGAAAAAGCGATCGCTCGCTGTTGAGTGGCACTGTTGTTAATTGGCCGTTACATGTTCCACATGTTGCCATGCAGACGGCGGGGGATGCTGTGCTGTTTAACACAGACAGGATCGATGAAGAGAGCAGATGAGATTGAAGAATTAAGTGGCAGTGAGGAGTGAGATGACTGGGCCAGTGGAGAGGGAGGAGCGGTCATACTGGGTCCATCCCCAGGGAGGAAAACCATGTCTCTGCAGTCATGTGTGTCCTTCCCCTCCCCCTTTACTGGGATGCATGGATCTCCCTTATTGTGGGACTATCCCATCCACTTTATCAGGGTTGGTTGCCTCACACAGAACTGCACAACACTGCCATCTACTGGCAGAGGCAGAATGCCTTTCTCTCTGGCTCAAAGGTGTGGCCACTGTTCTTATGCATCGAGATGCTGGAAAACCTTCATCTAAGCAGCATTTTTAAGGATATTAATTAAAAAAGAAGGCTGCTACTAACAGCAAGCAGGAAAAAAGTATAATACTTTTTATTTTGACCAAATTCAGTGGCAGGATCTCATTTATCCTTTGCTGATATGGAAAGCCCAAAATGCCTTATGACAAGCTTAGTAGAAAACATAATTTAAGATGGTGGTCGGAGTCGAGGGAAATGCTAAATATATTTCGTTGAATACTGAATAGTACCATGAAAGAATAGTTTCAATGAAAAAATGGCACTGTTTCACCCGATTTATGTGTGGTATTTTGTGCATTATAGTTTAGAAAAAGGCTCAAATGCAATCAGCTGTAAGCATTAGTGTGCTTCTCATAACATTAAAACGGACCTTTAACAATGTTTATGATTAATCTTTTATAAGTGTGAAACATGTTATGATGTAGTCGTTTTTGCTAGAAAAAAAAAAAAAAAGTAAAACACAAATACAAAATAAACACATAGTAATGTCTATTTTGGATAATCCAGTAAATTAAGAGTTGTACAAAAGAAAGGTACTTTCTCTTTCTCTTTTTATTGGAACTTAAAGGATGTAGACCAGGGGTGGGGAACGTTGATCCTGGAGGGCCATTGTCCTGCAGACTTTAGCTCCAACCCTGGAAAAAAAAACTCTCCTGCCTGTAACTTTAGCAATCCTGAAGACCTTGATTAGCTTCAGGTGTGTTTAATTAGGGCTGGAGCTAAACTCTGCAGGACAATCGCCCTCCAGGATCAATGTTCGCCACCCCTGATGTAGACCAGAAGACAGGATTATTTACCCAAAACAATAAATCTAATGTTCTAATAAATATTTGAGACTGGGATGCGTCCCACTCTGTAGTTTTGCAATACTTTACATTTTCGCCTTAACATATGGAATCCCATTTCTGCCATATAAGAGAGAAAAAAAAAAAAAAAAAATCTATCTATGAGATTAAGTCATAGTTATGACAATAAAAATGTTGAAATTATGAGAAAAAAGACCTTTTTATCTCATGATTATGACTTAATATGTCAATTTATTTCATAAATATATCTTAAAGGGGACCCATCATGCTCTTTTTTTTACAAGATGTAATATACAGTCAAACCAAAATTATTCAGACACCTTGAATATTTCATTCATTAATACAGTCTATTCACTATAGTTTACAAAAATGGTAATAAAAAAATGACAAGATCTCAGAGTTAAACGGTGTCAGAAAAAAATAATCTTAATTATGTCAGATAAAACTTAAGCAAAACATGGTTAGGGCAAAGTGTCTGAATAATTTTTAGTTCCAAATTTTTATCAATTTTACTGGTAGTCCACTGTCCAATATTTGTGTATAATATGTCACAATTTACTTTATTTTGCTATCCTCACTTACATAAATGAACTATAGTGTCCTGCACCCACTAGTAAAAATATATAAAAAATGTCTGAATAATTTTTGGTTTGACTGTAGGTCGCAGGAGTCCCCAGAATGTGTCTGTGAAGTTTCAGCTCAAAATACCTCACAGATCATTTATTATACCATGTTGTAAATGCCCATTTTTGAGTGAAAGCAAAAACATGCTGTTTTCATGCATGTATCTTTAAATGCAAATGAGCTGCTGCTCCCCGGCCCGCTTTCCAGAAGACGGCGGAGCCTTTACAGCTCGTGCCTCGAATACTAACAAAACATCTGTTTGGTTTTGATTATCTCTATCGCGGTCATGCTCACTTGACATTGCAGTTCTTCATCATCATGAAAGTTTATTATCTGCAAGCGTTTTAAAGCCAGAACAGTGTAAACTTCTGATATATGGTTTTCTGAGCGCACACACCCAAAGCATGTGTACAGAAAGATGGCATGTCCTGTGAGTATTAGTTCTCTTTCACGTCTTATTGCACTTAAAACCCACAAGATTGTGTCTTATAAGATCTGTATATTAAAACTCACTACTCTTGATTGAATAACTTTAGTAGTTTTAATAAGAATACATTTCTTACTGCTGTTAAATGCTCTGGCGAGGAGATAAACATGTGAACAGATCAATAAGGGCGGGGTCTAGGCAGAGGACCTCAGCAGTCATGGGCGGGGCCTAAGCATTTGTGATGTCACAAAAGTTACAATCTCCAAACTTATGATTTATGGAGATTAATAAAAAGGAGTGGGCGGATTTGGGGTGGTTGTGTACACACACTGCCGACACACATTTATGTTCAAACACCATGTAAAAGTGAATTTTGCATAATAGGTCTTTAATATCTCAATTTTTTTACTTATTATGATTTTGTAATAATTTCAACTTATGTCATCGTTAAAGGGTTAGTTCACCCAAAAATGAAAATTCTGTCATTAATTACTCACCCTCATGTCGTTCCACACCCGTGAGACCTTCGTTCATCTTCAGAACACAAATTAAGATATTTTTTATAAAATCCGATGGCTCAGTAAGGCCTTCATTGACAACAAGATAATTAACTTTCAGATGCCCAGAAATCTACTAAAGACATAATTAAAACAGTTCATGTGACTACAGTGGTTCAACCTTAATGTTATGAAGCGATGAGAATACGTTTTGTGCACCAAAAAAACAAAATAACGACTTTATTCAACAATATCTAGTGATGGGCAATTTCAAAACATTGCTTCATGAAGCTTTATGAATCATTTTTTTCAAATAAGTGGTTCAGAGCGTGTATCAAACTGCCAAAGTCACGGCCCTCAGTGGTGAACCATTGAAATTTCGAAACACTTATGACATAACGAAGCCTCGTTTACTGAAATCATGTGACTTTGGCACTTTGATACACGCTCCGAACTACTGATTTTTAAACAAAAGATTTGTAAACCTTCGAGGCTTCATGAAGCAGTGTTTTGAAATCACCCATCACTAGATATTGCTGAATATGAGTAATTAATGACAGAATTTTCATTTTTGGGTGAACTAACCCTTTAAGAATTACCCAAGCATGATTTTTTTTCTTATGTTGAGGAAATGGGCTTCCAGACAGCCCTGCAAATATATACAGGTGCATCTCAATAAATTAGAATGTTGTGGAAAAGTTCGTTTATTTCAGTAATTATTAAAGTATTAAATAAATTCAAAGCACATAGACTGAAGTACTTTAAGTCTTTGGGTCTTTTAATTGTGATGATTTTGGCTCACATTTAACAAAAACCCACCAAATCATTATCTCAATAAATTAGAATACTTCATAAGATCAAAAAAAAAAAAAAAAAAAGAAAAAGAAAAAAAAGGATATTTTAAACAGAAATGTCAGGCTTCTGAAAAGCATGTTCATTTCTATGCACTCAATACTTGGTTGGGGCTCCTTTTGCATGAATTACTGCATCAATGCGGCGTGGCATGGAGGCGATCAGCCTGTGGCACTGCTCAGGTGTAATGGAAGCCCAGGTTTCTTTGATAGCGGCCTTCAGGTCATCTGCATTGTTGGGTCTGGTGTCTCTCATCTTCCTCTTGACAATAACCCATAGATTCTCTATGAGGTTCAGGTCAGGCGAGTTTGCTGGCCAATCAAGCACAGTAACACCATGGTCATTGAACCAGCTTTTGGTACCTTTGGCAGTGTGGGCAGGTGCCAAATCCTGCTGGAAAATGAAATCAGCATCTCCATAAAGCTTGTCAGCAGAAGGAAGCATGAAGTGCTCTAAAATTTCCCGGTAGATGGCTGCGTTGACTGTGGACTTCAGAAAACACAGTGGACCAACACCAGCAGATGACATGGCAGCTCAAATCATCACTGACTGTGGAAACTTCACATTGGACTTCAAGCAACATGGTTTCTGTGCCTCTCCACTCTTCCTCCAGACTCTGGGACCTTGATTTCTAAATGAAATGGAAAATTTACTTTCATCTGAAAAGAGGACTTTGGACCACTGAGCAACAGTCCAGTTCTTCTTCTCCTTAGCCCAGGTAAGACGCTTCTGACGTTGTGTTTGGTTCAGAAGTGGCTTGGTACGTGGAATGTGACAGTTGTAGCCCATTTCCTGAAGACGACTGTGTGCGGTGGCTCTTGATGCACTGACTCCAGCTTCAGTCCACTCCTTTTGAAGCTCTCCTAAGTTCTTAAATCGGCTTCGCTGACAATCTTCTCAAGCCTGCGGTCATTCCTTTCACTTGTACACCTTTTCCTACCACTTTTTTCCACTTCCAGTTAACTTTCCATGAATATGCTTTGGCACAGCACTCTGCGAACAGCCAGCTCTTTCAGCAATGACCCTGTGTGGCTTACCCTCATTGTAGAGGGTCTTGATGATCGTCTTCTGGACAACTGTCAAGTCAGCAGACCTCCCCATGACTGATTTTGGGATTACTGACCGAGTATTTATACCCTGAGAATGGAAATTTAATAGAACTTGAAATTAAATATTCTAATAATTTGAGATACTGATTTTTTTATGAGCAGCAAGCTGTAATCATCAAGATGAATACAAAAAAGTTTGGAAATATTTTACTTTATGTCTAATAAATCTAGAATATATTTAAGTTTTACTTTTTGAATTAAATTACAGAAAAAGAAAAAAAAAACTTTTTCATGATATTTTATTTATTGAGATGCACCTGTATATATATATATAATTACGGTAAAATGTCTACAGTTCTGCAGTATATACTATCACAACGCCAGCCCTAGTGCTCATGTTTCGGATCAGTAATTTGAGAGTTTCCATTTCACTTAGCATGCTGCCTTAACGGCGCAGTTACACCGACATCAATTAAATCTCTGAAGGTCAACACTCGCTGTACTGCTGTTTGCGATCAGTCATTTTTACGCAATTGCTGTATTAAAGTTTATCACAAGGTGAATCATGTCAGCTCCCCATCTGTACTCTCATTGGTGGTTGCTGTATCATCTCACTGCTAATTTGCATAAAGTCAAACTTGATGTCAGTAACCTCAGATCAGCAGATCTTTTTGAAAATGGTTATTGCTTATGTAGACAGTAGACAGCTTAAAGTGTGTTTGTGTTAGTTCCAGAACCTGAGCGGACCAGTTCCTGCTCCATCACCCCACAGCCTAGCACCTCCAACCATTCGCCCTGGAAGCGCACCTCCATCTCGAAGGAGGGATGTGTGAAAGGGAAGTAGCAGTCCACCCAGCGGATCTCCAAATCTGCAAGACAGAAACAGACAGATGGAGGAGAGCTGGACAGAGAAAGTGAGGGGGAAAAAAAAGAAAAAGTGTGAACATTGTGATGTTCATAGGATTCTTACCTTCCCCAAAAAGGTGTCGCATGAGGCGTGTGAGTGCCTGTTTCAGATCGAACTCCACCAGTTTGACGGCCTCCAGCGTGTGCGCTTCCTGTTTCTGAGGTGTGCGACGGCCACCACTCTCAAACAAAGACAGGTCTTCACCATTTTCCACACGAGCAAACAGCTAATAGAGAGAGAAAGGTTGAAAACAAGTGTGCATATTCAACTGCATTCAGAAAGATTACGTTAAGATTTCATCATGACATCTCTGACACCTGTCCTCAAGCAACCTATTCATTACAGTCTGGATGCGTTAAATAAACAGCTTTTTCTCCACAGATAGGCAGGGGGTTCTGGAAGGCAAGGTCTATAGAGGACTGCTTTAAAAGGTCAAGTTTGTAATTTTACAATGTTTAAATATTTTCTTCTATTACAGTTTAAGAGAGGCAACTATAGGTAAGCCATTTTAGATTGCCTTAAAAAAAAACAAAAAAAAAAACACTGTGGTGCTATCAAAACATCGCTGTGTTTGTTTAATCATCTTGAATACATTTCCCAAAAGCATTTTTAGCCAATTATGGTCGCACGTTCTGTCATTACCAAGACAATTCAATAGAACTTGCCATAGAACTTTGGGGAAACACACCACAGCCTGACACAGCAACAGTGGCTCAACCAATCACATGACTTTGACGTGGCTGATTGACATGGGAAATTATTTTTGCAATTCTGTTTCAGTGGCTCAGAAATTTAAAAGCTTCAATTATCAATGCATTAATTATCAATGCAATAATAATAATTAATACAATAATTAAAATAAGTAAATGGGGTGTGACGGGACGACGGTGTAACGAGATTAAAATATGACGAGATTTCTCGTCTAGGTGAAAAGCTTTCTCGCGATATTGAGTGTGAGGGTGAAATTAGGATAGAATATGCCACCGCTACACTTACATTATGCCTCCACTGTCGTTTTGCTTTTTATAAAAAAAAAAAAAACCATTTAATTCTGTTTGATAACAGCCGCTTCAATCCCATCCAGCTCAACCAACATGAGTTGCAGAGTCGTACGTAGTGCAGCAGGAATATGCACAAGTTCACTGATCACCTGAGTAAGTGACGAGATGACTGACAACAAGATCATGGCAGAGGATTCATTACACAACAGAGCCTAAGCACTCCCTATTCACAGAGTAGTGCGATCGCGAAACCGAAAGCGAAAGTAAAACGCGAGCACACATTCAAAACGCGATTTCAATACCCAATATTTTGAAAGCTATCTTAGGCTTGGCTTGGGCTGTGTAGTTATAACCATCTCTCAGCTCTGTATCATATTTGAAGAATAATTTGGTCTCTATTTGATGACTTTGATTATGGTTGCACTTATTGTTTGCACTTAATAGGACTAATAGAAAACTGTGTTATTCATTTTTAATTATACTATTTTTATTACTGTGATCAGTTTGTGGAAAGGATTTCAATTAGGAGGATTTCTTAAAATGGACACCATTCTGACCTCATGGTTGGAGAAAAGCCGAACTCCCTCCATCTGGTGGAAGACAGGATAGTGGCTGGAGTCTATCTCATCTCGTCTATATACATCTCCAGCCAGCAGGAAGCGATCGAGTCCCGCGCGCACCAGCTCCTTCTGGTGGGCGGAGGTGTGGGCCCGCAGCATGTGTGTGCGGTTCAGGTAGTAATTGTCCCCTTTTTTCCGACTGGGATGGTCTGGAGGAATGAGCAGGCTATCGAAGTTCTGCTCCACCGTCACTACTGGACTGAGGTTGTCATGTACAGAAAAGAGTGGGTTTCCTGTGCGACCGATGTAGGAGCGGTAGAAATGGTCTTTGATGCGTTCTTTAATAAGCCACAAGGGGTGGTGCGGTCGGTTGTGAAGCTGGCAGCCAACTTTGGACAAGATTTTAGCCGTCACATTGGTCATACCATCTCGTGGGTAGACATGGCTGAAAACTTCTACTGAGTTTTCACTAATCTGTGGCTGAGGAGTGGAGCCATCCATTGACAGTCCCCTGCAGGGGTGGAGTTTGTAGGACAGGGTGAGGACACTGGTCCATTGGCAGTCAGCAGGACAGTGACGGACAATGTTTTTGAGGAGAGTCTGGGAACTACTGAATAACCTCATAGTAGCTGGTCCATGAGTCTGTAAGAAAATAGAGAAATACTTTAGTGCTGTAAAGAATTTATTCCGCTTCCTGATTCAAACTGAATTATCAGCAACGCTAAAGGGTTGGGAAAGGACTAAACTCTGACTTACTGTACTGTCAGGCATGCTAAAGCCCTCTCTAATAGATGCATTACAGCAAAGTAATAAAGTACTTTATACAATGCAACACTCACTGGATTCCAGAAATGCTGTCTTTAAATTCATCATGTTTAAGCGTTTCTACCACCATCAAAACACTGGTTCTGTAACACATTCACTAGCTTCAAATACTGTCAGACTTCAATAAAAGGTTTTAAAGGGGTCCTTGATTATTATGATTTTAATTTTTTTAACCTTAGTTAGTGTGTAATGTTGCTGTTTGAGCATAAACAACATCTGAAAATGCAAAGGGAGATATTTTTAAGGACTACAACAAACGGTTTGGGCTGCTTTAGAGAAAAGGAAGAGTTGTTGTAGTAGAGTGTTGTTGCCATGCAGTTATTTTATGCCAGACTGCTTCACAAACGAGGGTCCGTTCAACGCTGGATTTGCACAAAAAAGATTAATTAACATGACGGCACATGCTAGTTGATGAGTTGAATCAACTCCACAGCAACAACATAAATTTATCCACTAACCATTCAGAAACATCCAGTTTCATTCTAAAAGTTGTAACTTCTTCCTGAGTCTCTCCATCAGTGTCGACTCCGGTTTGAACAATGTAAGGCTGAACACCGTTACTGACAATCCTCATTTTGGCTGCGTGAGATTCTCCAGCTTTGTTGTTGTTGAGAAACCGAAGCACGAGCTGTTAAAGCTCTGCCCTCTTCTGGAAAGGGGGCCGGAAGGAGCAGCTCATTTGCATTTAAAAGGACACACACAAAAATGTTGTGTTTTTGCTCACATCCAAATAGGGGCAAATTTGACAAGCTATAATAAATGATCTTTGGGGTATTTTGAGCTGAAACTTCACAGACACATTCTGGGGACACCAGAGATTCTTGTGAAAAGGGGCATAATAGGTCCCCTTTAAGCTATTTATTAAGCTTATTTATTTGTTATATCAGTTTTCTTATTGAAAGGCTGCGCTTATCATCCGTATATCATTAAAGAAAAAAAAAATAAGTCCATTTTCTCAGTGCACATCATAGCATTTTTTTTAAAAGGTTGTCTTTGTAATTTTGTTACAACCGCTTTTCATGATCCAGTATTTTTTTTACTTATTAAATATATCGATTCTTCAAATGTTTTAATGTTTCATGTTGATCAACTGATTACTGCTGTTGTGTAGTTTTGCACATAATGCTAATGCTACATGGCATGTTAAAGTCACCATGAAATCAAAATTGCCCATTAAATCAAAATAACTTCCCCAACATCTCTTTTCTTCTCTGATGACATGTTTACTGGCGTGAGGGCGGAGCAACCTGTCACTCACATGAGATCCACCAATAGCAAACCGCAATCATCCAATCAAATCCCCATGGGCAAAATTAAGTCCCGCCCAACATTTGTTCTTGTTCCAGAAGCTGTTTGACCCAGATATACGTCACAATAGGGAAGAAAAGACTGTTGCAGCTTCCATATCATGCCGACTTTAAAGGATTAGTTCTCTTCAGAATTAAAATTTCCTGATAATTTACTCACCCCCATGTCATCCAAGATGTTTATGTCTTTCTTTCTTCTGTCGAAAAGAAATTAAGGTTTTTGAGTGAAACATTCCAGGATTTTTCTCCATATAGTGGACTGCTGTACAACAGGTTAAAGGTTCAAACTGCAAACTGCAGTTTCAGTGCAGCTTCAAAGGGCTCTACACGATCCCAGACGAGGAACAAGGGCCTTATCTAGAGAAACAATCATCAATTTCTAAAAAAATAAATAAATAAAATAAAATAAACATTTATATACTTTTTTTTAACCACAAAGGCTTGTCTTGCACTGCTCTGCGATCCACCGCGCATTCCATAATCACGCTGGAAGGGTCACGCGTGATGCAGGCGGAAGTACCACGGTAGGGCGAAAAACTCTTTTTTTCTCCTCCAACTTCAAAATCATCCGACATTGTTGTTTTACCTTCTTTTGTAGACACGACATTGTTGTTTTACATTCGCTTTGTAGACACTGGATACTTTCGCTGACGTCACGTGTGACCTTTCCAACGTGATAACGTAAACCAAGACAAGCATTTGTGGGTAAAAAGTATATTATTATTTTTATTATTTTAGAAAATAGCTGATCGTTTTGCTAGGTAAGACTCTTATTCCCCGGCTGGGATCATGTAGAGCCCTTTGAAGCTGCACTAAAACTGCAATTTGGACCTTTAAACCATCGATCCCTGGTGAAGTCCACTATATGGAGAAAAATCCTGGAATGTTTTCCTCAAAAACCTTAATTTTTTTTTTCAACTGAAGAAAGAAAGACATCTTGGATGACACGGGGGTGAGTAATCTATCAGGAAATTTTAATTCCGAAGTGAACTAATCCTTTAAGAGTGACTGTAAGAGCTCTGAAGTCATTTGATGTCTGCTGCTGTAGCTTGTCTCTATTGCTCTGGTAATAAACATTGTTGTACGTGCAGTGCTGATTCTCAGGCTCACTGGGCTTCTGTTGAGCAGTGTGAGAGTTAGATTACATTACTGGGATGTCAGATGAGTTTGGGCACAAGGGACTTAACCTCAGAAACCCCTTGTGAGATGCGCCGGTGCCTGTTCTAACTTGCGACATAGGAAGCGAGGCCCCGGGAGAGAGCTGATGGAAATAGCAGGTGAGAGCTCAAGCCCTCACAAACAGAGAGACAGAGAAACAGATGCTCATCTCATTGTCTTTGCTGCCAGCACACCACACATTAAAGCAGGATCGGATATCCATCACACAGCGTGCTCAATCTGGGGTGTCATAATACACCGTGGATGTGATTTATGGCGAGTGTAGTAAACTGAATTAAGGGTGGTCCTGTCCTCATTGCCCCCCCTTTGATTTGCTCATTTTGTTTCATTTTTTTCTGTCCCTAACAATCTATGTCCCCTTTTTATTGTTTGTACCCTTACAATAAGGTAGGTTCAATGAACTATGCCATTCCCATGTAATATATATCCAAAAAAATGGCATGAACATAGTACATTGGTAGTACCATAATTATTTTTTGGAGCTTTTGCCACTGTCCATTCTAATTGCCCTATTTGTGAGTTTGTGTAATGTCATCTGTCATCTTTCTTTCCTCTTTCTTGTCCTTTCCTTGTTTGACCTCTCTATCAATTCATATACGTTCATCCTCTTCTACCCCCTCTCATTCATTCTCCCCATCCCTCTCTCTTTCTCTCTCAGAAAGCATTTAGAGGCTTCAGGTTTGGCTCAGGTGCTGGATGTTCTGAGGACACAGGGCTGTATTTATCCCACACTAACAGTTCTTTATATTTGTTTTGACCAAGCAATATTTTATGAGGCTGAAAGAAAGGACTCATTTTTTCCCTCTCATCTCATCACTCTTTCTCTCTTGATCTGGAGAGCGGCACAAAATAGAGGCATTGTCACTCTGTGAGACTTATGCACTCTCAGAAACACATGCATACTGTCAGGACTAAGAGTGTTATGAGAAGTCACAAGTACAAAGAGAGTGTGTTGTTGGACTCCAGTGTCATTGCAGTACAGCAGCGTTCAAGATGCTGCTCCAGCTAAGACCTCAGTTTGTACATCATGATTCAGTGAGAGTATCAGATGAAAATACCAGGTCTGCAGATGCAGGTTACAAAGCACAAGGTAGGAAGTTATTCTCTATATCAGTGTGCACTGTTTCTAAACTCCCTGAAATGCCTCCATTGTAGTCTTGAGTTTTCTTCCGGGAATGAACATGTCACAATATTCCTCATTTAAATAATTCTCGCCCAATGCATATGCAAAATAAAGAGGCGGGGCCTGGTTGACTTAGTAGTGTGTTGAAACTCACGGTTATGGTAATGGGTGGGACATTTCCCAAACACGCTTGAAGCGCTTGACCGATCACAACACACTGGTCCAGCTGACCAATCAGAGCACATTGTGCTTTTCAGAAGGAGGGGCTACATAGAGACGGAAAACTAAACAGAGCATTACTGTTAAGCTGGGAAGAGAAGTGCTAAAACGATGTGTGTTTTTTGAACATGAAGAGCATGAAAACCTATGAAAGCAAAATCAAGACTTTGTAAAAGGGCTTAATAAGGCATCTTTAAATAAATACATTTGTTTTTAAATCTCTTTTCACTATTAAATAGAGAAAATAAGATGGCTCATCTGTGCTTTTATATCAAGTCTCTGCCCACCACACTCACCCAGCCAAGGCTTCCAGACTATACCACAAATCTAGAGCAGTGCCGCCTGCTTTGTTTCTAACAAATAAATCTCAGTGCTACTCTACGGGTTTAATATCCCAAAATATATGCTCTCATCTACTATGGAAGATGCTTCATAAAATTATCCAACATAAGTGAACATTCCTCAAGAAAAAAACAAAAACATTATATATATATATATATATATATATATATATATATATATATATATATATATATATATATATATATATAAATATAAATAAAACTTCCCACACTTAAAGGGCACCTATTACGCCCCTTTTTACAACATATACAATGAATCTCTAGTGTTCCCAGAGTGTGTTTTAGCTCAAAATACCCCACAGATCATTTTTTACAGCATGTTAAAATCGCCACCTTTTTGGGCAAAAACGTGTGTCTCCCTTTAAATGCCAATGAGCTGGTGCTCCTGGACCCTTTCAAAAAGAGGGCAGAGCTTCAAGATCTCATTCTCTGGGATACTGGCAACAACAAAACAGGGCAATCTCACGCACTGAAAATGTCAGAAACTGTCAGTAGCAGCCTTATATGTTCGAACTGGAGTAGTTGAAAAGACCCTCGTTTGTGAAGAAGTTCAGCGCAAAATGATTGGGGTGAACGTAGAAGACTTTATCGATTTTCTTCATTACATTTCCTTCGAAAATGAAATTGAACCACAATGTCCTCAGTGACTCAGATGGCTGGAGTCTATGGAGACTTTTATGTGCATTGGTACATTTCAAAACACAACACTTGTAACGCCTCTTTGGCGCAGACATTGTACAACAGAATACAGAAATGGTGGACTCTGTGCTTCTGCAGCTATGCTAATAGGGCAGATCGTTACAGGCTGTGGGCGGGGCTTCTCCCTACAATTACATCATCGTAGGGGGGAATCTGAATCAGCTCGATTGAAGAGACTGCTTTTGATTTATGGGAATTATAAAAAGATTTGAATTTTGCATAATAGGTCCCCTTTAAGGCTGGGCAAGATTTATATCATGATATTCTCACTATTCTGGTCAATATCACAGACTACACATTAAAAATGTGATTTATCAACGAGTCATCAGTTCCTGTTATTCCATAAAAACAAATAAACAAAAAAAAGTGTGTCCTTATTCCAGTTGTAATAACTTTCAACAGTTCTCCTCAAACCACCTGATTCTGTTACTAAACAGCTGCTTTTGACAAACCAGTTTATTTCTGATGGACACTATTGTTTGTCATTAAATACCCTGTAGTAGAATGAGGTTTTAGAACAGGTTGTGAATGCCGTTGTACACCATGTAGAGCAGTGACTCGCATAAAGCCTGAGAAATGTGGTATAAAAAAAAACCAGAGTCCCTACTGGTTAAATACACAATTCTCCACAAAAACAGCACTATTTGACAATTATTGACTTAATAAAAGCCAGTAGGCACAGTGCTGCTGATTGGGTCCCATTATATAACTGATGGTCATGTTTTTGGCCTTTTATTTCTCACTGCAGTTTTGCTTTAAAAGCTAAATTCATCCATTTGTGACTTCAGGGTTTGTGCAATGCCTTAGTGAAATGCAAATGTACCAACAACAGCTGCGGGGCAATCATGTTTTATTAGAGCAGAGATGATAATGATGACTAGGGTCTGAGAATTTTCATAATTTAAAATCCTGAGTTTGTCCTGATCCACTGATAATGTTGGATATTTAAAGAAGCCCAAATCTCTAATAACCTGTCTGAGTCAGCCCACACAACAATTTTTGCCAAGATGAAGACGACAAAAGTGCCACCATCAAGCATTTGTTTGTATTCACAGTGATTACAGATCTTAGTGTGGTGGCTAATTGGAATCACGTGGCATTGCAAAACAACAAAATAAGTTAAGTTTTCACACAGTACCCATACTTTATCTTTAAAAGTAAAGCCATAAATGGTGGTAGTGAATAAATTTGTCTTCTCAGTTGCTGGTTATTTTAGGTGAGACAGGGAAACCTGAATGTAGATCTGGACAACATCAAGCCCTAACTCTTATGGTAACAGTCAGAGAGGGAGTGTGAGAAGATGGAAGAGTCTTTTACCACAGAAGACAAATGTCTGTATTAATTAGACGTGGAAAGTGGGCACAGAGGTTAATGAAGTCAGTATCATATTCTTCTATCTGGTCACATCTGCTGCTCAGTGTGTGCTAAAGAGTCAAAGGTCATTCATCCACCTGCGACAACTCAGCATGCATGCAGCAAGATATACAATATTTACCCTCATCTGAAAGACTTTTCTCAAAAGTTTCAACTTCGCTGCAAAGTCGAGAACTGGAGAACCTTGTCATATTCCAGTTTAAGGAGTTTATGGGTCCTCTGGTGAACTTGAAGCATATAGAGTGAACTGAAATGAAAAATATTGAGCAAAACCAAACATTTTGGACATCCTGGAAAATTACAAGGAAATTAAAAGGCATTTTTCAGATATAATTTTTTTCTTTATTCACATTTAAACATTGATCAGCAAACATAAACAGAAGCTCAAATGTGCTGTGTAACATGAGAATGAATGTCAAGCAAGAGTGCTTGACCTTTGGCTTACCATAACTTATGTGTGTGTTGATGAATATTTATATGTGAATAAAACATCTCAGGTTACATATGTAACCATGGTTCCCTGAGAACAGGGAACGAGACACTGCGTTTTACACGCTTTGGGGAATGCCTCCTCGTGAAAAGGCGCCTGAAAACAATTATCAACTCATGACGATCCTATTGGCCGGCAACAGCCTATGATGTCCTCATAGCGCGACCCGGAAGTACATAAGGAGCGCCTAGAGAAGCAGTCAGTACCTTATTCTCCTGAAGGGACTGTTCAGCAGGCAGCCCCGATGCATGGCAGGTAACGCAGTGTCTCGTTCCCTGTTCTCAGGGAACCATGGTTACATATGTAACCTGAGATGTTCCCTTTCGAAAGGGAACTCAACACTGTGTTTGACACACTTTGGGGAACGATATACCCACGTCGCCATGCTTGAGGGGAGTGCATGCCAAAAACGTCAGAACCAGCAGTTTCAACTGAAATGCCAGAACCACTCCCCTACAGGTCATACGTAGGCTGTCAGTGACAAGCTATAAGCTATAAGGCCCAAGCTATAAGCCTCAAAGAGGCCTTCCACAGAAGGCCTACTAAGGCCGCTCAAAGGCTTCTGGAACCAAGCTTCTTTTTCAAAGAAAAGAGGGTACCTTTAAGGGAATGTAGCCAGGGGGCCCAAGGAAACCCTAGCCAGTCACTTGTCAGGGGAACATACTCGACCCTGATTGCCACCAGGGAGGCCGACCTGGTCTAATAGAGACCTAGTCTTGGCCAACAACCTGTCTGATCACATAGTATCAATTCACATTCTTCAGAGAAGATATCCAGTAAGAGGGAATGCAAAGAGGCAGTAACCAACTCAGACCAGATCACAGAGACAGGCATTCTGGATAGCAGGACTCAGCTTAGCGCTGTTTACCCTTACCAGTGAGGGGAGTAAACCCCTGCTCAATCCTAGGATCTACTCAGCGCTTGATTATTTGCACTGAGGAGGCTGTGCACTCTAAAGGGACCCAAATAAGGGGAGTACAACCAGCCTAGGGGCTGATCCTCAGGGAGGCCTCAGAGAGGCCTTCAACCACTGACCAGATTTAGGGAGTTAAGTACTATGCAGAACAACCCTCTAGACGAGGGGAGTACTCGGCTCAACCTAACAGGTAGACCATACTATAGGCACAAAATCTCCCAGAGAGCCTGCAACATGAAGTAATTCTACACAATGTAGAATATATCACAGCAGCCTTGCAAAGGCCAGCCATGTGAAACTACAAGCTTAATCTGCTAAAAAGACACCCAGATGTGGGGGATTCGCTTACAGGGCGGCCTGTGAAGGCCACACACCTAAAAACAACTTTTGTGGGCTCTTGCTGATAAAGCAAGAGCCCACAAAACATGGGAACTTGTTCTGATTGAAACAGAGTTTAACTAGCAGATAAGTATGTGAGAGTGCCCACATACAGTTTACCTCAACACATTCCAACAAGCAGTGTACTCAGTAAAAACACTTTTTACTCTTTAAGCAAGAGGAGTACAAACTTATGCCATCATGCTCTGAGGGAGGTCCAAACAGGACCTGTAACTTCAGAATGACATGAGCGTTAGCTAGTGGCAGTGTCTAAGCTCTAAGGGAGCCAAATCTGAGAACCAAACTATCCAGTGAGGTTAACTAGTTTGACTCAACCTGAGCTTAATTCTATTCACACATTCCAACAGGCAATGTACTCAGTAAATACACTTTTTACTCTTTAAGCAAGAGGAGTACAAAATTACGCCATCATGCTCTGAAGGAGGCCCAAATAGGGCCTGCGACTCCAGAAAGACACGTGGCGTCAGCATTTATTTACTTAAAATACTCTGTCATTTTTTGTCATAGAGACATAAGTAATATATCAATTGAAACTATAGAATGTCTTCTTTAATTTGTGTATACTCAGGGTAAAAAAGAAATGTTGTGCTTTTTGCAAAATAAAGAATGTGTGAACATGATGTGTGATCTCTCGTCTCCCTCTGAACAAAGTCGAATCTGATAGTTCTCAGAAAATGAACTGTAACTTAGTGAATACTAATGACACAAAAATCTAAAGAAACGTTGAAATGTCAGGTTTTAAATCGTGTAAGTCAAATCAAAAACAAAAATTCTCTGTTTATGTAATGTGAATGAAAAGAGAGACATGTCAGACGTCTGTGAGTCATCTCATTATCCACTAATTCAGCCACGCCCACGGAGCAAGCGCTATTCAGGCGCAAATTCTGAGGCAATACATGTATACATCGTCACAATCGTGTATTTATCATCTTCAAAAGTGTTTATCTGCATGTTATAGCCATGATTATAGCGATCTCTGGAAGCCTCTGTTAGTTCCTGGAATGTCACATGGAATGCCTGTTCTTCATTAGGAGTAATTTGTGGACTAAATGTGCACAGAGCGCCCTCCGGCTGCAAGTGTGAATTTTAAACACAGTATCCAGCGCTCATAGTGATGACAATAAATATTGAATAAATATTACTCCTCTGTATAGAAAATTGACATAGACATATGAGAATCCATCAATATTTCTCCAAATGTGCATGCTTTTAAGCTAAAAGCCTATATGAAATGCCATAGAGGTAACATGAATGTTCAGACGCTTTGCATCACAGAAATACATTATATTTGAAAGTATATTAAAATAGAAAAAAAACATTATTTTAAATTGTAATAATATTTCACAGTATTGCTGTTTTTTCTGTATGTTTGATATACAGCATGATGAGCTTGAGACTCCTTTTAAAAACATTATAATAGTAATGCGTCCAATCTTTTGACTGGTACTGTAATTTAAACTATAACAGGCCTATACAAATTTTTCTTCACATGATGTGCAATAATACGTACATGCATGAGATCACAAAAACCATGTTTTTTTTTGTCAAGAGTGGACATTAATACTGTTATCAGCATGATCACAGAGGGTTTTTTCACATAGCCTACCTGACTGAAAGGGCTCATTATGCGGATCATTAAGCAGGTCATTATGCATTTGTCTTCTCAGGTGTGAATCACAGGATTATTCATAAAGATTCACGCCTCCATGCATACTGTGTTTCTTGACAAAGTGTCTTACAAAATTTAAATCTCTATATTGTTTTATATTAGTAGGCAGGATCATTTTTACATCATTTTAAATAAAAAATTCTAGTCTACAACCTCCAATACCCAGAAGTCTTGTGAACACATATTTAATATTTATTTTTTTGGCCTTATTTCAGTGACTTCAGTTTTACGCATAAACCACGCATAAACGTTATTCCTTCAAAAATACATACATGTTGCTCACATATTATGGTAGCCTAGTTTGTGCTGAATACAGTGTAATGACACCTTTTCCATTAATATGTTTATGAACAACTGAAAAAAGCACAAATGTCAGGGCATGTCAAAACTTCTCCAGGGCCCCAAATCAGCCTCAGACTCCAGAGGGTTAACTCAACCTGAGCTTAATTTATCCACACATTCCAACAGGCAATGCACTCAGTAAAAACACCATAAACCCTTAAAGTAAGGGGAGTACAAAGAAAATTATACTACCATGTTCTGAGGGAGGCCAAAAAACAAAACAAAAAAAAAACAGGCCTACTACTTCAAACAACACGGGCATAAACCTGTGGCAGTGTTAGTTTCTAAGTGAGCAAACTCTTAACTAAAAACACCTACCAACAAGCCTCGTAATACAACAAGCTATTGTGCTCTGAAGAAGGCCCAAACCGAGTCTTCTACTTCAAACAACACGAGTGTCAGCTTGTGGCAGTGTTCGAACTCTAAGGGAGCCATATATGAAAACCAAACTATGTAGTGAGGTTAATTTTATTAAACTCAACCTGAGCTTATACATTCCACCAGGCAATGTACTCAGTAAAAAAACACTTTTTACCCTTTCACCAAGGGGAGTACAAACTACGTCACCATAATCTTAAGGAGGCCAAAGTCAGGCCTACTACTCCAGAACACATGGGTGCTAGCCTGTCGAAGTATTTAGAGTTCACTGAGCTCATATAGTATAAGGCAGGAATAAGAACTAAAGTAATAAAGTACAACGACCTTGAATAACAAGGGAGTACTATTAAACCAACCCTGAAAAATACAGGGTGGGTACTTCACAACAGAATTTCTCACCAAAAACAGATACAATCTGTACTGAACCCTAGGGAACAGGAGCTTTCATAAAAAGCTACAACCATATCACTCAAGTTTGAACATAGTTCAAGGGGTTCAGGGGAAAGACTGAAGTCAAAGTACCACTAGATAGTTCTGGGGGAGCGGGGCCACAGCAACAAAGTTTCTATTCACACCGCCTGAGACAACAGCACCAGGGAGATTTAGCAATAGTCTGCTACCTTAGCTGCTATCTATTTTGAATTCTGCAATGAAGCCAACACATCCATAAAGGGTACTACAAAGTACTACCCTTAATAATATAACGTTCCAGCCAACCTAATGGAACTTCAGGGCCCTTAATTACCGAGGTTTTTATAAAAATAAGAGACCTAAGCAGGCCCAACTGATATGCTTACAAACAGACATTGTGTGTAAAGCAACACCAGCCTGACCTGCTGCCGTGTACAGAACGTTGGAGCCTACCTATATCACGAGATAGTTGCACCCATCTCGTCAGTAGGAGGCATCAACACGTACCCATACTCACTTCCTGAACACCAGCAAATTAACCTGCTGATGTTGATAAACGCGAGCTGAATACAGGTTCTTCCATGCCTTCTCGATCTCAATATGAAGATCAAGAAGGAATGGAAAGCTTACAGTAGCTGGAGGATAATGGCCAAAAAGAAACCGTTCGTCGAACAACCCGCGAGCGGTTTCTTTCTTAACCTGCTCCAGTGGCAGCTGCAGTCAGCCAGAGGCGCGTTCCATAATCTCAAACAGCTGTACATACGTGAGGGGAGGGTGGCCTTTTGAGGATTCAGGAGGTTCACCACCTTCATCCTCATCAGCCATCTCCTGCTCTCTTGTTTGGCTTAGAACAAGAAGAGCAATTGCTGCTGAATCTAACGATGTCAAAGATGACACATCATCATAACCCTGCAGCTCTCTCCCGTCAGCCGTTGAAGGTCGCAGGGAATTTCACCCTCAGCTCTAGCTGAGAACCCCATGATCCAGTCTCTACTCTGCCTCAGCAAGAGTAAGACTCGAACTATTAGGTGCAGTTGCCGGTCCTCTTCCTCTCGAGGAAAAGACCAGAAGAGAGTGGAACATTTTTACAAGTAAAACACACTTACAATAACAACAGACAGATCCCACAAGAACTGCCTGTACATGCTCTTTTGTTCTCATAAAATACAACGTTATAAGTTATGTGTGTGATGTCAACACTAATGGGACACAGATGCACACACTTCCTGAAACATTTGTCAGACATAATTTGTCTTACCCTAGTACCGGTTTGATACCGCTTGCTTAAAACAAAACAGTCCCTGAAGACGAAAAGATACTGACTGCTTCTCTATCCTTATATACTTCCGGGTTACGCTATGATGACGTCATAGGCTGTCGCCGGCCAATAGGATTATCGTGAGTTGATAATTGTTTTCAGGCACCGGTTCACGAGGAGGCGTTCCCCAAAGAGTGTCAAACGCAGTGTTGAGTTCCCTTTCAAAAGGGAAGCCTAAATTAAATCTGTTCACCATATAAAGCGATCGAGTTTCTTCAGACAATTTGGACTAAACCACTCGATTTATATGGATTAGGTTTTACAATCTCTTTATGGAATTTTTTTAAGCGTCAAAGTGGTAGTTGCGTAGACTGTCGAAATTATGTATGTGAACTATGCTACACAATGTGAATTGCAAAATGAATTGAAAATTAATATTAATTTGATATCTGGATGAAAAAAGAAAATGGCATTTTATTTTAGAGTTTTTTGGTGGCTGAAATGTTGCTGCATCCCTAATGTATTTCTGGATGTTTTGCTAATATTTAGTAGACTAAATGAAATACAACAGTAGCACTGCTTATCTGCAATGCTCAGATGATGTCACTGTTATGCTGCCAAACAAGCCAGTGTAAAGTGGCATAGACACAAAAACAGCTAGACAGAGCTGAACAGAATAGAACTACTGGACGCAGATTGCTCCTCAAGATGTGTTTTTAGCACCTAGATTCACCAGAGATTCCCGGTCCCAGAGACATTTTTTTTCTAAGCTCTTTTATACAAAACAAAACAAAAACTCTCCTCTACCATTATAACTCTTTAATACCAAACCAAACAAAACACTCTTCTCCACTATTAGGCTATAACTTTTATATCAAACCATATAACTATTTTATACCAGAAACAAAAAAGGAAAATAAAACTCTTTTATACCAAACAAAACAAAACACTCATCTACCATTATGACTATTTTATACAAAAAAAAAAACCTCTCCAACATTATAACTTTTGTACCAAACAAAACAAACTCATCTACCAGTGTAACTCTTTTATACCAAACCAAACAAAAACTCACCTGCACCATTATAAGTCTTTTAAACTAAACAAAACAAAGCTAAACTAAACAGAACTGTCCTCCACCATTATAACTTTTATACCAAACAAAACAAAAACAAAACAAAACACTCCTCTACCATTATAACTTTTATACCAAACCAAACAAAAACTCACCTGCACCATTATGTCTTTTATACTAAACAAAAAACTAAACAAAACTGTCCTCCACAATTATAGATTTTATACCAAACAAATCTCCTCCACTATTAAAACTCCTTTATACCAAACAAAAAACAAAACAAACAAAAAAAAAAGCTCTCATCCACCATTAAAACTCTTTTATACCAAAAACTAAAAAGGAAAACAAAACTCTACCAAACAAAACTAAACACTCATCCACCATTATAAATCTTTTATACCAAACAAAACAAAAGAAAACGAAACTCCTCCACCATTATAACTCCTTTATACCAAACAAAAACAAAAAACAAACAAACAAAAAAAAACACTCTTATCCACCATTAAAACTCTTTTATACCAAAAACTAAAAAGGAAAACAAAACTCTACCAAACAAAACTAAACACTCATCCACCATTATAAATCTTTTATACCAAACAAAACAAAACAAAACGAAACTCTCCTCCACCATTATAACTCCTTTATACCAAACAAAACTTTTAAAAAAAAAAAAAAAAAAAAAAAAAAAAAAAAACTCATCCACCATTAAAACTCTTTTATACCAAAAACTAAAAAGGAAAACAAAACTCTACCAAACAAAACTAAACACTCATCCACCATTATAACTCATAACAAAACAAAGCAAAACATTACTCTTTTATATCAAACAAAACTAAACACTCATCCATTATTAACTCTTTTATACCAAACAAAACTAAAACAAAAAACTCTCCTCCACCATTATAACTTTTATACAAAACAAATCACTCATCCACCATTACAACTCTTTTATATCAAACCAAACAAAAACTTTCCTCCACCATTAACTCTTTTATACCAAACAAAACAGAGAAATCTCTCCACCATTATAACTTACACCAAAAAAAAAAAAAAAAAAAAAAAAAACATCCACCATTATACAAAAAAAAAAAAACAACAACAAAAAAACCCCAACAAAACAAATGGCTCCTCCACCGTTAAAACAGACATATGCTACAATAAACAATCAATATGTTCTAGATATTTGTCCTGCCCACAGATTCTTCTGACTGGCCCTTCATTTCTGTGCTGCACAAAAAAAGTTTAACTAATTTTAACTTGACACTGCCTCAAAAAAAACAGTCGTAACACACGATGCAGCAAACCATGACGCACCTGCCAAAGACATCCATCTGACGCATGTGTAAATAGACCATCAATTTAAAAAAATAACACAGATAGCGAGTGCAAGAATGCGTCCTATGTGTTAAATTATCCATTTATAAACAGAAGCAACTTCTTCAAGCAGACTTTAAATAAAATTAATGACACAGGTTTTTGACACAGTTCTGTAACTCCTGTGTAAAGCAGCCTGTATATTCAGAGAGGTGGAACTGTCTCTAGAGTTGTCTGTGTTTGCCTCACCATACATCAACAAGTCATTAGCTTCAACAAGAACAACAGTGTGAAGCCAGATGCAGTTTTATGTGACTTCAGGCAAACATAGTTAAAATTCCCAGGAAGAAACATAATATAGTGACTCACAGTTTGCAAATGTATTTAAAGGGAAAGTTCACCCCAAAATGAAAATTCTGTAATTTATTTACCTTCATGTCATTCAAAAACCCGTATGATTTGGTTCCAATGAATGAAACTGTCCTTTTCCCTTTTCCATATAATGTTGTTTTTTTTGCAATTTCAGAGCTTCACGTGGAATTATAGACATGTTCACGGTAAAACACACCCTTTTAAATTTACAGTAGAAAACTGGCAGCCGTTGTTGGAACCACAAGTTTTTGTAGCAAGGTTGGACTTTATATTTTTCATATTTTTATATTTTATATAAAAAGTGATCGGGCAGACCAGACTAACCAAGGCTTGCCCCGATCGGCCTGACGGGGGCACTACAGCAGTTAGAAGTACGAAATGACTCATAAATCCTGAATCGTTAGGCGCAGGCTCGAATGTCTTATATTGTTGAAATTCTTGGCTCAAGATGGACAAATGCATGTCTCAGAATTTTCGGGTATTTTGTTTTTTGTTTTTTTGTTGAAAAAACTTTATTATAATTATTTTTTTTAAATAGTCCTACGTTTCTGATCGGAACCAAATCAGTGCAGCAAGATTCTCTGGAGTCTGATTGTCAATAATTATAAAAGAAAAGTTGAAATTCTGATTCACGGTCCCTAAGGGCCACCAAAACGTTTGAAGTGGCCGGAGCCACTTTTACTAAAATAACTATAACTCGAGAACGGAATGAGATATTTTCACCAATCTCAGCACACCTATGTAAGAGCTCATTCTGTGGTCGTGTGAAAAAGGAAGCAGCGACTGGCCACTTGATGGCACTATAACAGGAAAAAGAGGCTTAAAATGGCTATAACTACTTAACCGTTAGTCCAATCAAAATTGGCATGCAGTGTCTTTGTCCAAGGTGCCATGACTGTCTATGAGGACATTGACGCATCTCAAAAAACATGTCCGCCATCGGCCAATGAACTTTGAGCAGCTATCAGATAAGGTTAACGGAGGCTGATCGAATGAAACTCGCTGGGCCTTACAGAGGCCTGTAAGAAATTCGAAAGGAATCAGCCACCACAGGGTGCCTTCATGTTTTTCACGTACGTAAAGGACTGTGTATCGTGCTGTTTTTTGCACATGCCCACAACATTCATACCACATGGTGGAACTCCTCATTCTGAGAAACTTAGCCTCTAGGACTGCCGCTGTCCATCGAATCGTTCGTTAAATATGGGAGATTATTTCAAAAACCAACTTTGGCGAACTGGTCCTGGGTTTTTGGCTCAACCTTGATAACTTAAAAAGCTTTAAAAGCCATTTATTTCCTATGGTAAATTTCCTATATTGGCTGTAAATGGTCTTTTCCGTCTATGATCAAGATGGTTACAGGCTTGCTACATAAAATATCATACCTTTTTACGCATGTGCTTAAAGGCCTTAAATTGATAAAATTGAACTGATAACAGGGTTACCTTTAAGTACATATGACTTTTAAATGTTTCTTTTGTGTTCATTTAGTGAAAAGCAGTAAGTGCTCATTGTCTTTATCATTGTTTTTTTTTTTTTTTACTTTTTTTTTTTTTTTAGCTATTTATATGTACTTTGTAACAATAGCTGTTCTATCCAGATCTTGGATCATGGCGAGCAAAATGAATAAATGTAAATAAATAAATAACCTTTCAAAAGCAAGTACAAAAATATCAATATATATTGAATATTGTCAAAATTTGGAAAAGTTTTAGCTATATTGCCAAGCACTAATGTACAGTATAAAAATAGATTTGCTAAATATTACATTTAGTAATCAGGGGCCATATTCACAAAACATTTTATCCTACCACTAAGAGTTCTCCTAAATAGCAGTAAAAGTTCTTAGCTAAGAGTTTTCTCTTAAAGCCTATTCACAAAGCTGCTGAGACAAACTTTTACTAAGGAATAGACAGAAGTCTTAAGCTAAGTGTAAGGGCGGGGTTGACCTCGTTGCTATGGATGATGTCACACTAACTATGCCCACAGTGATTGGCTGATGGGGGAGGAGTCTCTGTCAGCGATTTAATCATAGAAATATTGTAGAATGAGATATCATGTTTCCATATTCAAATAAAGGTTTTAAAATACAAATATTGCCATATTCAAAGAAAGAGTTTTTTTAATAAAAATGTTGCCATATTCAAATAAAGATTTTAAAATATAGGATAAGTGTCACTAATTGAACTAGTATATGTTCAGTTAATTGTTCGCCTCTTACATGTCTGTCTCGAGAGATTGCAGAATTCAAGTGACAAATGATGTTTTATAAACAAAGGTTTTGGAGGAACGCGTTCAAACGGTCTATCTAATCAGATTGAGTGGAGGTATATATACACAGATGAGAACTCATAAAAACAACTGCCACAGGTAATAGTACATTATTTATTTATTAAAGATTTTTGGCATTTTATTGTATTCAAATCTATAAATCAAAATATGTATTGTATTTATGAAGAAAAGGTCCAGCACCTAAGGCTCTATCGCTATTGCCTCAATAGTGTACAGTGTCTTTAGGTGGATTAGGATTGTTATAGAGCAAAAATTTAGGACTCCTAATCGGCGATTTAGGAGCTACTTTTAGCCTTAAGATGTTTTGTGAATACGCCCCCAGATTATTAAATAAATCAGTGTTTATGAAAAATACTTTTAAGTGAGTGTTAGAACGATGGCAAAGCCTTGTAAACATTATGTGAAAACTATCTGCCAATATATTTTCAATATGGACCTAAAAATCTAATATCCTTATGGTACTGATATATCGTACATCCCTTTAGAACTCCATAGACACTCCTCGAATGATAAACATCACCTCCGCTACGGAAATAACTTTTTGACAGCAAACAAGGGATCGCATATCGCAGAGAGAGTTTATAGTGGATGATGTGAATTAGCCTTTTCCTGTGGCTCAGGCAAGGCCTCTCTGGAGCCATAATTCATGGGACTCTCGCCTTCAGATGGCGGACGCCAGCACAGCGTTGAAACACCACTCCAAGCCCTATTAGAGACTCTGCCAAACACACTCACACATGACCTGGCGCACACACACACTCTTGCAGGCGTCAGTCAGTGTCACCTGCTTTGGGACTAGTATGGATGGCAAGCGATCTGTAATTAGTTAGAGAGAGAGAGAGAGAGAGAGAGCGCAAGTGCACTGCAGCAAACACACCTATACACTAGCTACTGCTGTAAGACACTTAGGTTTTAGGGTACAACCATTTCAATAGTTGGAAAACCACATGCACTCCTACTTTTGGATACATTTTCTAACGCAGACACTGCAGTCTCATAAATCTTAATCCACCATGGCTGAAACTCTTCTATCATGACATATTTCAAAGGGAATTATAGAATCAGGCTTTCTGTACGATAACCCTTGTCAGTTACCGGGTCCTTGTTCATAAATTCTCAGCTCAATGTGTAGTATAGACAGATGGCGACGCTGCTTGGCGTCTTAATTGTGATATATTGTACTCATTACCAATATGCAAAGTTTAAGGTGCATTTGTGCAACATAACGTAGGGGTCCTTTATTAATTGCATTAAAATAGCTTGGGATTTTAGGGCGCTCGCAAAAAGTAGAATCTGGAAGCTAAAAAAAAAATAAAAACCTGGATGTGATAAATAAAATTAAATTAAAATTTGGGAACACAAGATTACCATTTTGGGGAAAAGCCATAGAGGCTTGGGTGTGGGCTATTTTGACCAGTAAGCAACATCCTAGAAAATCAGCATGTACATCCAAATCTAGTCAGATACTTAAATAAAAATAACTATATAGCAGGTGTGTAACGGTACATGTATTCGTCCTAAACCATCATGGTATAGACATCACGGTTCAATGCATACAGTCAGACGATGAATACAGTTGTTCACAGGTGATCCACACTCCAATCCAGAAGGGGGCATGAGCGGTAATGCAATGCTGTTCGCTAACCACCAACAAAAAAAACTTCAGAAGAAGAAGAACATATGATCTATGCATAGATATGTTTACGTGTGTAAACCAGTTTTTCAATTGTGGAAAGACATATAATATCTCACGTAGCATTACATTTACCTCAGGCAAGTCATTTAGTGTCCACAACACGTTAGTTCGCTAGAGAAATGAACTCTAGAGGGAACATTTCACTAAATATATGCACTATATTAGCTTATATATTCATTATATTTACTTTACCTGTTAGTAATGTCTTAATTATTTAATATATGTTTAAATAAATCTGTCATAAAAAAGTTATGACAGTAACTGAGTAAATGATTATATTTAAAAAATTAGAGTAATTGAAAAATATTTTTATAATTAGATTTAGAAGTTCATGCAGAACCTGCCTCATGCGCAGTTTACATGATTTTTTTTTTTTTTTTTGAGTGTTGATTAGCATATCTAAAAATAAATAGCAACTGAATTTAATAGTTTGGGCTCTGTTGTTAATTGTAATCTTTAATATTATAGTAATGTGCAAGAAAGGGCTCCTTGTATATAATTTACAGAATTAGCTGAGATTGATTTTTTTTTTTTTTTTTATCCTCAAGGAAATGTTAATTTTAATTGAATTTATTTAAAGAGAGACATAATTTGTTCAATAAACCACTGTTTAATAAAAAAAAGATTTTAAATTTATTTTTCTCCCCTCTGCTGTACCGAACTAGTACCGAACCGTGACTTCAATACCCTAATATTTGTGTACCATTACAACCCTACTATATAGATAATAAAAAGTGCTAAATAATGAAGATATAGGACAACCTATTGGTTCTGTGTGGGTCTCATGCATTCACACGTGACACTCATTCATGGTACTGGATTATAATTCCAGGGGCATTGAGAATAAGATGGCATGACATTTATTTTCCCTCCTGCTCCTGTCCCCATGCTATTTTGAGAGAGCCAGGTTGGCGTGGACATTGTGCCATATTGGGCCTGATTGGCCTGCGTGTCTTCAGTCGCTGTGGGCACCAGTGGATTCGTGCAGAGCCAGGTCACCCTCAAATGAGCTGGCATCACAGAAAGGTCCAATGGGCAGCAAACAGAATTACTAATGTGAGCGAGTATACAGCAGGTCTAACCGAGAGAAATGATGCCAATGGCATATCCTGCATCTGCTCACTGCTCTCTGAGATCTAGCATAACGGTCCGGCTCTTGGGAACACAGTGTTGGGGAAGGTTATGTTTAAGTAAGGAATAATTGATGGCAGGCTGTTGAATTATTGGAACATAATGCACACCCGAGGTGGTAATGCAAGTTAAAACTTAGGTGTGAGTTATTTTCTAATAATTCAGCGGACTGGAGTTAATTATTCTGCTTATACAGTTACCACACCTCAAGACATTTGTCAGGTTTTTGTCCTTAAAACACTCTTGTGAGGACTAATTTCTTACGCATCTCATCCCACGCCTCCGTTGGACATTCGTAAACCAATCAGATTCAAGCATTCAACAGGCTTGTAGTACAAAAGCAACATGTTACATTACTGTGTAACTCCTAAAAAGTAACTAAACACATTTAAAAAAGTAATAAAGGTCATGCATTTCCTCACCTTCATGTTGCTGAGGCTCTCACTTTTTCACAATTTCAAAGTGGTGGATTTTGCTGTAGGCAAAACGCCACTTGCACTCTAGATGGCTTTGTTAATTATTATGGGAGCAATTTCATTGCGCTGCTCGTTTGCAGTTTAGACAAGGTGTCACACTGATTCAAAGAGCTCCAACATATCTGGAGAAATCTGTTTGGATTCCCACTCATTACAAAGACAGTTGCTCATGGTTCTGAAGGCATTTTTTAAAACCATTAACCTGACTAAAACAATAAAAAAAATAATGTGCCTTAGACATTGCTTAAAAGTAGCGAAAAGTCTGTTTTCAATGGAAAATTGAGTTATGACATTTTGATAAAACCTTGTGATAAAAAAAAAAAAAAAAAGAAATACATGGATGAATTGTTCTCATTAAAGGGATAGTTCACCCAAAAATGAAAATTATCCCATGACTTACTCACCCTCAAGCCATCCTTCTTTCAAACAAACACAATCAGAGATCTATTTAAAAACATCCTTGGTCCTCAAAGCTTTATAATGGTTTTGAAGGGGGGGGCCAGGGGGTTAATAAAGGCCTTCTGAAGCAAAGCGATGCATTTTTGTAAAAAAAAAATATCCATATTTAAACTTTATAAATTCAAATAACTAGCTTATTGCGCCAAATGAGTAATCCCTGACGTGATTCATGATGTAAGCTTAGAAGCCTCTTCAAACAAATAGTTCTGGGCAACAAACTCAAGCTTATATTGAAATCCTCCAACATTTCTCTTTAAAAAAAATCTTGTTTTAGACTTCTAATTCATGAACAGTGTTTTGTTTTGCTCTATCTGCGCTTCCACATTTGTCATTACGTCATGCATCGGGTTAGAAGTTACTCTGTCGAAAGCTAGTTATTTTAGTTATTATGGATGCACTTTGTTTTTGGCTTCAAAATATGGCCCCCCATTCACTACCATTATAAACCTTGGAGGACTAAGGATATTTTTAAATATACACTATATTGCCAAAAGTTTTGGGACGCCTGCCTTTACGTGCACATGAACTTTAATGACATCCCATTCTTAATCCGCGGGGTTTAATATAGAGTTGGCCCACCCTTTGCAGCTATAACAGTTTCAACTCTTCTGGGAAGGCTTTCCACAAGGTTTAGGAGTGTGTTTATGGAAATTTTTGACCATTCTTCTAGAAGTGCATTTGTGAGGTCAGGCACTGATGTTGATGAGAAGGCCTGGCTCGCAGTCTCCGCTCTAATTCATCCCAAAGGTGTTCTATCGGGTTGAGGTCAAGACTCTGTGCAGACCAGTCAAGTTCCTCCACACCAAACTCACTCATCCATGTCTTTATGGACCTTGCTTTGTGCACTGGTGCGCAGTCATGTTGGAACAGGAAGGGGCCATCCCCAAACTGTTCCCACAAAGTTGGGAGCATGAAATTGACCAAAATGTCTTGGTATGCTGAAGCATTAAGAGTTCCTTTCACTAGAACTAAGGGGCCAAGCCCAACCCCTGAAAAACAACCCCATACCATAATCCCCCCTCCACCAAACTTTACACTTGGCACAATGCAGTCAGGCAAGTACCGTTCCCCTGGCAACAGCCAAACCCAGACTCAGAAGAAGTGTGATTCGTCACTCCAGCAAACACATCTCCACTGCTCTGTGGCGGCGTGCTTTACACCACTGCATCCAACGCTTTGTATTGCACTTGGTGATTGCACTTTGTTATGATACCACTAACAGTTGACCGTGGAATATTTAGTAGTAAGTCACGAATGGACTTATTGCACAGGTGGCAACCTATCATGGTACCACGCTTGAATTCACTGAGCTCCTGAGAGCGACCCATTCTTTCACTAATGTTTGTAGAAGCAGTCTAGGTGCCTAGGTGCTTGATTTTATACACCTGTGGCCATGGAAGTGATTGGAACATCTGAATTCAATGATTTGGAGGGGTGTCCCAATACTTTTGGCAATATAGTGCATCTCCGATTGTGTTCTTCTGAAAGAAGATAGTCATATACACCTAGGATGGCTTGAGGATGAATAAATCATGGGATAATTTTATCTTTGGGTGAACTAAGCCTTTAAGATCTATAAAATGCATATACAAAATAAATGAATTTCATTTCATGCCTACTTTAATAGTTTATACACAAACACTAATCTTTTAATGATAATATGCTTTAAAATTATGTATTTAGGTTACATTTTCACAGCTCTTCCTGTAGATAGGCAAGAGGTTAAAACCTGTGGCAGATCCATAGTTTTAAGGTGCTTTCGCACTTGGTTTGACCCAGAGTTCGATTGCTCCAAACTCTCATGCTGGTCTCTGTTCACATTACATTATTTGTGTCTCAATTGTGGTACGCTAGCATCGCATCACCTTTGTTGTTCTTTTTTTTTTTTTTTTTAACCTTTGTTTTGTTTTTTTTGTTTTTTTCCCAAAGCATCAGCACATAACAGCACCTGCATCTATCTGCCGTAAATGAACTGAAAATGTTCTAAAGAAAGTGGGAGTCCATTTATGCTGAAGGTGAGCAGAAATGAGATATAGATTCTCTCTGCTTGTAGTGCATCAGTCACGCTTGTCAGAGACACACAAACACATAGTTTTATCAAATCATAGGTCATCAACAGTGGTTCACATTCTGCAATCGTTCTGCATACGATTGCATTCATATCAGCAATGAACCATACCAGAATTCACACCGTACCCCAGACCACCCTTGTTAGTTTGGAAAGTTTGGGGAAAAAAACGTTCACGTCATTCAAACTAACTGAACTCTGACGTCAATCAAACCCATGGGCGCACCAAAAGTGCTTGTGTGAAAGCACCCTTAGTGTCCAAAAGAATATGTGCAAGGGTACTGGAAAATTCACCAATGGAGAGCAGTTTCAAAACCTCCTCAAGGACAAAACCTCTAAATCATCACTATGACCCACTGATGCTAATGTTCACACCATGTTTCCTGTCTAAATGGCAGGCTCTGCCTATAGATAGAAACCACAGCAGTGTGAAGGTTATCAGCAGACAAGAGTGTGACAAGGACACAGTGTTCACGTGTAATTGGCAGCACAGTGCTTTAATCACTACATCAGTATGCTACTTCTCGGTTCATGTTCAAATTGCTGCGTAAGAAGAAAGAAGAAGAAAAACCTGAGATTGGAATGTATGAGCAAATTTTGAAATGAGTGCTGCCACAAAATACTATCAGGGAATATGCCTCGTCACCATGATGTCAAGCACCTGAAACTTAAGTGCGAGCAAAACAACATCAGTGATCACAAATGCAAACAACCCATCCCATAACCGATCTTGAGACGACAGAGGAAACTTCAAAGTCCATCAACATCTTCGGTGTGGTTTATAGGACAGAATCAATAAAATCGAGTGATGAACTGAACCTTAATGAAATGCTCACATTCCTCGTTCAAAAAAGGTATTTTGTGACTTTACTAGGGCTGCCCTCGACTGAAGATTTTTCTGGTCAACTAGTAGTTGTTCATTTTAAGCATTAGTTGACTAATCGCACGTTTATTAATAAACCATATAAATCATAATAAACAGCCTGTAATGCCTACATAGCCTAATCAGTGTTCAAGCGCATGCATAAAGCTTGCCACAGCGCACCAGCAGAAGTAATGATTATGAATTGATAGTGTTTTCTGTATTTTCGGCTGCAGTGATGAAGTCAACGACGCTGACTCGTCATCTCCGCAGTAGTGGATGCGCCTATACGCATGTTTCATGCGGATTACATAACCAAAGAATATTTGTTTTCCATTTGTATTGGTTCAATTAAAAGTAGAGATTTCGCTTTCTATAGATGTATTTTGGCAGAAATTGCACCCTGTTTGCTTTCATTATTTTACAAAAGGACAACATTTTGTTGTTATTGTGAGTGCACGCAAATAAAAGTAGACTCTTTACAGATTCAAAAGATGTATTACTGTTATCTGTATGATGACCAAAAATGACGGAGTATTTTAAGTATAAGTGATCGCGTCGGTGCCTCCATGTTAGCTGGCATGCAGTAAGCGCTCTATTCAGCTTTCACACTCCACACAAACACTTGAATAGCCCACATTTTTCTGATCTGTCCGTCACAAACTTTGTCACTTCCTGTAGAGTTTTTCTTTTCTTCTAAGCGACTAATAAAATTTTGGTCGACTAAGCCTCTTCTCGCTGACTAATGGTTAGTCAACTATTAGGGGACAGCCCTAGACTTTCAATCTCACAATTAAGAGTTTATTTCTTGTGAATACAGAAAATTAAATCAGAGAAACAATCTTAATTTCTCACAATTGTACATTTATGTCTCACAATGTGACTACCTAAATTATGTGATTTCTCGTTATTATGACCATTTCTCGTAATTTTGACTGTGTCAGCTGCTTTATTGTTTATACTGAGGCAGAAACAAGCTTGTGTGACCCACTGTAAAGCCAAGTTCACACTGCACGATTTTAGCCCCGATTTTCACTTGCCGACAGATTTTGCGAAATCGGCAACAAATGTCCGAAATCTGAGGGAAATTGGCGCTCGTTCAGTCACGCAGTTTGCATTATCAAAAACGCAATCTGAGATAGTGTCGTCAAAAGTACCGACTTCGGTACCAAGTTGGTACTACAATTTTAAAAATGTGACGATTTGAGCACTGTTGAGCGGATTCGTAAACATCTCTGATTGGCCATTGTGCTGATAGAAGCCTGCTTTCAAAGGCTCACACTTTCAAATTCAAACACTTCCGTGTGCTTTCAAGCACTCCCCTGTGTTGATCATTGTAGCGAATCACAGACATATCTGTTAAGCGCGTGAACACAATGGCCAATCAGAGGTGTTTACAAATCCGCTCAACAGCGCTCAAAGCGTCACATTTTTAAAATTTCAGTACTGACTTGGTACCGAAGTCGGTACTTTTGACAGCACTAATCTGAGAGAATCGACGATGCGTCACACTGGCATGCTAAATATCTGGACCTGTCTGCGATTTAAAATCCTGCTGTGTGAAATATGTTCTGACTGAAAATGACATCGGCGATGACCTACAGCCAGTGAAAGAGGGAAGTTCGGGGAAGAGTTATAGACCCACTTCTCCCCCACCATTTCCTCCTCCATAATCTTTTGTTCTTTTTCTCCTTTTTGCTGCAAACCAGCACACAGAAAATTTGGATTGCAAGCTTCTTGCGGGCTAACATTTTTAATAACAATTCCCGTCTCACGCATGACTTTGCATCATTTCCTTATCATTTCTCGAGTGTGTTTGGTTGTGAATCGTAGTTTGTAGACCAGACAGAGTTGTCTGCAATTTTTCCTATTGAAAAGTCATGCAATGTGAAACTCCCTGTCACCGATCCATCATGCAATATGCACACATCAGCGACTGAATGCTACTCCAGACAGTCATGCAGTGTGAAAGGAACAGTGATCTGACTTTGAAAACCGTGCAGTGTGAACTCGGCATAAAATGGCATCTATAATGTTTTCCCCTAAATTCTTTTCTTTAAATGAGGTCACATTGGTGTAATTTCGACAAAATTGTGTAGTCAAAAAAAGGATGTTGTTAATAGTGTAGCAATGCATGAAGTACAGCTCACACAGAAGTCACTTTCAAACTCAGCAGTTTTCTGTTGGTGCGAATCCTCATGACCAACTTAAACCCAATGCGAAAACTGCATGTAGAAATCTTTCGCCCTCAAGCAAATTCCCGCTTGCATGAATTCCTACTGAAAGGACTGGATTTCACCAATGAAAATTCACCAATCAGCAGTAAATGTGACTATGCTCTACACTACACTCTTAAATGTTCATGGTTCCATGAAGAACCTTTAACATCCATGGAAAATTTCCATTGTTCTTTATAGAGGAATAAGGTTCTTTAAATTATTCATGTTCTTTACACTAAGAAACAAATAGTTATTGTAAGAACTGATCACTGAAAGGTTATTTGGGGAACCAGAAATCATTCTTCTACGGCACTGCTGCAAAAAACCCCTTTTAGAATAATTATTTTTTAAGAGTGTACTAAAACACTGTAAGCAGCCAGGAGGAAGTCACAGGAGTTTTTATTTTTCAAAGTGTTCAGATTAATGATTTTTGGCTAGCGGACAATTAAAAAAAAAAAAAAAAAATTCCCATAGCTTTACACTGAAGAACATACAACGCCCGCAACTACTTAGCAACATTCTAGCGGCTACGCAGGAATGTGCTAAAAACACTCAAGAAACCTTAGGAACAATACAATACAAAAGCACATTTAAAAAAAAAGTTCTAAAACTCTTGCAATGAGGGCATTTCTCTCTGTAAGGCCTTTGATCGTTGGTGTGTCCAGACCTTGTCATGGCTTTCACACCTCAGATGGTGATTCAGTCGAGGGGTTAAATGGCCGAGGGGGGGAATGAAACAAACCGTCCCGCCCCCACCTTATGCTTCATCACCTCTGCGGTTACACATGCCAACGGTGGAGCCATGCTCTGTGACAGGAACCGAGAGCCATAGAGCTCAACAGGCGCATGCTGGGCTCTGAGGCAGGGCAGCCCTCAGGCCAGGCCAGGCCAGGCCTAGGAATCACGCATCTTGGCTAACACACTGTTCCCACGGCAAAGCGGGAGAGTTCCATGCGCACCCACGCACTAACTGGTGTCCCTCTCACCCCAGCCAACATTCTACCGCCCCCACAATAGAACGCCCCACTTCCAGTTTCCTCACTGCTTTGTGTCCTTCTTTCATCCTGTTTTTTGGAAAGTCTGCGCTGGTCATTTCTCCCACTCATTTTGCAATTCAACATAGGTGAAGAGTTAGAAAACATACTAAAGGGGTATTCACTTAGGACAGGTTCTTGAGATTTTTCAGCTCTTTCTCTCTCTCTTTTTTTTTTTTTTAAATTGTTGGTCTATGTACATATGGCTTTTGCGGCTAGTGCATTACATATAAATGGCTATTGCATTACATATTTGTTATATATTTGTTTATTGGGTGTAATGGAATAGGTTAACATGCTTTAATGAACAAAAAATACATTATTTTTCACATACTGTAGACTCTATTCCTAGTCTGCCTGAAACGCTCTGATTTCTACAAAGCACCTCCTTCTGGAAAGCTCTGATTTCACTGGATCTGATTGATCCAGTGCGTTGTGATTGGCTAAACCTCAAGCATGTTTCAGAAATGTAACACCGTGTCCTAACCAGACGCAACACGGTGCTGCGACGCGATAAAAGGTATCTTTTTTTCATATTAAAAGTTTCACGTAGTTTTTGCTAGCCTCAACGGCGACACACAATGATTCTATTTTAGAAACCGTTTCTAGTTTTCTGCAACGTTGCGGCTGGAACAACAACAGAAAGCATGGCAATGATAATCTCAGGTACTGTTTATGTGCTAATGGCTTTCCCGCGGAATTGGGCTACTTTAACACTGTTGCCGTGGGTTGTTTTTCATGTCTGCAGGTTGAAGCAAGGGACCCCTGAAATGTGATTGGGCTAGTTTTGGGCTAGTTTTGAGTAGTAGTTGGGCGGGTTTTGTTGTGAAAACCTGGCAACCCTGATCTAATGTGAGTTTGAATATCATTTTGTGTGTCTTTTATAGCCATACCGAATGCAACAATGGACAATCATCAGAAGACAAGAAGAAACAACAAAGATTGTTTCAGTGACACAGGAAGCTGTCTTCCATAAAATCTGCTGTACACAAGCTAACTTTTATAAATAAATCTTAACCACTTATTCCTAATGCCATCTGTTTTTTATGGAAGTCCGTTTCTGCCACAAAATAAAAAAAAATAAAACACTTTTTATCTCAGAATTCTGACTTTTTATCTCGCAATTGCGAGTTTATATCTCTCAATTCAGACTTTTTCTCACAATTACGTGATATAAAGTCAGAATTGCAAGATGTAACCTCGCAATTGTGTGATATAAAGTCAGAATTCTGAGATATAAACTCGCAATTGCGAGAAAAAAAAAGTCAGAATTCTGACCTTGTAACTCGCAATTGTGAGAAATAAAAAGAGATAAAACGCTGCAATTACTGTTTTGTTTTCATTTTTTATTTAGTGGCGGAAACGGGCTTCCATAGTTTTTGGATGCCAAAGAAAGGGCTTTTGCTTTTGCATCCAAAGAAACAGCATCTCCACGACATGATGACACCATTACAATTCACTGAAGCCTCGTCTTATTTCTTTGCGTATGCCTTTGGACAGGCATTATGCTAATATTTCACAATGCGACATAGATGTTTGAGGAAGTAATATCGATGGAGGCATTTTTTCAGGCAGGTCTGGATCAGTGTTTTTGTCAGATAGAATGAATCCTTTTGTGGGGATCTTATGCACAGATTTTTCACACTAAAAAAAATATCATATGACCCATTTGAGTTTAGATTAAGAGAAATTATTTGAACGTCAAAATTACAAACATCATCTTTAAGAGCACTGTGAAGCCAGACTTTTCATTTCATTTTGTTTCATTTTGCTTTTGTAATACTGAGAAAACTTATAACATACAGCACACTCTTAAAGTAGCTCTGACAGGGATATAAATGCAATAAATGCAATAAAAGTGCATTTCAGGACCACCGTGCCATCATGGCTGTCAGAGCCTTGAGTAGGCTCAAAAACGCAAACAAGGTAAACTTTTATGAGCAGCCAGGAAATAGGTGGCAGCTGCCATCTCCTCCAGACCATCTCAGCCTGCACACTCCATTCATCTGTCCTCTATGTGTTTGTGTGTGTTGTCCTCAACCAACCCTCTAATCTTCCGAGCCCATCACTTCCCCAGATGCATTCTGTTTGTACGGTCTGCATTATTGAACTGTCACATCTGATGAAATAATGGTAAAATGACAGCCCAAATGTACAAGTCTGCTTACTAGACACTTTACACTTGTAGCTTGACTTTGTCCTTTTCTTGCCGGTTGGGATTCTTTTAGAGTTTTATTTCTTTTAGAGATGGTCTTGCATGGTAAGTCAAGGTGACAAAATACTCTTTTTAAAGTGAAAATGGAATGGAAATTGCCAGTTTGGCAATTGAAACTGGCCATGAAAAATCATGATCATGCATAATGGTGACTTAAAAAAAACACCAATGGAAACAGAGTAGGTTTCACACTGAAGTAACAGGCTTAGAGGGAACTGAACTGAAATCCCTGAGCTTGCAACACAGTGTTGACACGCTACATTAATCCACTCTGTGTCTCTCGAGGCTGAATTTAGAAGGCCATTTCTAGGGAATGCCTTTCTCCCTTTACGTCTCTTTTCATTGCTGTCTAGAACTCATTTGTGAAACAGTCAAAAGGACCGTCTTTATCTGGATTCCGCTGAGATGCTAGCTCAGTCATCTTTCCTTGAGCGAAGATCAAAGAAATGGTGGTGTAACAGTCCTGAGGGCTTGGAAAAAGGTTTTTTTCCACATTTCAAGTGCGAATTCAAAGTCAACACAGCCAAGACGAGAGGGACATAGTACTTAAAATGTGCCCATTACTGATTCCACAGGTGTTTAAAACATAAAATAAACAACCAAAGTTAAAGTAAACTTCTGCTTAAAAAGGATCGGCCCTTGCTGGCTGAGTTCCGAAAGGAAACTGTCTTGAATGGTAAAGTCCCACAAAAATAGAAGCGCATGGGAGTTCGGGAGCTCGGTGTGTGGTTGGGGAAGTGTGTGGGTGGGGTCACGCTGGCAGCAAACAGGTATGTGCTCACGGAAGCGTGTGATTGGAGAATGTAGAGGCTGAGGAGAAAGTAAATGAACACCATCTCTAAATATATATTATATTATATATAAACATACATTATTTATAAACAATGTAAAATACTGAGCTCAGTAACTGCATCTGACAAACGATTGTCCAAAACCTAGTGAGTTGCCTACCTAGACGTTTTAAGAATATTATTATGCATAGAGTATGATGTTATTAACTTCAAATTCCTTTACAATCAAATCAGGTTTCCAGTGCAATTCACATGAAGAGGGCTAATTGTATGTGATTTTTATGCTTTTTAGAGCATCACATTGTTAGCTTAGCAACATGCTAACTTCAAATTCTATTGAAATCAATGGTGTATTGGGTTTCCAGTGCAATTTATGTGAACAGGGCCATTTGTACGATGTAGTTGGTAGTCAAGCTGGTCTACCAGCCTGGCTAAGCTGGTTTTCAGCTGGTTGGTCAGCTGGTCTCCCAGCCTGACCAGCTAAGACCAGCCTGACCATCTAAAGAAATGGCCAAAACCCCTTTAAAATCAGCCTTCTAAACCAGCGAAGACTAGCCAACAGGCTTAGGCTGGTTTTAGCCATTTTTTTTAGCAGGGAATTCATCGGTGTATCGGGTCAAAGTCCCTTTTAAACAAGTCCTTTCACTCGGCGGCCATCTTTGAAACGCCTCTTGGGCAGCTATTTCAGTCTTGCAAGTACAGCTCCTAGCCTATCTCTTTGAATGGAGAAACATCAAATTCTACAAAGCTGGTCACCAAGCTTATAATTAAATTTCATATTTGAAATCACCAATGAAATCTGACAACAACAGTCTCTTTTTTTTTTTTTTTAAACGCTCAAATAAAAAAACAAAAAAATTCACTTTTCAGGCTAGACCAGCCAATGCACAAGTGTAGTCATAAGCATGCGTCTCAGAACACTGACTGTTCCTATAGCAACTGGAGATTCTAACGGCAGCTGCAGTGACACAATGACTTTACCAGTTGGCGATTGGCTCTTATTCCGCCATATTGCGTGTTGCACTTTCTCCCATTCATAGTAATACAAGTGCGTCGTCTTTGAATACTTAAAGTCTGTGGTTGGGTTTCCAGTGCGATACATGTGAAGATGGCTATTCGTGTTATTTTTATGCTTATTGGAGTATCATGTTGTTAGCTTAGCAACATGCTAATGCTAAATTCTTTCGAAATCAATGCTGAGTCTTGAGTTCTAATTTGGCACAGAGTTGATGCATATGCAGAGCATTCCAAATCAGTCACTTATGAGGTTCTATTTCTGTTGTGATGCTGCCTTAGAAGGCAGCTGCCTATATAGGTAGTAAACAGTAGCTCAGGTTTTTGGAATCGAGCTATAGTCTCTTAATTTCTGTTGGCAGCATCCATCTTTATGCAGTATTGAATTAAGCTCACAGCTTTCAGCTGAGAACCCTTGAGAGGGATGCCAACCTGATACAAACTTGACCTGACTTCCTCAGAGCCTGAAAAGCCCCAGCTTGCCCAAAGACTGTCTAGATGATGTGCAGTCAGCAGGCTGTAGCCGCCGGGACTACCAACAGCCTCATGAAACACGGATAAGGTGCCCCAATTGCCCATGGTGTGGCTTGGTCTGATGCCTGGCTTTTAGAGTGGCATCATCTTGAGACATGTATCCCTCATCATTTGGGAACAGCCTGCCTACACATCCATCATGCGAGTTCCCTCTCTGTTCTGTTCTGAGACCAGCCTCCATCTATAATTATGAAGACTTTTGGTTTATTCATTTATTCTGGCTTTTCTCCAATCTCAATCAATTTAAATTTAAACTCTCAGTCACCTTCATTTACACTTGTTTTTAATTTGCCATAAGTATGAGCCCCTCTTTACCCATACTTGATTAAATTGTAGACTGAAAAACAAAATAGCCAAATTGTTAAGCTACAAAGAATTAAAATCTGCAAAGGAACATGCGTTTATATTGAATGACCTTGTCTGTAGTACCTTAGAAATGGCAGACTTAGAAATAGAAATTAGACATGAAAGGGCATTCACAATCCATTTTACTTGCATAATGTGATGCGTTATTGCATTTACTTTTTTACCCACCAGAAATGGCAAAATGTTTGTTTAAAGGTTGTTGAGGTGTTCACACTACATGACACTATGTAAATGTTCCGCAACAAGGAGGTTACACACTACACAAGCTGACAACAACTCTGTCACCCAACGACTTTATTTGAAAATGGACACTGGGAAGAAATTAGATTAAATTTTGAATTAAATTTAATTAAAATGAAATGAACTCTTTCACACAAAAGTTTAAAATATTCTGGCTGACCTTCCAGAGTTAAAGCGACCATTAGAACGTTTCCCTTTACTGTTTCCATGACGACGAGTCATGCTTGTCACATGACACACCTCGGCCACACTGTATGACAGATGTATCAGATGTATAAAAGAATAGAGTGAGCTTTATAGTTACTAATTTATACAATGTGTATCTGATATTAATAAATGTCAGCAAATTATATTTGAATGGATTGTTACTGCTTCTTCCATAGACATCAGCGTATATTTCATTGGCTGTCTCGTCGCGACACGTGACACCACAGGATATTGAGTCGGCCGACAGCTCCAGATATTTAGCATGCTAGATATTTGTCTGGCTTCAGCGAGGTGTTGGCGACGCGTTAGCGAGCCTCTTGGATGCGTCGTTGAGTAGTTCACACATAAAGATTGATGAGCACTGATCACCCGCTGGTATGCCCACGATCAAAGCCTGACCTGTCGGCGAGTTCGTTAATTTGCAAATTGGGCTTAAAATCCTGTAGTGTAAACTTGGGATTAAAGGCATAGTTCACCCAAAAATTATCCCATGATGTACTCACCTTAGGTTTACATGACTGTGTTCTTTCAGACGAACACAATCGGAGTTAAAAAAAAAAAAAAAAAAAAAAAAAAAAAATATATATATATATACACATACAGTATAATCAAATCAAATGCTGGGAAGAGCAAGGAGATCTATATATATATATATATTGAAGTCCAAAAATGTGCACCCATCCATCATAAAAATTGGCTCCAAGGGGTTAATAAAAGCCTTCTGAAGTGAGAGATGGGTTTTTGTAGGAAAAATATCCATATTTAAATCTTTATAAACTAAAATTACTAGCTTCCGACAGACGGCCTACGCAAATTGCCAAAAGAGTAACCCCTGACCTGACGCATTGATGAACTTGAAAGCGCAGAGGATAGAAAAAACAAAACACAGATCAAAGATTAGAGGTCTAAAATGAGAATTTATTTTAAGGTAAATATCAGAGGATTTCAATATAAGAGAAGAGGAGCTTGAGTTTGTTACACAGCCCTATTTCTTTGAACTGCGAGAGGCGTCTAAGCGTACGCTACTCTCCTACATCCTACGTCATACAATGCTTCAGAAGTTACTCTTTTGGCGCAACTTGCATAGGCTGTCTGCCGGAAGCTATTTATTTTAGTTTATAAAGTTTTAAATATGGATATTTTTCTTACAAAAACCCATCACTTCACTTTAGAAGGCCTTTATTAACGCCCTGGAGCCCTGTGGATATCTTTTATGATGAACAGATGCACTTTTTTGGACTTCAAAAGCTTGGCAGAGCAAGGATATTTTTTTTAATATAACTTGTTAGTGTTCGTCTAGAAAGAAGACAGTCATATAGGCCTACACCTAGGATGGCTTGAGGGTGAGTAAATCATGATATAATTTTCATTTTTGGGTGAACTATCCCTTTAAGGTCTTCCCACCATTACCATGAAATACAGAGTACAGTGGTGTTCATGCAGTGTCATTACAGCTAAGGCAAATGATATGATTTCCAAAGATTGATGATTAAGCTCTAATTGGGTTTCATCCAGCTGATCAGTCTATAAATCAAGAGATCAAACAATGACTCATGCAAAGGAAGAAGCGTTTAGTCATTTGACTCGTTTTTTCACTATTCTTTCTCAGAGCTGCTGCCCACATCTTGTCACCTTAAAAACGAACACCCTTTTTCAGAAATAAAATCTTCCTTATGTGACCTACTCAAAGTGCGAGTGTATTATTAATAATTTGAAATCACACCACATCAAGGGGTTTGCAGGCCCACAGCGGCCGAGCGTCTAAATGTCACTCAATGACTCGAGCAATGAAAATCGCACCATGTGTGAACCGGTTGTAAGAGGAAGTGAATGGCGAGCTGGCAGGGGACGCATCCCATGTTACATCACAAGGCAAGCTGGCACTGAGGTGTCTGTGTTGGGCACTATTCATGGGCACAGGCTGAGGCAGCAGACCCAGCAGGGCCAGGAAGAGCTATATGGAGCAGATGGGAGCGTCCTACAGAGCAACAAGCCTCTGTAAGTCTGAGAGGAGCGCTCCCCACAGTCGGACCACTGCGATAACATCCACTCAATTTATTAGCACGTTTCTCACCAGGTGATGTGTGGTATGGCTGGCAATAACAACTTTCTTTATTTTATTTTTTGCCTATTTGCCAACTTTTAATGACAAAGACAGAATGCTATGGAAGATTATTTCCACCACAGAATAAAAATAAATAAATAATTAAATTAACTGCGACTTTTTATCTCACAATTGACTTTTTTTCTCAGAAGTGCGAGTTTATATCTCACAAAAATAGAAAAACATTAGAATTCCGATACATATACTCACAATTTTTACCTTTTTTTGCAATTGTAACTGTATATATCCCGCAATTCTGACTTTTTCCTCAGAATTGTGAGATATAAACTTGAAATTGCTAGAATTTTTTTTTTTTTTTTTTAAATTCAGAATTGTGAGATAAAAAGTCAAGTGGGTCATTACGTGTCAAATCAACCAAATTTCTGAAACTTCTCCAGCTCAATTTTTTTTTCCTGTAGAAAGACACACACAGACACACAAAAAAGTGATGAAATACGAAATGTTAAATGTGTATATATACGGAGTAATCCACAATTTTCACTTGAGATTTGGAGCCAATTTACAGGGGTGTAAAAATTACTTTATAACGATGGGAGCATCACTATTTTACTTTTACACAGAGATTGGTAGGTCTATTAGTAAAATCTGTTGACTTTAGCAATCTTTGTTTCATTATATGCCAACGGTGACGGTTCAAAAATGGCAAAAAGGCACTTCTTCTGTTTTTTTTGCCTCAAGTTTGCATGCCAGTAACTCAAAAAGTATTAAAGATATCTTAATATCCTTTTAGATACTGGTTCTTAACAAACTTTCCTTTTGGTATCTTCACTTTAAAGGTCCTCAATGGTTTGTACACATTTTCAGTGGTCAAAAACCAAATGTGGGTCACTTTGCATACAGCTGATACTTTATTTTTTAAAAAGGAATATCTGAAGAACAAATAATGTTGAAACTAGAAATGTATCTCGTGTTTTTCAATCAACTCAGTTGCATAGAAACATGTCTGAGTGCCATATATATTCCTTTTGCAAAGTTTGCATGCCCATTTTCAGTGATCGAAAACCAAATGTTTTTCACTTTGCACACAGCTGATACTTATTGTATTTAATGTCTGAAGAATAAATAATGTTTAAACTAGAAATGTATTTTGTTTCCCTCTATTAAAATAATGTACTTACGATAGAGTTACAGTTAGGTTTAGGGTTAGTTGTAATTATGCATAATTTACTGTTATTACTATAGTAAGTACATGCAGTAGCGTGTAACTACGTCACCTTTAAATAAAGTGATACCATTTTTTACATTTTTTATTCTGTGGCAGAGAGAGACACTTTCACTTTTCAGGCAAAATAACCTACTAATGACCTACCTGTTGTCATCTCCTCATATTAGGATAGGAGAAAGTGTTTTAATATCAAAGAAATTAGACACTTCAGCATGAAGACACCTGAGGTAAATCTGCACATTAATGAGCTTACTGATAAATTAGTATGTGGAGATGGACTATGGCTTTGTTCTTTAGCTGCTCTCAGCAGGCTCTCTTATGGGTTTACATCTCAGACAATTTCAAACAGTTATCACACCAGCTAATTTGTCTCAATGACAGCTAAACAAATGCTACAACTCCAACAGGAGAACATTTTCAAGGCAGCATGGGGTAATGTATTTACTAACTCCTTGCTAAACCAACAAAAAAAAAGAGATATTAAAGCTCCAGGCTACACAATTAACCTCTCAGGAGCAACTTTTACACACAAACTCCAACATAATGTATTTAGTTTGGAGTTTAGAGGTGTTAGACCACCACACCTAAATATGCTATAGATTATAACTGCTTCAGGAAAACTGATTTCTCTGAATGCATTTCAATGAAGGCATGAATTAGAAATGCATTTGCACAGATAGTAAGAATGCTGAGCCCATGTTTTACACTAGTACAAGACATCAAAATGATTTTAGTACAATCTCTGGCTACTTTTAGTTGGTTTTTATAACCTTAGGTTGGTGGTTCTCAACCTTTTTGACTCTAAAGTACCCACTGTCCCGATATAAGCTATTTCCAGTATTTCTGCTGTAATTTTGGCAAAGCTGCTTAGTTCACAGTCTACGCAACTACCACTTTGACGCTTCAGAAAGTTTATAAAGAGATCATACTTTTTTCTTTTTTTTTTTAAATCCATATGAATTGAGTGGTTTAGTCTAAATTTTCCGAAGAGACTGGATCACTTTATATGATGAACAGATTGAATTTAGGCATTTATTCACATATAAACATTGATCAGCGAACATAAACAGAAGCTCAGCCATACTTGCTTGACGCAGGAGAACAAACCTCATTGGTTCTTGCGAAAGCTAAAACGTGCCGAGAATGAACCTCATTGGTTCTCACTCTTCAAGCAAGCATGCTTGAACTTCCATTGAATAAAATGTGAAAAAAAAGCCTAAATTCAATCTGCTTATCATATAAAGCGATCGTGTCTCTTCAGAAAATTTGGACTAAACCGCTCAATTCATATGGATTAGTTTTACGATCTCTCTATGAACTTTTTGAAGCATCAAAGTGGTAGTTGAGTAGACTGTCAATGGAGGGACAGACATAAAAAATATCTTAATTTGTGTTCTGAAGATGAATGAAGGTCTTACGAGTTTGGAACGACATGAGAGTGAGTAATTAATGACAGAATTTTCATTTTTGGGTTAGCTAACCCTTTAACAGAAACCGGGAGTACTGACATTAAATGAATTAGCTATGATTCATTTTGTGACTTCAGAAGTGTCAAGAACTGTATGTTCTTCTATTGAAAACAACAGTTATTGAGGGGGAAAATAAATATTTTAGGAATATACTGAAAAATATATTAAATAATTTATTATGGGAGTTGTACTCGCTTTAAACACCTACTAGTTCAACAAAAAATTAACCAGACCTGGCGTTTTTAGTGCGTTTTAAGAAAATGTCTTTAACAATATACTCTACATATACACTTCTGTTTCTGCTGACTTGGTACATTTGTCTCCTATTGTGGTACACTTGAATTCACACATTTTTTTCTCCACAGTATCTGCTGAAAATATGTTCACTCCCTTTGACAAATTCCGAGAGGCCATCATGATGAAAAACTGCCAGGTTCCTTCAGTACGATCATCCATTTACTCTATTACATGTTCATGGCGGTAATGGTTTTAAATGCAGAAGCTCCTTGTCTGACTGATGCACCGCCAGGGGGCAGAGAGTGAAGATAGACTAGTTTAATTTGTGCTAAAAGACTGAGGCCAGACTAATAACAACATTTCTCACTGAACAAGCTGAACGGACTGTAAAATACACTGTTAGGAGTCCTGTTGCTGATAACATTCACCCATCACACAGGAGAATTGTTGAGCTAAAAACCTCTTCAGAGAAAGATTGGGTTAAAACAACAAGTCTGAGCACCACAGCTCAATTTATCAAAGTATGTGTACTAACCGCTAGGTCATGGCTCCAACAGCAACAGCTATTTTAGTAAAAACAGAGTTGGAAAACAGCTTCCAAGTAGGGCTTTACTTTCAATTTGACCTATTTGACCAGACTGTAATGGTCAGCGTACTTTCCTAAGCATACTTTCCTCTGCTGTGTGAGCAACAACAGTTTGGGGGAATGAAAACACTTGAATAAACTGATCAAGGTGGCCAGCACTGCTGCCAGTCTCTATGCAGAGAACATGATGGTGAAAAAACTGGAGTCCATAGTAAACCATAATTCATATTGTTTCTACAATGCCCTGAGCTTTCATTTTCACTGTTTCATGGTTCACTTCATTTTCATGGTGCTCTACTTCCTGATCAACAGATCTCAGTACTTCGATCTAATTATTTTAGGCATGAATGCTAATTTAAGAATGTAAAAATCCATTACATAATTTAATAATTCGTTTCATACACAAAATACATATCTTGATCTGTTATCAGATGTAAATAAGTCCCCAAATCCACATCCCCGTTAAAAGAATAGTTTAATAAAGGAACACCAAAATAAATAAAAATCATCCTATAATTTACTGACCCACCCTCAAGCAATCCTAAGTGTATATGACTTTCTTCTTTCAGCCGAACACAACTGGAGTTATATTAAATAATATCCTGGCTCTTCCCAGCTTTGTAATAGCATTGAATAGTGTCCGAGTTTTTGAAGCTCCAAAAATCGCATCCATCCATCATAAAAGTAATCCATACGACTCCAGTGGGTTAATAAATGTCTTCTAAAGTGAAGTGATATTTTTGTTAGAAAAATATCCATATTTAAAACTTTATAAACTATAATCACTGGCTTTCGGCGATGGCCGTGCGACCGATCACAAAAGAGTCGAGTTCCGGTGGAAGGGTGACCTCTGACCCTACAAATGACGTATAATATAATAGTGTATAAGCTTAGGTGAGAATTGACAATTTCGATATACGAGAAGGGGAGCTATGCCTTATATAGATCGGGTCAAAGGTTACCCTTCCACCGGAACTCGTCTCCCTCGTGAACGTGTGTACGGCCATTGCTGGAAGCCAGTGATTATAGTTAATATAGTTTTAAATATGGATATTTTTTACTTACAAAAGACCATCACTTCGCTTTAGAAAGCATTTATTAACCCACTGGACTGCAAGAAGAGTCTTATACATCTAGGATGGCCTGAGGATAAGCAAATTATGGGATCATTTTCATTTTTGTGTGAACTACTTCTTTATTGGTACCATATCATTTACCGCCCGATTTCAATCAGTGCAGCTTAATATTCCACCATAAACATGTTTGATTATTTCTCCAGGTACATTTGTGTCTTTAACATATTTTAGAAAATCAAAATATGAATCATAAAAGTGGATTAAATGAAATTGAACCATGGCAGATTTCAGAAAAAAGCAATTAAATCATTGTGAGAGCAAACAAAAATCCATTTTGAACACTAATTTCCCTTTCGGCAAGTATGTTTTTCCAAGGCATCTATTTATCCACAGTATACAGGTTGTAGCCGCCTTATTAGTATGTCAATGTATTGTTTTTCCTCCTCTACCAAGGTTTCAAAGCAGACCTATGTCATGCTCCTGGCAAAAGCAAGTCTTAGCAGGTCTTAGCATAAATGAAATTCTAGACGTTGCAGCATTTCTCAAGTCTGGCGCGAGTCCCTTGAGGTTCGTCAGCTGAAATTCAATGTGGCATAGTGAATATCAACACCACAATGAAATCAATGAAATGTTCAACACGGTATGACAAAATGTTACATGGGCCTACCGGTCTAGAAGGAACAGAAGAAAGAGCTAGAAAACGAAGTCACGATGGAAGGCGTATTATGGATCCAGTCAAAGCCTCTACCCGGTTTGAATCATTCCAGGTACTGCAGAGGAGACAGATCAATGGGTTCAAACCCACGTAATCCACGCTGCACGCTGAGTAATGACCAGCCATTCACCTCTCTTGAGAGTGGATGTAGTAAGGACAATAATCACAGGGCACTGGCATCAGCAGGAACCCTTGTTCTAGTAATATCGACTCAACTGTGATTGACAGCGGGAAATCTAAGGCCCTGTTTACACCTTGTATTACCATCCGTCATGGGTGATCCAATCACAAATGTTCAGCTGAGACAGATCGCCTTTGACATATGGTACTAACGTGTCTGAAATGCATCTCCTGTGACCACTTATGACTGGATTTCGAGGAAATCATGACTACATGCATCACTTACTACTTCAGTTTGTTACCTCATATGTACATGATCTGCTGCATGTTGACATTCAGGGTCAACGACATGATACTAATTTTATCTGAATCTATGAAGTGAATTAAAAATACGTTAAAATGCAATTAATACATACAATGACAATGCATTCAATATCAATAGCTGTTTCCATCCAAAGTTGCAAATTTACCTTGTGTGCAAAATTGAGCTGGATATAAACTTTTTAGTAGTTTTCTTCATTAATATTAAAAACTAAAATACATAAAATCGTTTGTTTGCCAAATCAAAGTCATGTGGTCAAAACTGTCACACATAAGTGGCTGTAGAAAGCGCACAACAAAGGAGATGATGAAATACAGAGTCTTTAATAGGAAACTCAGATGAATACGACCACGTTGACACAAACAATAACCGACGAGGACTGAACAAAGCAGGGAGTATAAATACACATAGCAAATGAGGACACTAAACAGGAACAACTGGACAGAGATGAACTAATCAGACATGATGGAACCAACTAAACAGGACATAATTGTGACATTACACCCCCCTTGGAAAGGCGCATGCTCATGCCAAATAATGTCCAACTGAGGAGAGAGGTGGTGCCAACGGTGGGAGGAGCCAGGGTGGAGCTTTGGTTGAAGGGCTGGGCAGAACCCGGGAGCCAATCGATGGCGGTGGAACCAGGGTGAGTGGAGGAACCGGTGAAGCAGAGAGGCTGACGGACCAGGGTGACTCAGAAGGCTTAGAAGCCTGAGGCTGAGCTGCTGGCTTGTGGGACCGAGGCGGTGACTGGGACTCAGCTGCCCGGGGTGACACTGGAGTGGACGAGGATGACAAGGAGGTCGGAGGGAGGTGTAGGCACCGTCGGAATCCTGGAAGTCTGTGGCGGAAGCTTAGCATCGACCGCTGGAGGCCGACCTGGAGTGACGAGAGAGCCCAGCAGAGCTTCAGGGCAGACAGGTTATGGAGGCGAAGAGGGACCACTGAGCCGAAGCGATGGCGATGGGCTGACAGGCCGAGGTGGAGACTTGGGCCTGGAAGCCCAAGGAGCAGCTGGGGACTTGGCCTCATGCCGAGCTGGTGGAGGGGAAGCTCGAGGCGAGGTAGATGAGCCGCACGGAACTAGCGGCGAGGGCAGAGTCAAGGAACTTGATGACACCAGCGGTGCAAACTGATTCAGTGGACTGGCCATAACCAGCGGGGGAGATGGGGCCAGGAAATCAGGCAGGAACATTGGCAGAAGAAGATCATCTCTGGACGGGAACGACATGGAAGACGAAGACTAAAGGGTGAGGACTTGGGTGGGAACTGGATCTGCTGACCACACATGCGTTGACTTTAGGGCTTTGATGTCATCTGGCTCTGGTTCCGAAATGACCTCAGTGGGTGTCTCGGGCTCGCTGACTGTGAGGGAGAGGCCGCCATTCCGGAGCATCCAGGCCAAATACCCCAGAGACTTTCTGTTTTTAGGGAGGCGGAGGAGATGCATCACTGGTGGTGCATCTGGTTGGTTGTATTTTAGGAACTTGGTTGTATTTTAACTCATTTTTGAGGGTCAGTTATTCTGTCACACATAAGTGGCTGTAGAAAGTGCATGACGAAGTAGATGATACAGTTTTTAATAGCAAACTCAGATGAATACGACCACGTTGACAATAACCAACGAGGACTGAACAAAGCAGGGAGTATAAATACACATAGCAAATGAGGACACTAAACAGAAACAGCAGGACGGATTAACTAATCAGACACCATAGCAAATAATGAAAACTAATACAGACATGACAGAACCAACTAAACAGGATATAATTGTGACACAAACGAATATACAGAAAAATCTAAACAAAACAGGAAATTATAGCATTTAGCGAGAACCCCATGCAAACCCTGTAGTATATCTCAGTCAGTAAGTCACTTAAAATATCAAATTTTTTTATGACCAGGCAGTATTAGTTCAGGTTGTAAAACATGGTACAACTCCCGCTGCCCCCCAGAAAATGTATAATTCTTAAATTAAAAAAATAATTCTTAAAATGAATAATTCACAATATTTGTATACTTTTTTTTTTTTTTTTAATTACTACTTTTACTTGGTTACACCACATGACATTAAATTAAAACATTCTTGAAAATGGTATACAAGTTTTTTCTAAATTGAATAAGTACTTTTCTGAGAACTTGCCAAACTAGATTTTTTAGAAGATTTTATTTTACAGTGTCTTTGTTACATACTACATGTAATTACTAGTAATACCAGTAAATTTAGCATAATTACAAGCAAATAATCCTAAACCAAACTCTAACCCTATAGTAAGTATGTGCTGTTAATTATATATTACTGAGTATTTATTAGTGTAATTACACTGTAGCGAGTACACATTAAAATAATGTGTAACCAGAATTTTCATTTTCTTTATCTTGGAAACTCTTATTTGTCATTGATCTATCAAACAAACTGGTGAAAGTTCTGTTCTTGTGCATTTAGAATTTAACAATAATTTGTGTTCATTTTCATATTCTTATACAACCATGAGTAACCAGCAAAAAGTAAAACCCTTGTTATAGCAGAATGGTTGATTGTGTTTGATAGAGTCCTTTGATATTGTTAGGGATGGACTTGCATTAACATTACCTCTAAATGAGGTTTGACTGATTGAATCCAGTTTAAAACTAAAACGGATGCTAATACCAGGTGTAAATGGGGTCTCTGCCTCTTAGATTCACAAAGATCGCCAAGCCTAAATGTTGTGCAGGCCCTAATCTTCCCAACCAACCACAGGACAAATCATGTGTGCTTGTAACTAACATCCCATTGGAAATCAATGACAGGCACTTAAGCCTGACTGCTTCACTGAAGTGGACAAGAAACAAGCCTCATCTTCCTCACCCACTTAATCACACACACGCTCAAGACTCGACTGTCGGCAGTGGCCCGAGTCGACATCAGAACCTCCCTTGACCAGGAGTTCAGTCAGTAGACTTCAGGGCTTAGTGATCAGAGCGCTCGGCCTTTACATGTAGCTTTGTCATAGCCAGCTGGTGGCTTGCTGACTGATGTAGGCTGAGTAATCATTGGCACTCAAGTGCATTCTGGGTTCAGTCAGTCACTAACAGAAGCGAGTGGGTGGTGAGTTGATGCAGTGCAGACACAGCAGGATCTGCGATTGTGACGACTCCCATGCAAGCTCCATTACTCAACTGTGAGCACTGCATGATGGGGAAATTCCTGCACCAAGGAAAGGTGGAAGAAAAGCTGGAGACTAACACTCATGCTGTCTTGAAAACACCCTGCCTAAAAGTTGCACAAAACTGCTTCCACTTTGGAGTTGCCCAACAATTGCAAATGAACAGTATGTCTGGATATGGGATATCAGAAAGCCAAATAATTAAAATTATAGCCATCAAGGATGTACATAATTTACATATTCGAACATTCTACACTCAACATTGCACAAAAAGTGCAAGGTTTATAGTGGGGGAAAAAAGGTCCTTTAGATTGTTAAATTGTTCTTTACACTAAAACAAAATGGTTCCTTTATAGCGCACTGATAAAAGCAAATGGTGAAACAGAACCATGTTGCTTACGAAACATTAATGGAAGGCTCTGCATTAGGACCATGTAATTGGATATCAATGATAATTTCCAATATGTACTACCTAAATGATTAGATATCATTCTATCTTTTATTAATTTAGTGAACAAGAGTGTAGAGAAAGTTCTAGGCAAGGTATTTAAATATATATATATATATATATATATATATATATATATATATATATATATATATATATATATATATATCGGATACAATAAAATATGTACAATTGTCCTTTCAGAGCAAACACATTAAAAGGGGTCCTTGTTTATGATTTCACTTTTTTAACTTTAGCTAGTGTGTAATGTTGCTGTTTGAGCATAAACAACATCTGCAAAGTTACGACACTCAAAATTCAAAGCAATGGGAGATATTTTCTTTTACTGAAATCGCTTTTTAGGACTACAACAAACAACTGGTAGGGACTACAACAAGCTTCTTCCCGGGTTTTGACATCACAAACACCAAAATTTACATAAACCCTGCCCCCGAGAACACGCAACAAAGGGTGAGTCCAGGGGCCTGTACCATGAAGCCCGATTAGCTGGCTAGCCAGGTAAGTTTCAGATTAGTTTGCGCCAATCCTGGGTTTTAGGCACCATGAAAGTGACTTGGCTTTTAGCGGTGTTCATCACCATAGTAACTTACGCTCCACAGCTAACCTGCTCCAGGGCAGGTTATGTTCTGGTTTAGAGATCTCAAACTGAAATTGGGCCAATCAGATGTGAGCAAACTGACACTGACACATCCAACGCAATAAAGTCACTCCCCCAGTTTCTCTTCCTCCAAATTAAAGATTAACAATAAAATTGTCTGGCTTTAATGATACTTAGAATTATTTTATGATTTATATAATTACTATATGATATATATTATTATTAATTCATTACACACAAGCGATTTTAGTTTAGTTTTATTATTAAGCATTTAGTTTTAATGAATATTAATATATACAGATCATATGTAATATAAATAAGCTGTAAATAAACTTTAAATATGATGTGAACTTACATGTTTGAGTCTCTGTCCTCTTTCATGAACAAGTATTGTCAGTGTAAATGAGTTTAAATACTTAATTTTCTTAACCTTCAGCAAAAGAGTTTTGAATCGCGCTGGCTGTCTTGTGAGAAGTGAATCGTAGTTTCTCTCTGTTGCAAGGCATGTGATTGGCTGTTCACTACTGATGTTACGCAGTCATGTGCACGTGCTCCACAAACTCAGGATCAAAGCCTGAGTTGACAAAGAAAGCTGATGATAAGCATCACGGTACCAACAAAGCCAGATTGGAGTGGTTTGGTTTAGTCAACTCAAAACTAATCCTATAACCCTGAGTTTGTTCAACTACCATTATGGTACAGGCCCCAGGTTGGGCTGCTTTAGAGAAGAGGAAGAGTTGTTGTAGTAGAGTGTTGTTACTATGCCGTCATTTTACACCAGACTGCTTCACAAACGAGGGTCAATTCAATGCTAGATTTGCACAAAATATTAACATGACGGCACATGCTAGTCGATGAGTTTAATCAACTCCACAGCAACTACATAAATGTATCCACTAATCATTCAGAAACGTCCAGTTTCATTCTAAAAGTTGTAACTTCTTCCTGAGTCTCTTCATCAGTGTCGACTCCGGTTTGAACAATGTAAGGCTGAACACCATTAATGACAATCCTCATTTTGTGTGCGTGAGATTCTCCAGCTTTGTTGTTGTTGAGCAACCGAAGCACGAGCTGTTAACACTCTGCCCTCTTTTGGAAAGTGGGCCGGAAGCAGCTCATTTGCATTGAAAGGGACACACAAAAATGGCGTGTTTTTGCTCACACCCAAATAGGGGCAAATTTGACAAGCTATAATAAATGATCTGTGGGGTATTTTGAGCTGAAACTTCACAGACACATTCCAGGGACACCAGAGACTTATATTACATCTTTTGAAAGGGGCATAATAGATCCCCTTTAATATCAATGTATATTTAGAATATAAATAAGAATATATCAATAATATATATTTTGCAACATAATACTGTATAGCCCTATAATGCAAGCACAATGTCTCCCATGAGCTTTTCTTTGAAACTTTTTTCATTGCACTTTTTTCATAGCTCAGTGACTATAAAGATGTCAAGTGAAGAGAGAATATGAAAGTTGAAAGAAAGCATTAATGTTGCTGACACTGCAAATATATAAGTAGTCCTCAGGGATGGGAGAAAATGAACTGAACGAACAGGACAGAAAATATTGCCAGTGCAATGAGTACAACTGTAGAATGAACCCTTAAGGTGACAAATGGTGGCATTTAATAAAAGTGTAAAAAATGAACAGTGTATAAATTAGTGTGGTGCAGTGAATTAATGCCATAACAATTTTGATTAACACTTTACAATAAGGTCTCAATTGTTAATGCATTAGCTAAAATGAACTAACTATATAGTTTACAACATTTATTAATCTTTGTTAATGTTAGTTAATAATAAAAAATAAAAATTGTTCACTGTTTGTGTTAGTTCAAAGCACATTAACTTAAAATTTAAAAAAAGAAAGAAAAAGAACAGAAAAAAACATAAAAGGTGTCCTCACCTGTCGTTGAGAAGTTTTGTTTCTCATTAAGAAAGAGATCGACAGAGATTTTCAAGTGAAGAGAGAAAAAGACTCTTCTCTATTTCTCGATGATATATGTTGCTAGGGAAGAATGACAATCGGTAGACAAAAGTGAGTAACAAAGTACACTAACAAGCTGTCTGGATCTCTACAACATCTACAATGAAAACTGCATGTCATCAACATGAAAACAAGAATCATCTAACAAGACAGCCTTGCAAAAACAGCACTGATCTCTAAAAGAAATCTTTTGACACTACTGTTTTTTTAAGCACACCATGTGCACGGACCTGCGCATCAATGGATGCGGTTTTGAAAAGATGAAAATTGAAGAACATTATCCAGGTGACAAACCAACACACACTCAAAAAAAAAAAAAAAAAAATACATCTGGCTTGCTTCTCTTTAGATTCAACTGGACATGTTTCCAGTGGTTTCATTGCATGAAATTGTCATTTAAACCGAGACGTATGAAAGTAACTCGAATGGCTTCTTAGAGAAGTCACATGAAAAACTGCTGGAGGTTCAGTAGATGTTGTCAAGTTGGATGAAAGTCCATTTAGGATCATAAAAAGCATGGTTTTTATGCTAAGTTGGCCTTCATCTGCGAAATAAGCCAAGCTGCATATTTTACAGAACTGATGAAAGAGCTATGAGGGACATAACTGTATAGGTACATGAAGATCAGATATGGCATGTAATCATCCAACATCTGTATCGTGGGGCATAATTTAGAACAGGGGTGTCCAATCCTGGTCCTGGAGAGCTACCACCCTGCATATTACTCCAGCCCGAAACAAACACACCTGAACCCACTAATCATGGTGTTCGGGGGCTGCTTGATAATTACAGAGGTTGGAACTGAAATCTGCAGGACAGTAGCCCTCCAGGACCAGGGTTGGACACCCCTGATTTAGACATATGCACACATAGAGTAGCAGTCAATAGCTGGACATTCTTCTTTCTCAAATATTTCTCAATATTGTAAAGACTTTTGGCTTATGCATACATGATAGACTTTTTAGATAAATATAGGTAAATAAACATTATATTTTCTATAAATATGCACTACCGTTTGAGGTCGGTACGATTTTTAAAAATATTTTACTGCATTTAAAAAAAAAAAAAGTTTTTTTTTTAGGATTATTTGATGAATAGAACGTTCACACTGTAAAACATTATTTTCATGATTTTTTTACTCACATTTTTTTTTCTTTTGTCAAATGAATAATTAATGTGGTTCAGATAAGTTTTTTTTTTCTTTTTTCTGTTGATTAAACCAATCGCCTTTATTGTATTAACTCAAAATTTTAAGGCAACCAGGTAACTTAAACCAACAATTATTTGTTATAGTATATATACATGCCTTCAAAAATGAAAACAGCTCAAAAACACATATAAACAAGTATTGTTTTAAGTTCAATAGTGTTACACTTTGTATTTATAATATCTTGATGTATTTATTTGTGTACTGTTATTCTACAGTTTCCCCTGTGCTCCGTTATAAAATATGCAGTTTTCAGAAAACGAATTTATTACCATCAATCTTGGCTAAACTTTTTAAACCTAACATTTTTAGTTTATGCAACTTTTGGACTCCATCTCCTCTTGCTTATTTATCATCTTATGACATTATACAAATAACTTTGTATTTCATTTAAAACTAGATATATAAACACAAACAAATAAAAACATTAAATAATCCTAGGCCAGCATTATCCGCTGTCATTTCTCCCTCTGTTAACTGGGCTCCAAAATTGAGAGATCAACTCAATCAGATGACACGATTTCACAGTCTGTTGTCTTGACCTGCCACTTGCTGGTGACCTTTCCACTCAAAGCTATAGGGCCATCTGCAAACAGGACACGTCTGTGACCTTCTCCAATAGCGCTGAGGAGCAGACACCCTTTAAATCCAACCTCATCTTCAACCCCCCCCAACCCCGCTGAGCACAACATCTCGCCACAATCATGTGTTATGAGCACAACATCGATCTCCGCGGGTCAAAGACAGACCCGTTCTTCATGCATCAGAGACTGAAAAAGCAAGAGAAACATGCTCCTCTGAGGAGACGGAGAAGGCAGCTTGTGTTTTCATAAAGCTGATGGTGATGGTTTGATTGGTTATCTGCAGAGAATAAGCCTTCGATTTAAAAAAATAAATAAATAAATAATAATAAAAAAAAAACACAATTCAAGCTAAAACTTTGGCAATGTTATGCTGAAAACCCCCAAAACACAAGAACTGCAAAGATAACAAAAAAAAATCACCATATTTAAATCATTATTTCACTCAAGAAAGACATTTCAGTCATATACTCACTGATCAGAAACACAAAAGGAGATTATTAGTTTCTCTAAATGCTCCAATAAGTCGCATAAAGGTGTGGTAACATCAGCTAAAAGGCCTTGCCCATGGACCCTTTTCACAGACGACTTCCCTAGTGAAAAAACAATATAGTAATATGTATTTGAAATATATTTATCTTGTGCTAAGTATACTACAAATACATATGTATCTGCTAAATAAAAATGCCCTGCATTGTACTTCTGGTTTTCCAAACCTGTATACTTAAAGTCTGCTAAATTGGAACAACTAATTTTTTTTGTACTTTAATTGTGTGGAAGTTTTGCTGAGGTCCAACTAAAGATATACTGAAGTATATTTGATTGTGCTAAAGTGAAACTATTCCAAGAAATATCTTGACTGATATTATACAAAGATCACACAATCCTTATTAATAGTGATATTAAAACACATTTAGGCATAATATTAATATATGTGCATTGTGCAGTAAAGAAACACTCCAAATAAGGTTTAATTAATTATAATTTTATGAGTAAATCTTAAGTGATAGGTCAATAAATATCTTAATGGATTTGAAGTATACTAATATATTTTGGTATAGTTTTTTGTTGTTGTTGTTGCTGTTTTGTTTGGTTTTACTAGGGTTGTTATCAACATATTTAAATTTTTATTTAAATTTATTTTTTATGAATATATATTTATAACCAGTGTTGGGGAAAGTTACCTTTAAAAGTAATACATTACAAAATTACGTTAAATGTACTAATTGCATTACTTAGTTACTTTTTATGGCAAGTAATGTGTTGTGTTACGTTACTTTTGCGTTACTTTTTCTCATCTGAGCTGGGCTTGCTTGTTTGTTTTTTAATAACAAAAAAGTTATTCTATTTTTAGCAAATGTAAAGGTCCTTTCACACCATAAGTGAAATGAAAAAGCCTCAGGCTGAAGGAAATGCAAATTCACACCTGTACAGTAGAGGGCGCAACTCAAACAAGAAAGTTCAGCACTCTTCAACAATAAAAACAAAAAAAATGAAACAAAATTCACGATTTCTCTCAACATATGGACAGGATAGCTGTCAGTCAATAAATGGGAAATCAAAGTAACTTATAATATTATGTTGTAAATTCAAAAGTAATGGATTACTAGTTACTTGGAAAAAGTAATCTGATTACGTAACTCGCATTACTTGTAATGCGTTACCCCCAACACTGTTCATAATGCTATATTTTGTTTTAGATTACCTCAGCAGTAAATTACAAAACAAGCTAATTAACATTGTGAAGGTGTTTCTAATACAACGGCTAAGGGAGTGATGGCAAATTTCACACCATTTTCTCTTCTGACTACTGTAATCAATCACTCTAAATATGTTTTCCCTCTTTTGGAAAGTCATAGAAACACTATCATGTGTTTTTTTTTTTCCTTTTGCTGATGGAGCAAATGGGAATACAATCTGCTGACATCTCCCGTTCACCACTGTAGAAGTTTGCCCAACTGTGGCGACTTGCGCTTCTGATAACCTTGTAAATGTGAAAGTGTCAATAGTATAACGGATGCTTGAAGCACAGCTCTTCCAATAGGGATTCACAATATTTTAAATGATTTTGTCACCAACACTAGTTTACAACCCATTAAAGACATAATGGACACACTCATAAAACAAGTACCAACAGTTATCAGTGTCCTAATTCAACAGAGCTTTATAGAGCTTCATTTTACATTATATACATGTTCAACCCTGCTGAATCAGAAAAAAAGCATTCAATTTACTGATGGCAGTCATAACATAACCTCTCATAACATCTCCAGCAGTGACTCACAGAGAATTTAACACATCACAGTGACATTCATTTGAGATGTGACTTACTTCACACTTTAATTTTAGAACAAGGATCTTCAAACATCCACTCTTCACAAGACAATGATTCCCTTAACCAGCATTTCACAGACAAAGTGGACATTATTGGAAGCTCTATTGGAGGCTCTCTACCTTAGATCTGCAGCCAAATCCATGGGTTGATCTGATGGGTTTCTGATATGAACAAAGCTCTGAAAAGATGCCAGAAAACTAAAGGCTCCAGGAAGCTGAAGGATCATGGCTTCATTTTACATCAAATAGCTAACATGTTAAACAGATTAAAACACAATTTGTGGATTCGCAATTAACCGTCCGCGAAGACCCGCCCCCTTTAGTTACTGTTGGTATGTCCGACAAGCCATGGTGTTCTCATGCAGTGAAAAATACAATACGGAGCAAAGAGGAAGCTGACAACGTGTCGACAGACAGGTTACTTTTGATATGAAACAAAGTTTTGTAATTTTTAAAGAAATATAAACAATAAATACTATTTTGTGGCTCTTTAATGTGTCATGACAGATCGCTGTAGCGCCTCAGATCAAGCGGCTCATGAACCGATCCTCTCTTAATTTAAATTAATCACGTCTTGTTCAAATAAACAAGAATGAACCACATTTCAATCACAGAAAGATGTCAGTACACATCATTTTTCAAGTTCAAGTCCACCAACGTTAATCTACTAACTCCCCTGACTGCTTTGTAGGACAAAACGGCGGTTTTGGCGTTATGACTGGTTAGATTGACTGTCAATCAAACTCCTGGCAAAGGGTCAATTGTCTGCTTATTAGCAAAAGTGCAATCTAATTGATAGAGGTTTTAGCTTAAAATGGTAAAAATGGAAGCTAGTCAACATAAAGGCCATGACACACCAAACCAAAGGTCTGCCAACGTCTGGCTGTCATTGAGTGTCTGTCGAGCTAGTTTTTGCGATGTGTACAGTGGCTGTAGTCTGTCTTGTTTTTGTGGTGTGTTCCACATGTCGGCGGGAGTTTTAGTTGATTCAGCATGTTGAACCGGCGTCAGGCCGTCAGTGAGAGAGAGAGCTCTGTCAAGACAGCACAAGAAGGCTGTTCTAATTTTACATGATCATCTTACCTGATCATTCCACTACGCAAATATTTTCATAACCGCCTAGAATTAAAAAAGCGATCAGCATGATTTATATTCAAAATGGTAAGCAGCAAGAGCTGCTTTGTTTATGGCTTGTATATCTGCAGTCCTAGATTCAGTTTCCCTTTTTGAATGACGAATACAGACACTCTGATATAGACAATTATTTCCTTACACAGAGGCGGAGAACACACATGTTAGTTGGCAGTCAGCTATAGTCTCTGCGGTGTGCTCAAGCACAGCTTGGCTCAGATGCAAGTGACTAGGGCTGAAAGATTTTGGAATTTGCGTTTGTTTTTTAACCAATATTGCGATTACGATTAATATGCGTTTTTAAGCTTTTAATCTAATGTATTATTCAACAAAGACACGCAATAAATCATTGTATAGTAGGGGTAGGAATCTTTAGGCACCTTATGATTTTGCTTCCGATTCTGGGAGTCACGATCCGATTCCAAAACAATTCTTGAACTACTTTTTTTTCTTATTAATTAATCTTATTATTAAAACCTAAAATCTTGTTTTATTTAATTACATATATAATTATAAACACTTTTTAAAATAATTACACAAAAAAAAATAAAAAATAAAAAATAAAACAATTGCATGTTAAGTATTTTAAATATATAAATTAATATAATCAGTATTATACATAATATGCCGGTCTCCTGTGCTGTTGACATAGTGAACGCAGTGCAGAGCTTCAGTGTTCTACAGCAGAGCGCTGACTCACTATTGGCCAGTTCCTGTGTCATGAGTCGGCCAATACTGAGCCGCTGCACTGCGTTCACTGCATCAGCTGTGTAGGAGACTGACATAGAAGAGAAGAAATTGTTGAATAAAGTCATTATTTTTGTTTTGGCGCACAAAAAGTATTCTTGTTGCTTCATAACATTAAGGTTGAACCACTGTAGTCACGTTGACTATTTTAACAATGTCTTTACTACTTCTCTGGCCCTTGAATGTGGTAATTATGTTGCTTTCTATGGGGGATTAAAAAATAAAAAATAAAAAAATAAAAAAACCTTGGCTTTCATCAAAAATATCTTAATTAATCTTAAAAAATATCTAAATTCTGAAGATGAACGAAAGTCTTCTGTGTTTGGGACGATATGAGGGTGAGTAACTGATGACAGAAATTTCATTTTTGGGTGAACCCTTTAACTTCAAATTTGAAACACAAATTGGCCACAATAATTTTCTAGCAAAATTTTCTAATTTTCTAGCAAAAAAAAAAAAAAAAAAAGTCCAAATTATTTTGCAAAACATATTTTGTATTAATTTTTTTTACACAATTTTTTTTTTTTATGCACACAAAAAAAAATTATACACACAAAAGTGGTGTTATTTGTAACATGTAAAAATAAATTAACGTGTAAATAAAATAGCTCGCTAAAAAAGCAGCAGTGGGAAAACAGTGAACACAGGTCTGAAAATCTGACACCGTCCCATTAAACCACATCATAACTAACTAAATGGTAGGATACCAACCAATATAAACGGCATATATTTTGTTTACATTGTTTGTGTGAGGAATTTCATTGAGATTAATCTGCTCGACTCATGATCAAGCTCTAGCTAGCCTGCAATTTATAATCAAACTGACAACTCATTACTTATAACGACAAGCCACACGTCAAATAATAACAGCCGACAAATGATCACACTGACAGTAATTCTCACTTCATATCTAACAAATGCAGAATAAATGTGTGCAAATCAACACATGAAACTACTGAACAACCCCTCACTCACCTCTGTCTGGACTGCGCGTGCTGTTTTTGAGACGCCTGCTGATGTGCCTGATCAATATAAACACCAAATCTCATAGCATATATTAATTTATAAAACATTACGTGTACTAAATTACCTTAAGATATTTTAAATATAAAATAATTCATCAATTAAACTTGAAAATGAGCTTGGACCGTATATTTTAACACCGGAGAGAATGTATGTACTCAGGCGCGCCTCGTTTAGCTGTTCTTGGGTCCTTGCGTCAAACTGACAGCTTTGTTTCCATCATGGCGGCGTCCAGCAGAGAGCATGTACTATCACTCTACAGACTGCTTTTGAAAGAGAGCAAGCAATTCCCCTCGTATAACTACAGGTAATCACACGAATTTACCTGTATTTATCAGCAGCACAACCTCGTGTCATGTATGCAATAGTCTCTGTGGCCTGTACAGGAAGATGCTGTCCGATTTTTTTGAATAATATTCAACTCAATACATTCATACAAGATATGATTTTTTATATACTGTATATCAAATGTAAATGTATGTCCATTATTCTTCATTTTACTGGTTAAATAAATATTAGCCTGCATAAAAAATAGAGACCAAATACAATTTTATTTTGTATTTTTAGCAATATAAAATAATAATTAAAAGCAGTAACAATTTAAGCAATATATAATATTTGTGAACTAATGTTCAGCTTTTCTTTTTAATAGTCAACTCATTTTCAGCAGTCATCAAGCTTGTACACACTGGTCACAGACACGAAGATGTACCTTTAATTTCACAAAGCTGATTGCTCACTAAAAACCCCCACAGTCATGTTTTCAGGACATTTACAGTTTGATTTAGTTTTGACGTGACATAACGTGGTGAAATGGCTGAGTTGTTTACTTACTTTTAATTAGTCTTCCCCTTAATGCCATCATCTTCATTCAGACTGTGAATGTGAAAACGCACAAAAACAAGAGGCGGGATTTATTGCGTGAACTAGTCATATCCAGTCATAACCGATCATATCTAGTGATCGACCGATATTGATTTTTTTAGAACCAATACCGATAATCTTTGTGTTTATGTGCCCGATAACCGATATGCAGAACCAATAATTATTTACTGTTATACTTCTGTTTTTGACACGATTACAACACCACAAACCATTTTTATTTAAAACAACTCCCTCCTTGCATAGAAAACAAAACAAATCTTATTTATACACCAATAAATTTTGTTAATTTTAATCTTCATATTACAAAAATAATTGTATTTATAAAAAGCATCAGCAGTAACATTAATGTTAACAATAGCAAAATAAATGTAGAATGTCTAATGTTTTCAAATGGAGAAAGTAAATTAAAGACAGGAGTCATCAACTTTGCAGAAATATAATACTTCATTTTAAAGTACAGTTTTAGTAGATTTATAAGCTGTTTAATAGGCTAAAGAGAGAAGAATAATTAGCTGGATAATGTTAAATAACTGAATAATATTCTCTGGAATATTGGAATATAACAAACAAAACATTGTATTTTATTGCATTTCTCAACTGGTATGTTATATCAGAATTATTAATAATGTTTTTGTCATTATAGATTATGAAATATCTGCTGACAAAGCGCTGTTTATCTATGCATTTACACAGAACTATACTCAAACTGCGATCGCTCGCGAAGATAATAAATAATTCATTTCCAGAGAGTTGTGTTTACTTGGATGTTTATTAGCGAATTAATGGTTATATAGTAAATGTTTATATAATTACGGTGTTTTAAACAAGTAAATCTTGTTAAAAGTTGCATGCGGTGGCCGTGGAGCATTTCCTGAACATCAACCCGCTGAGTGAACTGCAAAATGCAGACGACTTCACGAGATTAATGATGAACATAGACAACAGAGAGAGAATTAAATTCAGCGCTTTTATTTCCAACATTTGCTCATTCATGGCTGTATTATTTAATTCATGCAAAGTTACATGTTTATTGTGACAGGACTTGACGGATTATCTTACGTGACTTTGTGAGCTTGACTCTTATTTCGATAGAGACAAGCTGCATAAACTGGCTACATTTCAGGCATTTATGTAACACATCCAATTTGTGCATTAATAGCTGTTATGTTAAATAAAGTTTACTAATTACAGCAAAGCAGGTAAGTATACTTCACCTGTTCACGTTGTCTCCCCTCCCCTCAGATGCGCTGTAATGGCGATCCTGCGCGCAATTCTTAAAACACCCACAAGTTGGCAGCGTTTATCGGTAAATCCGATATTACAAAACCGATATCCGATATATGGTAAAATGCTTAAATATCGGGGGGAAATGTCTGTAAATCGATATATCGGTCGATCTTTAATCATATCCAATCAAAGCACTGCCTCCTTTCGCCCATTCATGCTCAATTACCCCCACTAAACCCAGCGCACACATTAGGGTGTCTGTTTTAACTCAATGAGGACAGAGGAGGCAAGCCTCCTGCTGTAACTTCACCTGCGGGTGTCGCTGTTGGACACTGTTACTTTAAAAAAATAAGTGACTTTTACATTTTTAAATGTCACATTTTGTCATATTTTGTAATTTTTCTTGGAGGAAATGCCCTTAATGACAACAGTGTTTTGAGGGCCTAAAAACGCAAACTTTTAAAAACGGGTTTTTGTCTCAGTGTTAACTTGACACAGAGCTGGGTAGATTACTTACAAATTGTAATCAGTTACTGATTCCAAATTGACAAAAATTGTAGTTAGTAACATAATCAGTTACATTACACATTTAAGGTAATGTAATCTTTTTGATTACTTTTAGATTACTTTTGACTAAACTCATTTATCACATTGATTTGAATAGGACAGTCATCATACTGGACTATATTGATTTAAAAATACAAAGAAAAAGAAAATATAATCCCTTATAATCATATTACCTCGTTTGTAGTCACGTGACTCTGCCCGTCCAGTCAGCGGCATGGAAGCAACACAGAGGCGAACTCGAATGCTGAGTCAACACTTCCTGCGATGTGACTATCGTGGATGCAAATATCGATGTTAAAACAATACATTGTGCAGCCCTGCATACCATAAGTATAGGCCAAAGGTGTCAAACTCTGCTCCTGGAGGTCCACAGTTCTGCAGAGTTCTGCTCCAACCCTAATTAGACACCTGAACAAGCTAATCAGGGTTAATTGAAAAACGCAGTCAAGTGTGTTGCTGAACTCTGGCCCTCCAGGAGCAGAGAAGGCTGTACAACATTGATGAGTCTTTTTGTCTAAGGTTAACTGTGTTGATCAAGGACACGATGGGTGATGAATCAGCTCTTTCAGGGTTTGAACCTCTTTCGTTTACCAGCCCAGACCTTTAACCACTTGCGTCACCACTCCCATCACTTTTACTGTACCCTATTTTTAAAAATAGTATATGAAACAGTATGTAATGATACATTATTTAAATAGTAATATGCTACATTATCATGACCTTGTTACAAATAATGTAGCGTTACCTAAAATTGTAACATTTTTTAAAAATTGTAATGTAGTTTTTATTATTATTATTATTATTTTTTAGTTTGTCTAAAAAAACTTTTAGTCAGCTTGATTAATCAGTAAAGAAAGTGTTGAGAAATGTCATATTACTTTTGGTTCTTATGTCACAGTGGTAATGAAAGGTCAAGTACATTGCATTGTGGGATACAGAAACTCACACAGTGTGCTCTGTTGTATGCAGCTGCACATTTTGGCAAATGTAGCACTGTAGGTAAGCCAGATATTGAATGCATACAGTGCACAGGCGACATACTGCAGAAATAGCATGGGTAGTTTGATAGTGTGTCATTCTCACTTTATATGGGAAAATCAAGCCATAATATCATTACAATTGTTCAGATATTCTATCATCATGGTGCATGTATATTACAAATAGCTATAAAAGGCTTAAAGCGTTCACAGAATAACAAGCTGACAGGCAAAGGATAATAATCTTCCACCCACTCAGTTTCCATAGAGCTTTGATTCTCCCTCTAAAGTCTGCCAGTGTTCACATGTTAACAGTCTTACAGCTCTTACTTTTGTAATCCTTTCAGTTTGCCTGCATACAAATATTAATATTAATACAATTCATTAATACCTCATGGATGAAACAGGTAGAGTGGGTTTGTGTATCTCTTATAAAGATCTTCTTGAATAAATTCATGATTGAAAGTTACACGGGACCTCATTTACGAAGGACAAATTTCTTAGTAAATGTATCTACCATATGAGTTATGTATATACTGTACATTGACTGATATTGGATATTGGATATTGTGCATGTTGTAATGGTCACTTAAAGGGATAGTTTACCCAAAAATTACTCACCCAATCATTTTTTTTGGGAGTGAACTATCCCTTTAAAGTTAATCTTTACAAAACACGAATGATTTAATAACACTGTTAAATGTGCTGTACATTATAATTTTGTAATGCCTAAATTTTTAATTATTATTCTGACATCTGAATTTCATTTTCATTTCATTTCACTTTTTATTTATACCAGTATGAACTGCAGACCAAAGTTCTGTACAATCAAGAGACACAACCAATACATAAAAAAACACACAACCTAAAACAACACACAACCTACTAAAACAACAGATACTAGCCCACCCTCTAAAAGGCTAAACCAAAAAAGTAGTTTTTGACATCACCTTTAAAAGCATTTAAAGATGTGACCTCTCTAAGTTCCTGAGGAAGACTATTCCGGAGCCTCGGACCCGCAACCTCAAAGGCCTGATCCCCTTTTGACTTTAAATGAGTTTGAGGGACAGTAAGTAATAACTTATTAGTTGATCTTAAAGGCCTAGGTGCTTGGGGAAGAGCAATGAGCTCAAAATAAGACACATAAGCAGGAGCCATCCCATGCACTGCTTTAAAAACATAAAACAATTTTATATTTTATCACATAGTCCACTGGAAGCCACTTGAGAGAAGCCAAAATAGGAGAGATATGATGACTTTTCTTAGCACCCACTAACAGCCTAGCCGCCACATTCTGAACTAATTGCAAATGTGAAATAGTGGTCTGGCAGGACCCCACACAGAACAAATTGCAATAGTCCAGACGAAACAAAACAAAGACATTAATATCCTTCTCTAAATCTTTTCTCGACAGAATAGGCTTTAATCGAACAATAGACCTAATCTGGAAGAAACTTAAATTACAGCTCTGGGTCAAACACAACACCTAGTTCCTTATGTGGTCATGGCAATAGTCGGACCATGAACCTAAATATGTGGACATGTCTAAGCATCCTCTGGCGGGGCCAAACAGCATAATTTCAGTTTTACAATCTGGTTCAGCTCTTAACCTCCTCTAGGCAAGCAAAGAATAAATTAGAGCCATAGTTCTCTCCAACTCCAAACATGGGTCATTGATGAATAAGGTTTTTAAAAGTGTAAAAAAAACATTATAGAGATATCATTAATTTTGAAGTTTTATTAAGTGTTAACAATGAGATTATGTGGCTTTTATAATCAGTTAACACTGCTTTTGTCATTTTTTATAAGATGGACATTTTGTCACGAAAAAAGTCATTCGGTTTAACCAAAATTTTGGTTTTACTGAATGACGATATTTTCAAACAACGCTAACAGGCTGATATCTAGCTAGTTAGCTTGGTAGTTAGCTTGCAAAAGGACAGCTAAACATTTTATATGTAGTACAAGTTTTTAAAATATTACAACATTTTCCATGTTTTATAGTGGTTGTACCGAATGACTTGATGTTTCGGGACATGCGTATGATCAAGTGAAAACATGAATTTTTCAAATAGTTAAGAGAGAGTTAGTTACTTTGCTTCACAACCATGTTGTCCTTTGCAGGTGTCTGAATGATGTCACATCCTGTCACATGACTGCGTGACTTGATCCAAAACGGTCCCTTTATATTGGTTACTCCAAATGACATCAATGAAATTCATTTTTCCGGACATTCTTTCTCATAACAAATCAACGACTTCTACACATAATTTTAATACCATTTTGCACTATGTTGATATTTGATGTTATAAAAAATCATGACAGAATAAAAAAAAAAAATACATTTATTACATTTTAAGATATTTTAATCACAAATGAAATGGCTGTATTGGCCTTTGGACGGTTAAACCGAATGACCATTTGACACTTCAAAATCTTTAAAATACCTTTATATGTAGAAAATTTTAATTAAAACATTTTGGATTCAATAAAAGAGATCTAGTTGTACTACCTTACATACTTTGGATGTCATATCTTTGTTTTTAATTATTATTAAGGCCTTTGGCCAAAAACAATGACCCGTCTCGTCATTGACCAATATACAAGGAAAATAAAATAGGGCCAATAACAGAACCCTGAGGAACCCCACAAGTGACAGGCACTGTTGTTGAAACAAAGTTACCATACATTACAGAGAATGATCTATTTAAAAAGATAAGACTTGAACCACTTTAAAACCATCCCACAAATTCCAACCAAAAGGAATAACCGCTTTATATGAATCACATCTATTCTATTGTGTTAAAAGCTGTGCTCAAGTCCAATAAAATCAGAGCTGCAGCATCATTAGAAATCATTAAAAAGAACAAATATTACTTAATTGTTCGTAACAATGACCATCATTCTTGAAACATGAGTGGAAGAAACTGTAGAATGTTCATTAAACCATTTTTTACCTGATCCGTCACAGTGATGACAAATGGTTACAAACAGTTTACACAGAAATCTGTTATGCTCATGTTTCATTAACGACGGCCATTGTTTAGAGAGAAAACAAATGTGCACATTGCTTTCTAACTGTGTAATATAATATATTCTGTTAAATTATTCAAAGGCTAAAAATTTGTTGCTGTTGTTGTTTTTTTTTAACATTCAGATGGTAACTCATATTTGGCGTTTTTGAGATATGCAGTGTAATACACCTTCAAATGGTATTTTTTGGGTTGTGGTTTGAGCTGCTTGTGTATAATCTGAAATTCTCAAATTTACGCAGGAGGAAAGAAGTTGAAAGAGCATGTGAAGAGAGCGAGAGAGAGAGAGAGAGAGGGGAGAGGGGAGAGAGGAGAGAGTGAATGAAATGCAGGACAACTCAGAGCGACTGCGAGATGATTGAAAGCCGGAAACAAATTCAGTCAGTGAGAGCGAATGATTGAGAAGGGAGGATGAAACAGATGTTGATTTTGACGGAAGGTAAGAAAAATATCAGATCTGCCAAGAAAGAAGATTCACAACACGCACCCAGAGAGAAGGAGAGACTCTTTTTGAGGAGAGGAAGCACATTTTTTCACGCTATACTGCAGATTTAACAATACGGCTGCAAGTGTAGACTGCAGAAAGTAGGGCAGCTCTTACGTAAAGCATCTTCCCGTTAAATATAACCCTCCCCCGTGGTCCTCCAGCTCGACATTAGTGCAGAGCCAATGACGACATATTTGTGCTCAGTCTTATTCATAAAGCTCACAAGAAATAAACCTTTAAAGGCCAAAGATAAATAAGTGATCAGGAATCAGCTCCTCGCATCACACGCAGATTTGCGTGTGAAATCTCACAGATCTTGCTTGAAAGTGTTTGCCTGCCAACATGCTTTACTTTGTGTCAGTGAGGTGTCCGGGATGCCTGTTTGAAGTGGAGGGATATTTTCTCTTCTGTTTGTATTTATTTATTCATAGCTGATGTCTTCTCATTTGACATGCTGCATTTAACGTGACTACATGTGTTTAGATGTATTCGGTGAGGTACACTCTTAAAAATAAAGGTTCTTTATTGGCATTGATGGTTCCACAAAGAACCTTTAAAGGGGACTTATTATGCGCCTTTTCACAAGATGTAATATATGTCTCTGGTCTCCCCAGAATGTGTCTTTGAAGTTTCAGCTCAAAACAGCCTTAACAGCTCGAGCTTCGGTTGCTCAACAACAACAAAGCTGGAGAATCTCACGCAGCTAAAATGACAATTGTCAGTAACGGTGTTCAGCCTTACAGTGTTCAAACCGGAGTCGGACACTGATGGAGAGACTCTAAAACTTTTAGAATGCATCTGGACATTTCTAAATGGTTAGTCGATAAATTTATGTAGATGCTGTGGAGTTCAACTCATCGACTAGCATGTGCCGTCATGTTAATCTTTTGTGCAAATCCAGCGTTGACTTGACCCTCGTTTGTGAAGCAGTCCAGCATAAAATGACGGCATGTCAACAACACTCTACTACAACAACTCTTCCTCTTCCCTAAAGCAGCCCAACATGGCCTCACCTCCTTTGTTGCGTGTTCTCGGGAGCAGGGTTTATGTAAATTTTGGGGTTTGTGGTGTCACTAACCCGGGAAGAAGCTTGTTGTAGTCCCAACCAGCCGTTTGTTGTAGTCCTCAAAAAGCGATTTCTGTAAAAGAAAATATCTCCCTTTGCATTGAACATTGAGCGTCGTAACTTTGCAGATGTTTATGCTCAAACAGCAACATTACACACTAACTAAAGTTTAAAAAATTGAAATCATAATCAAGGAACCCCTTAAACATCCATGAAATCTTTCCATTCCACACAAGGTTCTTAGAACTGTTGACTGTTACCCCTTTTCCACAAACCAGGTGCTAGTTCAGAGCTAGTGCTATTGCTAGTTTGGAGTTGTTTCAACTGACAAGCCTTCTAAGAACAGGTTTTCCTTTTTCTACTGGCTAAAGAGACAGCATAGAGCCAGGTCTTACGTCACTGTGTACATCTCATCTTTCACAGCAAAGCTAGCGCGGCAGCGCCAAACACACCAAGCTTGTTCAAGATGCATCAGCTATTAGCTCAATTAGCTGCTATTTCAAAAATGGCGGTCGCAAGTTTGTTGTTGATCAGAGCTGGTGCTTTGGGTGTCGAAAGACAAAAAACTGATTTGAGACTAGGCTCTGGCTCCGAACCAGCACTCAAACTGCCTTAGTCGAAGAGGGGTATGAAAGGATCTTTGGGGAACCAAAAATGGTTATTCTATGGTATTGCTGCAAAAAAAAAAACTAACTCTAGCTGTAAAATGAATTTCTCTGTCCATATTTATGGCCAGCAAATGGTTTTTTGTACTTTGGTGCTCATATTCTCAAGGCTTTACTTTTGCTGGCGTCTTCACGGGCATGAATAGATAATAAGTTTGCTAAAGTTGAGCGCGTCCTCCGGTTTCAGATGATAATGTGCTGTCACTAGTCTCTGTTAATTCTCAATGCAGCGTCAGTAAGTTTCAGCTCCAGCTGTAATTTTAATGTTTCAGTATTAATGCTGAGCTTCAGTAGCATCTCTGTGGGTTTGATCTCTGAGAGAATCTCTCTTCATCTCCACCACAAGCTCTGACATCACAGCCTGTTTGCAGCGCTGCAGACTCGTCTCTTCTCTTCGTCTCATCTTGTCTCTCTTCTTTTTGGTCCTTGTCTCGACTTATTTCTTCTTTCATTTCATTTTACTTTACTTCAAATCTTCCTTTTTCTCTCCATGTCTCTTCTTTCATTTCTTTTCTCTTCTGCCCTTACTGTATGACACTTTGTTTTGTCTCTTCTTTTATTTGCTCAGCTTGTCTTGTTTCTCTTTCTCATCTTTTCTCGAGTCTTCTCATATTTTGTCTCTAATTGCTTTGCTTTGCCTTGTCTCTTTGTCCCAAATTATTTCTCCTTTCTTCTCTCTTTGTCTATTTTTTTATTTATTTTTTTATCATTATTTCAGATTTCCTTTTTCTCTCCTTGTATCATTTTGTATCATCTCTTCTGTCCTTGTTTTGTCTGGTCAAGACTCATGTCTCTGTGGCTCTTTTTGACTCTCAATGTCTCTTCTCTGTATGTCTTGCTTGTCTCCTCATGTCTTCTTGTCTTGTCTTCAGTTTCTCCTGTTCTCTCCTCTCTCCTCTGCTTGTCTCACCTGGTCTCATCTCTTTCTCCATTTCTCTTCCTGCTGCTTCTTGTCACTCTTGTTCTCAATTTGTTTCTTATCGTCTCTTTGTCTTGTCTCATCATCTCCTCTCCTTGTCTCATCTCATCTGTTTTCATCTCTTTTTTTTTTCATATCTTGCTTTTTGTCTCTTGTTCTAGTTTCTTCTGCCTTTGTCTCTTCTGTTCTGTTCTTGTCTCTTCTCGTCTCATCTCTTCTCATCTCATCTTGTCTCTTCTCTTCATTTTGGTCCTTTTCTCTCCTTGTCTCGACTTATTTCTCCTCTCTTTTAATCTCGTTTAATCTCTTCTTTACTTTCTTTTTCTCTCCATGTCTCTTCTCTCATTTCTTTTCTCTTCTGTCCTTATGTCGCCTTGTTTTGTCTCTTCTCGTCTCATCTCATCTCGTCACATCATGTCTCTTGCTCAGCTGGTCTTTTCTCTTTCTCATCTCTTCTTGTGCCTTATTTCTTATATTTTGTCTCCAATTGCTTTGTCTCCTGTTTTTGAATGGTTTCTCTTCCTCTTGTCTCTTCTTGTCTGTCTCGACAATTTCTCCTTTCTTCTCTCTTCGTCTCATCTTTTTTCTCTTTATATCAGATCTTCTTTTTCTCTCCTTGTTTCTTGTATCATTTCTTTTCTCTTCTGTCCTTGTTTTGTCTGGTCGAGACTCATGTCTCTGTGGCTCTTTTTGTCTCTCATTGTCTCTTCTATTTTACGTCTTGCTTGTCTTCTTCTCTCGTCTCATCTCTTCTTTTCCTCCTGTTCTCACCTCTCTTCTCTGCTTGTCTCACCTGCTCTCATCTCTTTCTCAATTTCTCTTTCTGCTGCTGCTTGTCACTCTTTTTCTTGCATCTTCCTCTCATTTTGTTTCTTATCGTCCCTTTGTCTTGTCTCATCATCTCCTCCTCTGGTCTCATCTCGCCTCATTTCTCATTCTCTTCTCATCTGTTTTCATCTCTTCATATCTTGCTTTTTGTCTCTTGTTTCTTGTTTCTCCTCTCTTATTTCATCTCTTCTTTATCAGCAAGAAATAATTTATTGTCAAAGTCTGGCACTTTTTTGTACTGAAGTATGAAGTAGGAAAAGTCAGGTTCTCATGAAAAACAAAACCTTTTATTCAAATTGCGTCTGGATTACGCAGAAAGCAAGTAAAGAGCGCTCCTTTTATAATCACTGAAGCTATTGATCAGTATGATATTATAGAAGAACAATGTTACTTTTAATAAGAGTAGAATATTTTAAAAATATTAACTTTAAAAATATTAAAAAATAAATAAAAATAGTTTTGCATTACTGTTCTTAATAAGTTTATCTGCATCTCCACTCAAGCTCAGTGCTTTGTCAAATGTGCATTTGTGCATTGCTTGTATTTCTCTCCTTTTCTCATTTCTCCTCTCTTCTCTGCTCATCTCACCTGGTCTCATTTCTCACATCTCTCTTCTCATCTATTCTCGTCACTCGTTCTTGTCTGTCCTCTTCTCCTTTTGTCTTTTATCATCTCTTTACATCTCTTCTCTCCTTGTCTTGTCTCTTTTTTTTTCACATCTTGTTTCTTCTTCGTCTCTTCTGTTCTGTTCTCAATAGCTCTTCTTATTTCTTTTTCTCCCCTCACCTTGTCTTTTGTTCTTCTTGTTTGTTCTCTTATTATATTTGCACAGTTCTTTTAACAAGATTTAGGCCACACTCATCATTTTTAAACCGTACATGTGAATTTCATTTCAGCAGGAAGCATCTTTAGCTAATAAAACATGGCCTGTGTATTTACAGCTGAAGGTGTCATTAAATATTAAGCCATTATAATTGGTTCCACTTCACAGAACCAAGAAACAAGTTGTTTTATGTTCTTTTAGATGCCCATTATTACTCATGTTTTGTGTTGGTGAGGTGAATTAAGTGTGTGTTTAACTGCCCATGGGTGATGCTATGCTAATTGTCGCCTACAGAACAAAAGCTTGCTAATCTGCTGTCGTAAGATCTTAAGTGAGAGTTCCTGTTCATCTCCATAAATATCATTCTCTCAGCTGCCCATGTGTTAATCACGCTCCCACCCGCTACATTCAATCGGACGGCATGTTATGCTTTTGTTTAAGGTCAGCTTAACCATATCCGACAATATGACGCATTCGCTTAAAAACACAAGTGTTTCAGTGCTCTGTCACGCGCATCATGGCTCATATTTAAGTCTGGCTGCTTGGCAGAGAGGATGAGTGTCTCTCTGAGGATTCGATATGCGTGCCGCTCGATGAATCAGCCATTCCTACGCTGGTGACAAAGACCAACTGCTTAATTGTCCAATGGCCCCAACCAGAATTCACCACGGATCTACAGATCGGTCTCTGTTTTCCTCTTGACAAATGCTTTGTCTTGTTGATGACCTTAAAGCCAGATGGCTGAAAATACTGAAAATATCTATCAGCTGTTGCCTCGAAGGGATGATATGAGTGGTTTATTAATAACCGGGTGTCTGATGTAATGAGAAGTGATGTAAAATGAAGAATTTGTTGAGCTAAGATGGCCTTACTTTATATAGAAACATACAAAGCCCTCTATTCTGTTGTAATGTTGATTGAAGAATTGCTTTCCATTTGCTTCCCATTCAAAAATGTTTCTGTTTAATTTTGTTTAATTTTAAAAAAAGTTTAATTTTGAAGGCCTCTGATCATTTCGATCTTTTGTTTTGGCATTGTTATCATCGCATGTATCCATCACAGAGAAGGAAATCATGCAACAAGCTCTTAAAATGAATCCAAAATGGTTAACAGAGAGAAATGTGTATGTAAATTATGAAATGTATTGATTAAATATGCTCACACTGCGTCCGAAATTGCATACTTCCGTACTATATAGTATGCAAAAAACATTACGTCAACGGAGTAGTATGTCCGAATTCATAGTATACGAAAAACAGTAAGTGAAAAGTCCCCGGTTGACCTACTACTTCCGGCGAGATTCTGAAGTACGCATTCGATGAACACTTTACTATCCCATGAAGCCACGGGAGAGGATTTATCAATGGAGGTGAAGCGACACAACTGACGCTGGTTGGTCACATGACAATGACAACATGGCGGATGTAGTGCGTCCAGATTACATTCATACTACCCCCATTCATACTATATAGAACATACTTTAAGTTCAAATTCAAATGAAGTACGTACTCAGACAGTACACGATTTCGGATGCACTGTCAGCCTAATCAAAATCTACTAGTTTACCCAATATTAGAATTTTTTTATCCAATTTATGTGCTTATTAGAGTATCAAACTGTGAGCTTAGCAAAATGCTAACATTAGACTTTAGTTAAATCAGCTAAGAAGTCAAGGTTCCTGTGCAGTTTTAGTGAAAATGCCAAATATATCTGACCCAGAAAACCTGCAACCCACAACTCTTAAAAGGGGTAATTTGCTTGTAGAAATCTTAAAGCTACAGTAGCAAACTGGACATGCTACCGTTTTTGTCTTTCTTGAGAATCAGACAGAAAAATGTTCATGTGAAGCTAGACTAAGAAACAAGCCCAGGCTCATTGGGAATGTGACGGTGGTAACCTGAGTCTGAGGTAAGTCTGAGGCTGAGATTAGGTTCATACTGGGTACAGGTATACTGGGTCATACCGCTGCGGAGTAGTCCAGTATACCTGCGTGACTCGTCAAAGACATAAACAGAGAGAAGTAGCTCTGGCTACAATGTTTTTCCGCAAGATGCATGCAGTTCTGTTTAACTGCTAGAGTGCTAGATTCAAAATGTGTAATATTCAAAAAAGTGTATAGTTGACTTCAGCGATCTGTTATTTATACATATTTCACTTGTATTCTGCATGGCTTTGACCTCAGATTTGTCACACTTGATACACGAGCCGTTGAAAGAGCACATGATGTGTGCTTCAAAGCCGGCTGCTTGTTTTTGACTCCTTTGAAGTGTCTGTCATTGTGGTATTTCTGAAGATGACTCGCTCTTTATCTAGCAACTGCCCCTTTTCCTTCTCAAGACACAATTTTGCATCTGTCATCTGTTGTTTTTTTTATTGTATGATCTAAGATTTTTCAACTTCCACATGAGTGTGCTGCTTCTCACCCGTTCTGTCTCTCTCTTTCTCTGTGGGTTTCTCCCATTATTTGCAGATTTTCTTTCACCTCTCTGCCTTTCTCCCTTTTTTTTTTTCTTCCTCATCCTGTGAAACGGTGGGAGGCTTAGATTTGGCTGTCAAAGTGGAGTTGCCTCGTCTTGGTGGAGGTGGTTTCTCGGGTGCCAGGCGATACTTTGATCTTGGCGTGGCACTGGGGCCTCCGTATGCCCCGCACTGCTCATGTTTTGAGATGAAAAGGCTGGAGATGTGCTTCCTCCTCTGGTTTTCTCTCCCCAGAAGTGTAGATGTGCGAAGCTACCTTGCAGCTTAGTAACTGGCTGTCTAATGACTGCACCATTATTAGCATGTGGCACACACAGCGCTGGCGTTAATAAGATCTGTCATCCAGAAGAAATGTGACTGAGTTTGTCTTCACCCAATGCGCTGTCAGCGCGCTCCTTGTCTCCTTGCTGCGGAGTGACGAGCTCACTGCATCCTTGTCAGTCAGATCTCATTTCTTAATGTACTTTGAGTTCTCCCATCGAGATACAGCACAAACAGAGGGGCAGTAACATCATGACTGATAAAAGAGACTTGACTTCTGTGGGCCCTATCATACACCCGGCGCAATGCGACGGCAGGCGCGACGCAAGTGTTTTTTGCTAGTTTCTGCCCAACGCAGTTATCATTTTCACGTCCAGCGCCACGTTGTTTAAATAGCAAATGCACTCGCGCCCATTGTTGGCGTTTTGCTATTTTGAGGCAACTAAAAACGACTGCGCCATTGACCAACTGAAACCAATTTTTTTATAGATTTTTTTTTTTGTTATTTAAAGGGCGCATTAGTAATATGTGCCTATAGGCGGGTGCACAACGCACGTACACTGCTTGTTACACACACGTGGATGCACAGCAGCACACAAACATTTTTAAATATTGGGGGGGGGGGAAAGGATTCTCTGGAGAAGCGTTCAGTTTTTCCGCTTGCAAATTCCGCCATTTAAATAGTGAATCTGTCATGGTGCAAGCGCAACTGGCTTTTAAAGAGAATGGGAGATGACACTCTGATTAGTTTATTGCACGTTATGCCCAAAACACACCCATGACTCATTAAGAGACTAGGTACAACCCTTTTGGACCGTGTGCCATCTGTTTTTTCCGTCATTAAACTAGCAAAAGAGGATTCCGAGACACCCTAACTTGCACTTGCGCCTCAGACCATGAGCTTAGATCATTCAAATAGGGCCCTGTGTGTAACTAATGGGAATATGTTTGCTTTCAATGCCTTAGTTTATAAACCTTGCAGGGGTCTTGTGAACTTTCAGAGTTTTAGAATAACATCGATGTTTATGTCTATGTCGACTCCAGATAGCTAGAGATGTTTAAAACTGCTTACCTTCAAAATTGAATGTCAAATGTATTTCTGCTTGGCTAAGTGATGTTTGAAATCCAGTCATTTTATTAGGAGTTTTGCGTAAGGGTAAACAAGGGTTCGGACATGAGATGCCTGGTGAGTGCTCAAAGCGTCACATTTTTTTAAATTTCAGTATCGACTTGGTATCGAAGTCGGTACTTTTGACAACACTATGCTGTATCGTGTTTGAAATAATGTAGCCAGGGTTTGACATTAACACCTGCCAACTCGCCAAATGCGGGTGGATTTCAGCAGTTGTGAGTAATGCAGTCACTCCTACTAGCCACTTTGGTGGGTTGAATTTGATAATATATAATTCTCAGTAAAAAATTGAATTCTTTTTTGCGCTTAAAAGGTCAAATACACAGAAAATAATGTCAAAATGCCGGTCTTAGTGAGTATTCACATAAACACAGTCAGTTATGTTTTAAGTGAACATAAACAGTTGAGAAAGAAAACTCGTGTGTAACAGTATAATGGATCCGTGCGTCAGGTCTTAAAGTGACAGCAGCCTAATATACCAAATTATGAGATCATATTAAAAATATCTATATGGCAGTTTTTCACCATGGTATCGATGTCAAAATTGTGGCCAGTGAAAATGCTGAGTGGCTAGTAACACAGTGGCTGGTGTGCAAAAAAGTTGTAAAACCCTGAACGTAGCACCTACACTAAACCCAACTGGTAGTGTTAACAAAAACAAACGTGAGCAAAAAACACAGTTGCTGAAGCAACCATGCCATTTTAGCTTGATTCTACAAGTTTTTAAGCTCTTTTATTGTGACTCGTACAAAAGCACTCCGCATCACAAGTGTAATGCTGTACCAGGTGATCAAGTAGCGGTGCTTCATGCATCACAATACTATTGACAATAGAGCTTTTTGCTGTGAAATTTTTGCCGAAATGTTGATTCCCTGGCGGTCATTATGGTGATGAATTTTGCGAGCAAATGTAAAAAGTTGAGTGATCTAATTTGTTTCTGTAGGACATATGCTCTAAGGAGGGTCCGAGATGCATTCAGGGAGAACCGGACAGTGGAAGATCCAAAAGTTGTGGAGGAGCTGTTAAACAGGGCCCGGGAGAGTTTGGCCATCATCCAAAGACAGGTACTAATGCACTGGTCCAAAAAATAGATTTTGTAATCTCTGGATTCTGCAGTTTGTTGAGAAATAAGAAGAGGGAGGTAGTTGACAACCCAAAACAACATTTTGTACACACTTCCCTCTTTTTTTCTTGCTGTGCAAGACCAGTTTTTGTTGTTCAGCCACCAATACATACAGTATATAAATTTAAAATAAAATTGTATTAAATAAAATATAAATATTTAATGCTGAAAATAAATCCGTGTACATGTGGATGGACTACAGTTAAAACACCACCCATTAGCTTTATTTTTTATTTTTGTAGGAGCAAAATCAGATTTCCGGCCCGTCTGATAAGCCGCAAGGGTGACTTTGGACATGTTCCTAGTAATTCACTCTAACAAATTCAGCTACACTTTTCATAGCAGGTGACCTCATATCTCATAGTGAGGTATGCAGAAAGGCCTATATGGATTATCATGCTGTTTAATTTAAAGTCTGTCCTCTTGTGTTAAAAGAACAGCCGCCTTCATCAAACTTCATTTTCGCTCTGCTGGTGTACCTAATGAAGGAGCAGTGGGCTTCATCTTGTCTTTCTGTTCCTGTATAATTCACTGTATCCTCCTGAGAGCTGGAGGAAGTCATCTTCAGATGCATATATGTATATAAGAACACCTGCTTGGCTTCCACCTGTCCACTGGCATGTCCCACAAACCATTAAAGACCGCTGATGCCTCGCTGCCCCGCATTTTGTTCCCATAATTCCACTCCAATTCGGGCCAGATCCCTGGGGTACTTTGATTCTTATGATTTTGACATGTCTTCTAAATGTTTCCCCTTCCCATTGAGGCAGGCATCGCCGCCAAACCCGCCAAATGCGGGTGGATTTCAGCAGCAGCTTGTAACACAGTCACTCCTACTAGCCACTTTGGCGGGTTCAATTTTATTTATAGGCTAAATATACATTTTTCTGCTGTAATCTTTTAAAAAGGCTTCTGAAATAATAAACTAAGTGCAATGTAGTGTTCTCAAAAATATAATTTTTTTTCGATACATATCGATACTGAAATATCTGAAACACTTCCAGTACTCATTTTCCGCAGAATAGATACACGATACTAGCTGCACTAGCTGCGCCTCCCCTCACTCACTTGTTTCATTTGCTCTTGATGAATATTGTTGGTGTTACAGGGCTTGAATTTCAGCGTAGGTTTGCACGTATTGCGCATAATTTTACTCATTCCCGCAAATTTTGTGCTCACACCCAAAGTACACACACATAAAGCCACTTCTCAGTACTAAATTGAGTCATTTTTAATTGCTTATAGTGCCTAAACAGTCAAATACACACAAAATAATGTCAAAATGCCAGTTTTGGCGAGTATTCACGTAAACACAGTCAGTTATGTTTTAACGCATGTGTAACAGTATAATAGATCCATGTGTCAGGTCTTAAAGTGACAGCAGCCTAATATACCTGCTGCCAAATTATGAGATGATAAAAATATCGGTAACACTTTAGTATAGGGAACATGTATTCACTATTAACTATGACCTTTCCCTCAATAAACTCTTAATTTACTGCTTATTAATAGTTAGTAAGGTAGTTGTTAGGTTTAGGTATTGTGTAGGATTAAGAATGTAGAATAAGGTCATGCAGAATAAGGCATTAATATGTGCTTAATGAGTACTAATAAACAGCCAATATTCTAGTAATAGGCATGCTAATAAGCAACTACTTAAAAGACCCTAAAATAAAGTGTTACCAAAATATCCATATAGCAGTTTTTTCCCATGGTATTAATGTCAAAATTGTGGCCTGTGAAAATGCTGAGTGGGTAGTAACTTTGGAAAACCACTAGCCAAAGTGGCTGGTGAGCAAAAGAGTAAATATTTGTCAATATTTGTATCTGTTTCTGTAACAATCTCAAAATGATTCCTATCTGTATTCGGGTAAAACCGGAAGTGGGTTTGACTTTAACTACAAGTTCGTAAAAAATACCTTTTGAATATAATTCTCTTTAATTCGTAGTTATCATTTAAAAATGCCTTGTTATAACTCTTAAAATAATTATTTTTTATTATAATTTTAACAGTTATTTACGTATCTTCAAAATGTTCGGGTGACCTGAGTTCGAGTCCTGGCTCAGGGACCTTTCACGATCCCAAAATATCTTCTAATAAAAACAATAATAGATTTAAATAATTTAAATATACATATCAAATAGTAGAAAATTTGTATGATTTAGTATTTTAGTTGACATTAGTCTTGCCAAGCTCTGATTTCTGAGAGCCACACTGAGACGGCAACATTGACTTAAGTTTACACTCATTCACTTCACACACTCATTATTGCGAAGTGATTTTAGAAGTTTATGTATAATATTGTGCTGTCCACTGGCTCACCTGTTATCCAGCAAACACAAGGAGAGACTGTGTCTTCATAATATATATTTTTTTGTTGTTATATTATTCGGTAGAATTATTCGTTGTTTGTTTTGAAGCCATTATCCATTCCTTTCCGAATAGGTATTTGGCTCCAGGCACATCCCTACTCAAAAACTTTTTTTTTTTTTTTATTATTGAAATATGAAAACGTACAGATATATGTAAAGAACTACACAAAAAATGGGTTGATGGAAGAATAGGAGGCACTGGGATAATTTGTTTCTTGTCTCACACCAAAGACGTTCAGATGTTCTTTGAAACTGAATCAAAGTACAGCCTCAGAGATCAGTCCATCATGCTGTCTGCATTAAGAGCTTCTGTCACCCTGACACTCTCAGCATGGGAATCAATGAAGTTAAACTTCCTGGGGAGTTAAAACAAGATCTTCAATGAAAGTTATAGAGTGAGGCTCAGAAGAGCTGGTTTCACACTATCTAGAAATGCAAGTTGCCTTGACTAAAGCCTGATACATACTCTACAAAGTGCTTTTAGCAATGCAAGCTTGATTTTAGGCTTTTCTGAAGAGAATCTCACTGAGCAAGTTATTTAATGTTAGTTAAACTGTTGTTAACATTATACCGCATCAGCGTTTAAAAGGTAACTCTATCGCCCCCTTGATTACTGAGGTTTTTTACTGCTATACTGTTGCAAGAACACAAGCGGAACACAATAAAAATAAACAGAGTTTTAAGATTTAAAAAAACTAAAAAAAAAAAAAAAAAAGTTTTAAAGACGTAAAATCAGTAAGAACTGTAGAACTGTATTTGTGCAGATCAAATAGGTAAATTTATGACTAGAGACTTTCTGATATTACATTTTAATTACCAATGCCATGTTGAAATCATATTATAACAATAGCAAAATATTAGATTTAAAATAGTAGTAAACAATGACAGTTAATAATTATATTGTTGTTGTACTTTTTATTTTTTACTATTGTTGTTATTTGATGATATATTTATATAGATTTGTTCTTGAGCTTCCTGAGGGGTTAACACAAGATCTTCAATGAAAAATGAAAACCATAAAAACTATCTTTTTTTTTTTGTCCTTTTGTCTTTTGAGCTTTCTAACTGTTAAACTGAGTAATTATTCAGTGAAATTAATTAATTAAATGAAATGAGTTTGTTTCCCTCAAATAATAATGAAAGTTCATTGTACTTAATAAGAAAAAGTTGCGTGAACTCAAAATTTGACTGCAGTAAGTTGAACTTAATATGATTGAGTTGCAGCAGATTTTTAGTAAAGTGTTAGTTTGTGTGTTTTTGCACAAGATTAACATGGGGAGACATAAGTTATTGACCAATCAGAGCAGAGGCTCTAGGAATTAGAGAGGCTGAATCCTTTATCAAACAGTTTCAGACACTGTGAGAAAAGAGCCGATGCTGCAATGTGTATTATAAGAAAATTAAAGTGTTTGTTGGCCTTTGATTCGTGTAAACCTATTGTAGGAGACTCCAAAACAAAATCAGGAACCTCTAAAATAACATAACGGGGGCGCTTTAAATCAGAAAACTGCTAAATAAAGGCATTTCCACTAGTGGTCCCAGACTTTTCAACCTCACTCTATGTACAACAAAACTGTCAAGGGTTCACAGGTGCATTTGCGTACTTGTGAGCGTCTGTTGTAGTGTTTGTGGAGGTTGTCTTCTGCATGTCTCTGCCACTGACACTATAAGCAGCACAGCAGTCATCCAGCGCTCTGTTGACTCAGACACATCACAGCATACGGGCTTCAGGCTGCTGTAGAAAGCCAGACCCATGGCTCTCTCTGTGGCGCACACATGCACATACATATAATGTCCCGTTGTGTGCCATGACACCACCAGCATGCATCCCTCCCTCTGCACACACCCACACCACAGACTGGCGCGGACTTATGTCTTCAGATCTTCTGTAAGCGTGTTTGAGGAGAGGTGGATCCCCTCCAATCAATGAGTCACTGTGCCAGTCTTGCCCTGCTCAGATGCTCTTTTGTGACACTGACTGTTTTCTGTGCGTTCTCAACCCTTGTTCTTTTTTTTAGATGGCATACTTTCATGTTATATGGTTTGTCTTATAGGTTCTCAAAGGAACAAAACATGTTTCCATTAGATTTTTATGTAAATATCTCTTTATTAGAGGAAATTGGAAGACATTGTATATAAAAGACATGCTCTGCAATATTAATGCCCCCTATCTGTAGACAGCAGGGCTGAGCTGTAAGGATTTTTTTCTTCAGATTTCTACTGGACTTGTAAATGTTTTCACTGGCCCCAGCACAAAAGAGAATATAAAGGGTTAATTCTCCCAAAAATGAAAATTCTGTCATCATTTACTCACCTTTGTCGTTCCAAAACCGTAAGCCTTTCGTTCATCTTCGGAACACAAATGAAGATATTTTTAATAAAATCTGAGAGATTTCTGTTTCTCCATTGACAATTACCACTTTGATGCTTCAGAAAGTTCATCCATAAGACTAATCCATATGAATTTTTAGTCCAAATTTTTTGAAGAGACTATTTTATTCACAGATAAACATTCATCAACACACATCAGTTATGGTAAACTGAAGCTCAAGCATGTTTGCTCGACATGTGAGAACCAGTAAGGTTCATTCTCGTGTTACGCATCACATTTGAGCTTCCACAAGAGGTTTGTTCTTGTGCATCTTGCAGGTTCGGTTGAGCTTCTGTTTATGTTCGCCGATCAATGTTTATATGTGGATAAAAGCCTAAATTCAATCTGTTCATCTTAAAAAGTGATTGTGTCTTTTCAGAAATTTTGGACTAAACCGCTCAATTCATATGGATTCGTTTTATGATCTCTTTATGAACTTTTTGAAACGTTAAAGTGGTAGTTGCGTAGGCTGTCAATGGAGGGACAGAAAGCTCTTAGATTCCATTTAAAATATTTTCATTTGTGTTCTAAAGATGATTTTGGGTGAACTAACCCTTTAAGTGTTTAAATTTTGTAATAGTATATTTACAGTTATAACTTTAAAGTGTACTTTAATTTACTATTAGCATGTTTTTTCTTATAAATTTTTATTTTTTACAGTACCATTCAAAAGTTTGGGGTCATTAGGAATGTTTTGTTTTTGTTTTGTTTTTTCTTGTGCAAGAAATTAATGCAAGGATGCATTAAATTGATCAAAAATGACATTAACATAATAAAATATATTTATTATGTTAATGTTAAAGATTTATGTTCTTTTGAACTTTCTATTCATCAAAGATTACTGAAAATGTATTACAATTTCCACATAAAATATGAAGCAGCACAACTATTTTCAACATTGTTAATAATCAGAAATGTTTCTTGAGCATCAAATCAGCATATTAGAATGATTTCTGAAAGATCATGTGTACTGTATTTTTGATCAGATAAATACAGAAGAGACTTCTTTAAACGACTCCAAACTTTTGAACAATATTGTATTTTAAAATGATTTAAAAAAATATTGTTTATTACATTTTTACCCATATAAATATTTTTTTATTAAATGATAGATTGTATTCAAAATGAAAATGTGCAATAATAGCTGGAAATTTGATTTATTATGAATTTAAAGCTGTCTTGTAGCTTGTTAAACACTTGCTGTAAAATTCTGCTATACAGGGCAAAGCGTTATTGATTATTACTGGTCATTTTAAGTAGCTCATTTTATGTAACCACATGTTTACATTTGCATTGCATTGTGCATGTACACAAAAATTTAATGTTAAAAAAAATTGTATCCCATTCGATTCGTGGGAGCAGGAAAATCTGTTTGAAAATGGTCCAGATGCCCCTCTCACCAGGAACCCTCTGCCCTACCAGTGTTTCTACAAATAGAGTTTAATGAGTCATAATGCATTTCACATCACTCTATGTCTTGCATATTTTCCTCTGAACCTGAAAATCCATTCTTTTGCTCAATCTGATTGATTGTTTGCATTTTATGAGCAGCACTTTCCACTGTCCAAAAACAACCAATTACCAGTAGAACTAAATTAATTCTTCATTGTATTCCTGGGACAAAGATTGAAGACGTTTATTCAGGATTAGCTAAAGCAGGTGTCTTTTATGGCTGCTTTGGTGTTTTCCAGAGCTAAATGGTGGATTATCTTGTAATGGTGTATTGTTGGTAATAACTCCGCCTGTTAAATGTTGAGCAGAGCCGGGCCTCTCTCTGTGTGTGAGACGCTTGACCAGATTAATTCAGGACTTTCCCGCCTTAACCTCCCCTCGACCCTCAGGTGACTGTGAAATAAAGGCTATATATTTACCAGGACCAAAATGAGTCTGACTTTATAGTGGTGTGTGTACATTTTGCTACGGAGAGGACAGGACTTCTCATAAACAGCAAGAGTGACGTGTGTGCGCACTGTTTCTCTCTTGTCCCCTCCTCTACCTTACGTTTGGCTAGAGTTGTGCATTAAAATGGAACATAACATGGAAAATGGAACCAAGATTGTAGACGGTTTGAAGTAAGCAATGTGAAATTCACATGCAGAGACATTAGCCAATCAGAGCTCACTCTGTGCTGCTCACGTACTCTATATCCGATCAGAGCTGAGGTCATTTACATAGATTTTAAAGTTCTAAACAGCCATTTAAAAAGTATGTTCTATATAGTATGAGTGTGCAGTATAGATGTAATTCAGATTTACTACATTCCCCATGTTGTCATTGTCATATGACATACCAGCGTCAGTTGTGTTGTTTCACTGCCATTGACAAATGCTCTCCATTGGATAGTAAAGTGTCCATAGTGTCCATCATATGTGCACTTCAGAACTAGTAGGTCATCCTGGTACTTTTCTTACTTTGCCTACTATGCTGTGGGGAAGTATGTGATTTCATATGTAGTTGTGGTGCTCATGTGGGGGGTGCAAGTTTGAATCTGGCTTGCAACATTTTCAGATTGACACCTAACGCCCACCCCCCACAACTATTCTGTCCTCTCTCTACCACATATTGTCAATTATATTAAAACAAATTAAAAAAAATTAAAATATGATAATGCAGTCCATATTAGTATGCAAGACAAGCTTTTCTATACAGTGTAAAATAATCAACACAATAGTGTCATGATTTCATTTTCTATCAGTGCACCACAGCTGTGAGAAATCTGTCCTGATGAGAGACAAAAAATGTGACTGCTAAATTCTCTTGAGAGCCAGTGTCAACACAGTCAAGCTGTTGCTTTCTGCTCATTAATGCTTTTGACATGGCATAATTTATGTTTGTCTCCATTTTGAACATGATGGTGAGCAGACCTGAATGATTTAGAGATTAGTTCCAGACCGGATCGAGAAGTGAATGGAAAGTAAACCAGATGAGTGAACTAAGATACATGAATTAATGGCCAAGCATTTTGTTGTGACAATCAGAATGTGATTTTATTCAAAAATGCAGTTGGAGACTTGGCCTAGTGGTTCAGCTCAAAGTATACTTCAGTTTTTATGTGTACGCTTACTGTGAACACCCAGCCTTTCAAAATATATTGTATTTGATAGATGTGTAACCACTCCAAGCAGGATTCGAACCAGCGTTTCCGGCATGGGAGGTGGGTCTCTAGCATCAGTTGCCAGTGCACCTCTTGAGGCCAGGGGAGTGAGGTTTACCTGCAGAGCACTTACTAGCTGGCCTTCATTACACTTACCCCCTAAACCTCACTCCTATCTGGGTCACGGCACCAATGTAACCCTTCCGGTTCTACTCACCCTGCTCCGTGCAGGATTTGAACCGGTATTTTCGTCATGAAGAGCGGGTCTCTAGCATCAGTTGCCAGTGCACGTCTTGAGGCCAGGGGAGTGAGGTTTATCTGCACAGCTCTTACTAGCTGGCCTCCATTACACTCACCCCCTAAACCTCACTCCCATCCAGGTCACGGCACCAATGGAACCCTTACGGTTCTACTCACCCCACTCCGAGTGGGATTCAAACGGGTGTTTCCGGCATGGGAGGCGGGACTCTAGCATTAGTTGCCAGTGTACCTCTTAAAGGCCAGGGGAGTGAGGTTTACCTGCACAGCACTTACTAGCTGGCCTCCATTACACCTACCTCCTAAACCTCATTCCTATCTGGGTCATGGCACCAATGTAACCCTTCCGGTTCTACTCGTCCTGCTCCGAGCGGAATTTGAACGGGCATTTCCGGCATGGGAGGTGGGTCTCTAGCATCAGTTGCCAGTGCACCTCTTGAGGCCAGGGGAGTGAGGTTTATCTGCACAGCTCTTACTAGCTGGCCTCCATTACACTCACCCCCTAAACCTCACTCCCATCCAGGTCACGGCACCAATGGAACCCTTCCGGTTCTACTCACCCCACTCCGAGTGGAATTCAAACGGGTGTTTCCGGCATGGGAGGCGGGACTCTAGCATCAGTTGCCAGTGTACCTCTTAAAGGCCAGGGGAGTGAGGTTTACCTGCACAGTACTTACTAGCTGGCCTCCATTACACTTACCTCCTAAACCTCATTCCTATCTGGGTCATGGCACCAATGTAACCCTTCCGGTTCTACTCGCCCTGCTCCGAGCGGAATTTGAACGGGCATTTCTGGCATGGGAGGCGGGTCTCTAGCATCAGTTGCCAGTGCACCTCTTGAGGCCAGGGGAGTGAGGTTTACCTGCAGAGCACTTACTAGCTGGCCTCCATTACACTTGACGTCTAAACCTCACTCCCATCCGGGTCACGGCACCAATGTAACCCTTCCGGTTCTACTCGCCCCGCTCCGAATGGGATTCAAGCCGGCATTTCCGGCATGGGAGGCAGGTCTCTAGCATCAGTTGCCAGTGCACCTCTTGAGGCCAGGGGAGTGAGGTTTACCTGCACAGCTCTTACTAGCTGGCCTCCATTACACTCACTCCCTAAACCTCACTCCCATCCAGGTCACGGCACCAATGGAACCCTTCCGGTTCTACTCACCCCACTCCGAGTGGAATTCAAACGGGTGTTTCCGGCATGGGAGGCGGGACTCTAGCATCAGTTGCCAGTGTACCTCTTAAAGGCCAGGGGAGTGAGGTTTACCTGCACAGTACTTACTAGCTGGCCTCCATTACACTTACCTCCTAAACCTCATTCCTATCTGGGTCATGGCACCAATGTAACCCTTCCGGTTCTACTCGCCCTGCTCCGAGCGGAATTTGAACGGGCATTTCTGGCATGGGAGGCGGGTCTCTAGCATCAGTTGCCAGTGCACCTCTTGAGGCCAGGGGAGTGAGGTTTACCTGCAGAGCACTTACTAGCTGGCCTCCATTACACTTGACGTCTAAACCTCACTCCCATCCGGGTCACGGCACCAATGTAACCCTTCCGGTTCTACTCGCCCTGCTCCGAATGGGATTCAAGCCGGCATTTCCGGCATGGGAGGCAGGTCTCTAGCATCAGTTGCCAGTGCACCTCTTGAGGCCAGGGGAGTGAGGTTTACCTGCACAGCTCTTACTAGCTGGCCTCCATTACACTCACTCCCTAAACCTCACTCCCATCCAGGTCACGGCACCAATGGAACCCTTCCGGTTCTACTCACCCCACTCCGAGTGGGATTCAAACGGGTGTTTCCGGCATGGGAGGCGGGACTCTAGCATCAGTTGCCAGTGTACCTCTTAAAGGCCAGGGGAGTGAGGTTTACCTGCACAGTACTTACTAGCTGGCCTCCATTACACTTACCTCCTAAACCTCATTCCTATCTGGGTCATGGCACCAATGTAACCCTTCCGGTTCTACTCGCCCTGCTCCGAGCGGAATTTGAACGGGCATTTCCGGCATGGGAGGCGGGTCTCTAGCATCAGTTGCCAGTGCACCTCTTGAGGCCAGGGGAGTGAGGTTTACCTGCAGAGCACTTACTAGCTGGCCTCCATTACACTTGACGTCTAAACCTCACTCCCATCCGGGTCACGGCACCAATGTAACCCTTCCGGTTCTACTCGCCCCGCTCCGAATGGGATTCAAGCCGGCATTTCCGGCATGGGAGGCAGGTCTCTAGCATCAGTTGCCAGTGCACCTCTTGAGGCCAGGGGAGTGAGGTTTACCTGCACAGCTCTTACTAGCTGACCTCCATTACACATTACACTCACCCCATAAACCTCACTCCCATCCGGGTCATGGCACCAATAGAACCAAGCAGGATTCTAACCAGCATTTCCAGCATTTCCAGCATTGGAGGCAGGCATGCTAATAAGGATGATAAAGACCTCCGTTAGAAGTGCGCGAACACAGGCGCTCGACAGAAGTGCTACAAAGTTTCATCTTTGTCCAGTGTCTGTGCAACTTCCCTCCAGCGATATGACCTAGTGTGATTATCAAATAGTGAAGGTTGCAATTTAATTACATATATGCGCTGCATGTTTTTGTATATATCTTTTACATATTTAATGTTTTATATTCATTTATTTTAATAGCTGTATTAATATTTAATCACAAAATGTTGGCTAAATTGTGCAGCTCTACAAACAGGCACAGAACACCTGGAATTTTAATTTATTTATTTACTTTTTAATCAGAAGACCGCAATTAGATGTTTTTCTCCAAATTGTGCAGCCCCAATGTCCATGATCACGTCCAAATGTAATTTGAATGATTAATGAAAACGTGTTGGTCCCTGTATTCATCTGCACTTATTTTGTATTTACTGTGATTGTTAATACTTCAGTTTATTTTTATGTTTATTTTCCCTTCAGCTCAGTTCTTACGTAAAGTTCAGACAGAAGTATTCTGTGTGAATGACTTGTTTTCTGTGGGGATAACTCCCATGTTTTCATCCCCAGAGGGCGATACGTCCATGTTTAGGTGTTTCGCAACAATTGCAATGCCATTTTATCTTTCTCTGATGACTTTGAGTTGCAGCAAACATGTTTTCCTCCCTATGGGATTGTGCATTTTGTTTTCTGTCACCGTCTGAACCTCCCTCCCAATGCACACATTCACATTTACAATACAAACACACACCTTCAAAGCTACTTCATCTTTGATCCAGATCACATTTGAATCTCAAATGTGAACAGTCCTTGTAGTGAGCTATCACACTTGTGTTTGTGTGTGTAAGCATATCTGTATGGGTGAGTGCCAAAGCAAGCCTGTCACAGCGCATCTGATGCCTCGGGTGAGGATATTGACCGTCTACGGCCATGACTTCTATCCACTTGTGTTTGAAATACAGTATTGATGTGATTTACCTCTTCAGTGCTCTCGTCCAGATTATTCCCTGCTGAACAATCAATTTCCACTAACTACTACTGAAGGTACTCCGTGTCAAAACCTCTCTGCTTCTCTCTTGCTACAGAGATGAAATCTGACTGCTAATGTGACTTATAGTCCACAAGATCTTTATACTTGCTGAACAGCCAGCGATAAATGTGTGGCCAGAGAACCATCGCAATTTTGTGTTGAAAATAGTATTAGGTGATGCAGTATAGCTGAAAAATCACTATTTTTTTTTTTTTTTTACCTTTTGGCTTCATTCTATGTTTATATAGAGAATATAAATGTGTAGATGAAGATTGAGATGGTCGGATGGAGCGATGAAATGATCGCTCAAGATAAAAGATATTTACCCGTTATGTTTGGTAGACGCCATATCCTGAAAATAGCTTCTTAATCCAGCAACAAATGCTGTGTTTATCGCAGGTCACAATAGTAATATTTACAGCTGTGATATGTTTAATTCCCTCTAGGTTATACTGTTAAACTGCATTAGTCTGACAGATATGAAGCTGGATGACTTGGCTTTTATGGAGAAATTATGAAGTTTATCCTGCCGCTCCTTTACATGGATGGGAACTGGAGTATTCAAGATTCACAATGGATATGGGTTTTGAATGAGAAATGAGGAGTAAATGATGACTGAATTTAAATTTGTAGGTACCCCGTTCATTTATATTCCTTCTACTCCTCTGTTTCATGCTGGTGAACAACACAAAGCATGAATGCCATTTCTCATAGTCCACCTAGTCAATCAGTAGTGGCTAAACTCCCCCACAATCGATTCTGTTATTTGGATTTCTCTTTGGTTTTGAACGGGTGGCTCAGATTGAGTTTGCTGAGCACTTCCTCTAGTGTTTCGTTATAATGCAGTCAAACACCTGTGGCAGTATTGCCTGTAAAATGGCCAATAAAAGCAGAATGTTTTATAAAAAAACAAAAAAACAACAACAATGTTGTGCGGAGAGCTGAGCAAGCAGAAGGAATGAATACATTCCCCTTGAGGCAACTGCTCACCTCTTAATACAATGCATTTCTCTCTACACATCCCTGTGTTTATCTAACCTCTGCTTCAGTGCCCGAAAGGAAAAATGAAAAGACTGTGGCAGGGGAACGAATGCAGTGTTTGTCTTTCTCAGCCTCTTTTGCTCTTGTGTTTTTTTTTCCCCCTCATTGTTATTTATTTTTGTGTTGTTTTTTTTTTTCCCCCCAGATTCCACTCCTCATTTCTTTTGGATTAAGTAGATATTGGAGTCCCATGTGACTTTGCTCAGGTGGCAGTGAGCTGTCCGTGGTGCTGAATTGAATTGACTCTATCCGTGGTGCTGAATCTTCTGTTTGATCACTATAGAACAGAGAGCATGTTCTTCTGCCTCGTATGGTTTTATTTATTAATTATGATCTTCTTATATGGGTCATTCTTCAGTTATGGGAACTTTTCTATACCTACAATGTTTTCAAGGTATAGTTTAAATTAAAATTCTGTCATGATTTAGTTGTTCCAAACTGTTCATGGTCGACTTACTTTTTTCTGTGGAACACTTTGTGTATTTTAAAGATGCATATTTACACTACTGTTCAAAAGTTGAGTGTCCTTAAGACATATATTGCCGCTGTCGGGCGGAAACATTTTATCTCCATATTTTGTCTTTTTTTTAATAAATCATTACTATTGGTCACCCTTTACGTCTTTGAGTTTCGCAAATATTTAACCAATGAAAAGTATTAACAAGTGCTTGTGACTAAACCTTGTAACTCCACTTCATAAATGAAGTGCCGCACAAATATTGGATGTCTCTGCTGAAACACTAAGAGCCCTATTTTAATGATCTAAGCTCATGATCTGAAGCACATGGCACGCAGGTGCATTTAGGGCATGTCCGAATCCACTTTTGCTAGTTTAACGACGGAAAAAATGGTCGACACATCAGGCGCATGGTCCAAAAGGGTTGTACCTAGTCTCTTAGTGAGCCATGGGTGTGTTTTGGGCGTAATGTGCAATAAACCAGTCAGAGTCTGGCGGATTGCTATTTAAATGGCAGAATATAGACACCCTCAACCTGACGAGTCAGTTTAAATACATGTTTAATATTTGGCATGTTTGTGTGCTGCTCTGTGTGTGTAACAAGTAGAGTGTACACGTGTTGTGTTACTAACGCACCCTTTAAATAACGGAAAAATACTGCGCTATTGACTTTAGAGCAGGTTTTTGTTGGTCAATGGCGCAGTCATTTTTAGTTGCCTCGAAATAGCAACACGCCAACAACGCACCTGAACACACCTCGTTTTCAGACCAGACCATGGGCGAACAGATAGGCGCGAGTGTATTTGCTATTTAAACAAAGTGGGCACTGGATGTGAAAATGATAACTGCGTCGGGCTGAAACTAGCAAAAAAACACTTGCGTCGTGCCTGGCGTTGCATTGCGACAAGTGTATGATGGGGCCCAAAAGGCTAATATTTTATGTATTTCAGGAGCACAGAAGAGTGTCTTAGTCTGGCGTTTGTTATCAAGTCATAGCCAATTCTGTCTTAAATAGCCTGTGCGTAGCACTTCATCTTTTATCACATGAGATTTTGGCCAAATGACAGAAACAACTGAGTGCCCACATAACAGTAAACTTTATAACCTGTAAGTTGATGCACTTACAGCCTCAGATGTGGCAATTCTAATACTGATTTCTGACTTATGATGCAGCCTGAATCATAATCACACCATGTTAATTTGTTGGCTAAGGCAGAACAGGCCCCCCGACTGAGCCTGGTTTCTCCCAAGGTTTTTTTTTCCTGCATTTCTGTCACTGATGGAGTTTGTGTTCTTGCCACTGTTGCCTCTGGCTTGCTTAGTTAAGGACACTTAATATTCAACAATCTTAGTAATTTGACTGCACTGACACTATTGAATGAGAACTGAACTGATCTGGACGATGACATCACTGTTTTCTCCAGAACTGCTTTGAGAATGAAATGAACTAATTTAATAATTGATCATCTTTACAACAGAATGAATCAACACTGAACTGACTTCAGCTGAACAATGACACTATTTTCTTTTAGAGCTGCTGTACATTTGAAATGAACTCTTTGCATCACTAGCTGGGTTTCCATTAAAGATTTGCGCAAAACTTTTGCGATATTTTCTAAATGTCAATTAAAAACTATTGCGAAATGACGCCGTTTCCATTAACTGATGTTATGTGACTAAAACTTTTTTTTTTTTTTTTTTTACCTCACGATAAGCCATTCCAAAAATCATGACAACGGATGTTAGTAGGTTTAAGTATATTACAGCCACTAGCCATTATTTTTAATGGAAGGAGACGTAGGCGTGTTATCCAAGCATTAATGGCAAGGAAAGACACTTATACTTGGGAGTGGCCACGTATGAGGTGTTTCTGGGTGTTTCTCCCTCATATCTGTTTCGAGATCTTGATAAATTGTGACATTCCTTTGTTGTTTAGAATCCAGTATTCCCGTAATTCTTTAACGAGTTTAATAAAGAACTCATCTTCTGTCCAAACATACCGCTCCATCTTTAAAGAATGATCGACTTTTACATACGGCAGGTGACTTGTAAATGTGGAAAATCTGTTTCCATTGCAGTTTTGCAAAATATTCTATTTTCGAATTGCCTGAAAAACCACCTCATGTGAGCGTAAAAGCTTTTTTGCGATATAAGGGAGTTTTTGCGAAATTAATATGTTTCCATTGAGTGTATTTTCAATTTGAAGGGTAATGGAGATGCATTGAATCATTATTTTCCTGTTATCACTGTAAAGCTGCTTTGAAACAATCTGTATTGTATGAAGCTCTATAGAAATGAAAGTGTCTTGACTAAAAATGTGTATGTCCGACATGCGCTGGTCAAAAACCTAGTAACTCTATTTGAGCTTGATTTTGGTAAAATGTTAAGACACATGCAATCATGTCTGCCCATAAATAAAGCCACAATATCAACTCTGAGAATGCAAAGTATTTACTAAGTCTGCCTCAAGAACAAATGGTGCAAAGAGTTACTAAGGCCCATGTGTGAACTTTATCCCCCAAATCATGAAAGACCTCACACACGGCTGGTGCAATGATCCCACCCAGGTCCATAAGCAAAGATGGCAGCATGCAGAGCAACTGTCATTGAGGTGAATGGAAATGCTAATGAAGAGTTTTCTATACTTATTGTAGATATTACAGATTGTCTATAGGTCTTAAAGTTAGACTTCATGTTCTGTTGAAAATGTTTCTGCTTTTCTCATTTCTTCTCCTTTCTTCCATACAGTTCCTTCCGTCTATCTCAGTCTCTCTTTACCAGCCTGAGTGCGCAAGTGAAAATTACTTGACATAAAACATGCTAAACAATTTTAATGAATTTCCAAGGGCTTTCAGTTTGATTCAGGAGTGTTTGTTCCTTTTTCCGGAAATCTGCTTTCCTGCAGAGCGTAGCTCCAGTCCTGATCTAACAAACCTGCCTGTAATTTTCGAGTGAACTCCCAGGACCTTCAGCATTGTGTTTGATTAGAGCCGGAGCTAAACTCTGCTGGATATTAAATTTACAGAAGCTGGGTTGAGCTACCCAGCCTTAATTTGATACAATCTAAAAATAGAGGTTTAGACCTGAAAAAATTGAGAAATAAAAAACAATAACACCTTCACAATGCTTTTGCGCAACACTGATAAAAGGTTGATAGCTTGATAAGTAGGTTAAAGAGGACCAGTTATGCCCTTTTTCAAAATCTTCTAGAATAGGTTTTCATGATTGAATGTTAAAAAAACACATTATTTTTCACATATTTGACATTTTTGCAGCTCCTCTCCTTCCAGTCTGTCTTTTGTTCCTGTCTCTATGAAGCCCCTCCTTCTGAAAAGCACAGTGTGCTCTGATTGGTTGGCTGGACCAGTGTGTTGTGATTGGTCAAGCGTTTTGAGCGTGTTTGGGAAATGTCCCGCCCTTTACCATATCCGTGAGTTTCAACACACTACTAACTAACTCAACCAGGCCCCGCCTTTTTATTTTGCATATGCCTTGGGTGGGAATTATTTAAATGAGGGATATTGTGACGTGTTCATTCCCAGAAGAAAACTCAAGACTACAGTTGAGGCGTTTCATATAGAGAATAACTTCCACTGGAGGGACTTTGTGGTTTGGAAATTTGCAGAGCTTTTTCATGCTCAAACTGCAACATTACACAGTAAAGAAAGATGAGCATGCATGAAAAAGCATAATAGGTCTTCTTTACTCTATTACAAATAACTTTCATAACCACTCAAAGACCACTGCAGAGGAACTTTGGGGCACTTTGAGGATGGCAAGCAAACCCTCAAATCCTTTGGGCTTGATGGTGGCGCACCGACAGATGGGACTGATCCTGACTTTGCGCTTCAGCAGTGACTGCATAGCCACCCTCTGTTTCATATTCATTACAGTTTTTCCCTAATCTAATGGTTTTTTTTTTGGTTTTTTTTTACCTCTGACTTGCCGTGCCACCCCCTGGGCTCTCCCGCTCAGCACTTTTTCACACCGTCACCAGCATATTGATTTTGTCTATCTATTCATATCCCTCCCTGAAGAAACAGTCAGCTATTCAGAGGACAATGTCTCGCATTTCTATTGTTGTTGATTTTAATCATAAACAGGAGAAAGAAACCACAACAAGATCTACACTGTAAATAAGTTGCCTGAGTGTTATAAGTATGAATCGATATAAAGATGGAAGAAACACGTTATTGTTTAGATTTTTAGGTATTTGATTTTGTGAATCATAATTTTTCCATTAAAAATATCTAAATGATTTACTTAAAGAAAAATTGTGTAACATATATTAAGGCTTGTTTTTCAGTCTTAAATTAACTTGTTTCTCTTTTTAGTCTTTTTTATATTTTTATATATATATATATATATATATATATATATAATTTTTTTTTTTTTTTTTAATCAGCACTGAAAAAAAATCACTCAGAAATTACTAGTAAATTTCACAATTAATTACAAAGAAATGGCAAGTAAATTTTAAAGTAGAAAGACTGAAATAGTATTTTCTTGTAAAATCTTCAAAAAATCTTTTTTTACGGTGAGGTTTATTATAGTTAACTAAAACTAAAACCATAAAAAAAAAATAAAAAAAAACATGAAAAAAAATAAATGTCAACTGAAATAAATTTTAAAATAAATTTCTTGTTTTTATGTAATTTAATCTGATGTACTTAAAATAACTAAAACTAAAATTAAAAAAAATAACTATATAGACATTTTTAAAAAAGCTATAAAAAATTTAAATAAAATATAAAGAAAACGATTAAAAATATTAAAAACTATAATAGCATCTCAGTGATACTAAAATAACACTGTTTCCTTATTTCAAGCATAAATCAGAAAACAAAATGTATGCGTATAACAAAAATAATAAAGAAAAATAAACTTTATTTTAAAAGAAATAACAAATTTTGTAAATAAAATTGGTGAAATTGATTTAATGAAATAGTAAGATGGAAAACAAAACAAAAAAGTCTTCATTTGTCCCACAGTCTGCATTTGACACTGCTTTTGCACATCTAAAGCACATGCGTTGATGAATTGCAGTGGTTATTCCAGCTGTGTTAAGGGCAGCTGCGGTGTAATAACTTCATGATAACTTTGTTATGGGGCTAATAACTCAATTTTCCCAGGAGAATGTGGCACGCTTGACGGATGTGTGACTGTAATGAATGCTGTGGAAACAGGAGTAGCGACTGTGAAGATCTGATCTGGTATTTCTGAGAAAAGCTCATTTTATACTATTATGTCATTGCGGTGAAATTGTATTGTCATTGTTATTACCTGAGCAAAATTAAATCGCTAAGCACCAAACTCAGGGACAATTTTTTAAGAAAAACATGAATCAAAAGGTCCACCCCTAAATCGAACTGTCAGTGGGGCCAAAGCAGAATATACGAAAACACACTTTTTTTTTTTTTACGAATTCATATGACATATGAATTCGCCAAACCGTGAAACTGTAAGGAACTGCCATGAGATTGTGTTGAAGTTGCTGTTTGAGTGAATACCCATATAGTATATTTTATGTGGGGTGTGATCAGAGACCCAGGACTGTATTTAAATCCACCTAAATGTGAGTGAATGTCCCCTCCAACCCTGCCGAGCGTTCAGGAAGTCATCCTCCATAAAAATCATCCTGATGAAGGTTAGATAAAATGGTAAGTTTAGATTAATGTCTTAATAGTTCTTAAAGTCCCAAAAGCCACTCAGTTTTTCCATTATTCTTTTGTTTTAAGGTGATGTGTGTAATTTTTGATGTTAAAATACTTTCTCCTGTCCCAACTTAAAGGAGACAGGGATAGCTGCAGGGTGTAATTGGCTTGCCAAAAGAAACTAACACCTAACCCTAGCCCACACCCTAACAGGCAGCTTTCACGACCAATTGTAAAGACATTTCGGCACGCCAATTACTCCGACCTGCACATACCCATTTCTAAAGTCGGCATGAAACGCTAGTCTTTTCTTCCCTATTGTGCCATGAGTGAAATGGCTTCTGGAACAAGAACAGATGTAGGGCGGGACTTGATTTTGTCCATGTGGAATTGATTGGATAATTGTGGTTTGCTATTGGTGGACCTCATGTGAGTGACAGGTTGCCCCGCCCTCGTCATCAGAGAGTAGAAGAGGTGTCGCTGCAAGAGGGAGGGAAAGTTATTTTAATTAAAGTTTATGAGGGCACATGAATTTAAAAAATAATAATGCACGAGTTATATATTTATAATTAATACTGCAATATTTTGATTTCATGGTGACTTTAACATGCAGAGACAACTATATGTACACCATGTGCATGTTCACACACGGCATTGCAGTCGAAATCAGGGTATTCAGTTATAAAATCACAAAGGTTGGAATTTGATTAAATATAAGCGCTGCATGTTCCAAAGTTCCTGTGTTCTTTTAGACTCAAGCAGCTCATGATCTGATGTTTTCAGTGTATTGGAGCGGCTCGACACCAAAGACGCTTTAATATATTATGGGCCAGTTTTTATTAAATGGGGCAAATTAGCTTGAGAGATGCAGTCAAATCATTTATATAATTACCAACACAATCTACCAAGAGCAGTGCAAATTAGCGTTGGGTCGCAAATAAGCAGAGCCTATGCTCATCAGGTGCGATTGACACAGGCGCAACTTGTTACATGTAATATACGGATAACGTCTTCCTCTGGCATTCCAAAGAAATTAATACAAGTTGAAAATATGTTCTCCCTTCTACCACACGCTTTGCGGTGTCTCCTCCTAGCAGCAACAATTGCAGCCATGTCGCAAAACGGGTTTTTGGGGGCGTTATATAATGGCGCAAATGCCAGTAAATTGACTAGTGCAAACATTAGTAAATTGCGTTGCATGATTCATTTAAATACACTCCTCCCATAAATTTTGCGTCTGAAAGGGAAACTTCTACAAATGCATATGCAATGCTGCAAAAACAACTCATTCCACGCCTTTTCAGCGCTAATTTTGCACTGTGTGTCTTCAGTAAATCCTGACAGTAGTTTTTTGCGCTGGTGCAAAAGCTGTTAGTAAATCTGGCCCTATGTGTTTTATTAGACAGGTGAGCAAATGTTTGGATACATTCATGACAGAAAACTATTCATTGTTATATAGCTCAACACAGCAAGTCTTATTTAAATCTCTGTTTAAATCTCCTTTTCTTGAGTTACCGCGAGTACCATGTTTTACCATGCCTAATATCAATCTAGCTTACTGCAGTGTGCAACAAGTGTCTCTTAACTTCAGTAGCTTTAATAAGAATTAATCTATATGTGTACAGTAAGACTATGCACTTTATTATTCTTTTTTTTTTCTTTCTATTACTTATCTGAATACCACAGATAGATTAGTACATCTTGAAAAACTTAAAGGGGACCTATAATGCCCCTTTTACAAGATGTAATATAAGTCTCTGGTGTCCCCAGAATGTGTCTGTGAAGTTTCAGCTCAAAATACCCCACAGATCATTTATTATAGCTTGTCAAATTTGCCCCTATTTGGGTGTGAGCAAAAATATGCCATTTTTTGTGTGTCCCTTTAAATGCAAATGAGCTGCTGCTCCCGGTCCCCTTTCCAGAAAAGGGCGGAGCTTTAACAGCTAGAGCTTCAGTTGCTCAACAACAGCAAATCTGGAGCCCAATATGGCCTCACCTCCTTTGTTGCATGTTCTCGGGGGCGGGGTTTATGTAAATGTTTGTGATGTCACCAACCTGGGAAGAAGCTTGCTGTAGTCCCTACCAGCCGTTTGTTGTAGTCCAATTTCAGTAAAAGAAAATATCTCCCTTTGCATTGAACTTTGAGCGTCGTAACTTTGCAGATGTTGTTTATGCTCAAACAGCAACATTACACACTAACTAAAGTTAAAAAAGTGAAATCTTTAAAACTCTTTATTTAATTTGTATTTTCATATTTATTTGTCCATTTTGTTTGTAATTACTTACTTTGTTCTTATTGCTGATTGTTTACTTGTCTTATGTATTTATTTTGAGGAACTTTTTCTTACATTAGTATTCGTTTTTGCTGAAGTATTGAAAATTGAAGAATAATCATGATTATGATTTTTGCCATAATCGAGCAGCTCTACCAACTATCATCCCAAACTTGTAATAAGAAGCGCCAATAAACTGGCTGTTGTCAATAAAAGAGAACCTTTAAGGACATTATGCGATCATCTGTCAAAATAAAGGCTTGATGGTTTAACATTTAAAAAATTAAGACAGCCATATTTATTTTTTTATTTTACAGTTGTAATGTAGAATAAAAATATTATTATATTATTTTTTTTAAATACTCATTTTTTTATTTTACAGTAAAATTTCTTATTTTGTTTATTTCATAGTAAAGTTGCATATCCAAAACAGCATAGTATTACCATGATTTAATGTCCTAAAAACTAGGTCATTTTTTTAAGCAAAAGTATAAGACTGTTTGGGAAGAAACTTCTTAGCAGTCCATCTCCGTTTGGGTTTTTTTTTCACAACACTCAACAGAAAGTTTAGTCAATCCTCCAGAGCTTTGCAATGACGAGTTGATTTGTGTTTGTTGTTTATTCTCAGTGAGGGGGATTGTGGGGAAGCAGAATGCTGTTTTCCCCTTTTCACTTGTGTTTTTGTTTCCTAGCACGAGCCTGGATTGCGTGTTTGACTCTGAGGGCTTTGTGCCAGTCATGGCTCACACCGTCCCGCGCAGCAGGTGTTCCCCTGACCTTTCATACATCTCTCCTCCCTCCTCCTTTAATCCTGCCCAAAACCCCTGCTGATGTGCACAGATCCATTCAATTTTCTGCTTCCCTGTTAGCAGCACAGATTTATTGATGCATCATCTGCATATTAGAAATCTGAAGATCGCCGTTCACGCATTCTGTCATTACGATTAAACGTGTCCCAGACAAAAGATGACAAATTAAATCCCGCTAATGCTTCAGAGCCTTGAGTGCTGGCTGTTGTCAACACAGAAACGCTTTGAGATGGAGTGTAATGCTGAATTATTGGATTGTCTTGTTATTTGTGTTGTTAGCGTAAGGGGGGTGTCATCAGTGGCGGTGTCGTGCTGAATGGCCTTGAGGATTGGCTGTAATGGAGGGCATTTTGCAGTGATTTACAGAGACTGTCAGGCAGACAGTAATGGACTGTTCGATCAACCTGTTTATTTGAGAGAGCGGTACAATTCTCTTGACCATGTCAATAGACGTGTTTCCACTGTCAGGCCAAAAGCGAGAGTGTTCGTGCGTGCCAGGGCCAGTTGCATTTCCACTGTCACTTCCGGGGCTTGATCGGGCCTCGATGGAGCTTCCTCTGGGCCA
>CM074453.1:4080000-4120000 GCA_037101425.1 Elopichthys bambusa | reverse complement strand
GGAGCTTGCTCTAGGCCACAGAGTGGTGAGTTCCGACAAAGGTAGCTGCATCAGACACAAATAGCGCATTTCAAAATTAAATTCTTTAATCTGCAAATCAGTTTTAAAAAGACAGATAACCATAACAAAATGCTTAATATTGGTGCTGATTGGTACAAAAGCTGTCACTGGGGAGGTCGCCTTTCAAATGGTGCTAATATGCACCCTAAAGGGGTAAATAAGGTAAAAGATTTACCTTTTGAAAGGGTGCTGCCCCAGTGACAGATTTTGTGCCATTTTTTCTGAGAGTGTACCATAATACCACCTCTTTTGTAAGGGTTAACAGTCTTTCTCTGCTCTTTTGTTTGCAATGATCATGGCTACATTAGAGCTGTAGTGTCTTACAGACGACCCTTGGGCATGAAGATGCTAAAAAATCCTCCAACAATGCAGATTTCATTCCATTTTATGTTGCAATTTTGCAGGCCACTAAATCCCAGTTGCTATCATTTGCTATGTGGACTTAGTGTCTTTGACTACAGAAGGATGCAGAGCCGACTTTAAAGGTCAGGCGTCCCACGGGGCCGCAGAGAGTCTCTGATACAGTCTGCCTCATTGCTCCATGCCGGCAGCTTTTAAAGGTAACTGCCTCTGCAGGAGTGAGAGCCTTGTTAAACCCGTTGACGGGGGACTCGTTTCCGCATGCTTTTATATATAATTCATTATTCATCGGAACACAGCAAGAAGGGGTGACTTTAATTTGGAGTTTACAGGCTTTGCTGGGCCAGATGATATAAACGACATCCATTTACGTCTGTATGAAATGCAAGACAGTGATGTTATGGAAGGCCGATTTTAACAAGGAGGTTTTCACTTGAAGATTAGCATGAGCCTTGCTGTGAATATTGGAGTGTCAGCATCGCTGAAATATACTGCGTGAAGTTTTCATAGAAACTGCAATAGCAATCAAGCTTGACAATTTGTCAGTGTGATACATTTATTTGTTCAATATATATGAAAGAAGGGAGGCATAATGGAAACATGATTTTACTTTTGTTTTGAATTTGTTGCTGTATGTAGACATAATTAGTTTTTTTTTTTTCCACTCTGGTTTTAACTGTGCCGTGAACTACTCTAAAAAGTAATTCATGGGACCTGTTACCACAACTTAAATAAATGCATGGTTGCAAGTTAAAAATTCTAATTTATTGTTTTAATTAAACCTTTTAAGTTGCAAACATTATTTTGTAGAGTTCTGTTGACATAATAATGTTGATCATTACATCTACTTAATATTGTCTGTAATTTAAACTCAAATTTCTGCGTTAATCTTTTTTTTTTTTTTTTAATTAGGTTGTAGTAACATAATGAAATTGTCTTGATAACTTCGGAAATTAGGCAGTGGATTTCTAGTTCCCAGCATGCTTTGCATAGGACTGGATAAGGAGAATAAATGTTGAAATTAAGTGTTAATTTATTTGTTTTTAGTGACGAGAAAGACATTTAATGCTGCTATGTTTGGCAATTAAAAGAGTTTCTGTAATGTTGAAGTTTTTGTGGTTAGCATTGTGCTGAAGAGTAGATACACGAAGGTAAACACTACATTGACTCTAAAAGCAATGACTGCACTAATGCCAGTGACAAATAATATCTTACTTGTTCATTAAATATACATGTTAAATAAGCTATGTTAGCATGTGCTATGATAGCTGATGATTTGAACTGAAATAGATAAGATTAATTGATTCCAGGGCTACAACTCTGGCAGTTGGAGTGACTTTGAGTAATCAACTTAAAAATGTGTGTTTATGCTACAAATTATTAAGTTCCTCTAACTCAGTGTAGCTTGTTGGTTGAATGTACAGTAAATTCACTCAAAGTTGTCATAACTCAAAAAAAATTATGCAAACTAGTATGAACGCATGTGACAATAATGGAGGAATTTGCAGCTTTAGTCCCAAACTACAATTCCTGTTCATCAATAAAAAAACATACTGACCTCAAGCTTTTGAACCGTAGTGTACATACAGAACTTAAACTACAATTCTACAAAACAGAGCCCCTATAGCATCATAGAAGACCTTGTACTTCTCTGGTTTTCTTTGAGGTTGCGTCTTGTTTCAGTTTTTCGGTGCACTGATATTGGCCTTCCTGCTGAAGGGCTACACATCTACTGAATGTCAGTTCAGACCCCTCATGCAGTATGCATTAAACGGGCTGCTTAATGTAGGCAGCCCATGGACTGCATAATGCATGATGGATGAGGCCGGTGTCCTCCCTGAAAGAGTTGGATCGCACCTTTCCACCTCAGTGGTGCTCTTGCCCTGCAGATGACCTCAGAGAGACATACATGTATGCCCTCATACAGATCGCCTTCACTCGTTCATAGATCCAAGGACTCGCTCTCATATTTCCACTGATCTTCTTTAATATACACATTCTTGCCCCAGAAATTACCTTTCCCATCATACTACGTCTGCCCTTAAAGGAAGGTTAAGAGGGGAATGTAGTCACTTGTGTTGTCAAAAGTACCAACTTCGGTACTGAAAAATGTAAAATGTACTTCACTGTGTAATTACAATGTAACAACATCACCTTAAAATAAAAGGTTACACTTTATTTTAGTGTCATTGTTACATGTAGTTACTTTAGTAATAACTATAAATTATGCATAATTACATCCAACTAACCCTAAACCAAACCAAACCCTAATCCTAACCCTACATAGTTACTTAAATATTACTTAGTACTTAAATGTGTCATTACAGTGTAACAAAGATACCTTAAAAGTGTAACCAAATAAAGTGTAACCTAAACATTATTTTTATATACACCTCAAATATAACTTTAAAAAGTGTTATGCTCATCAAGGCTGCCTTTATTTGCCTTTATTAGTGTCACATGATCCTTCAGAAATCATACTAATATGCTGATTTGCTGCTCAAGAAACATTTCTGATTATTGAAAATAGTTGCACACTTTAAAAGAATTGAAAGTTCACAAGAACAGCATTTATTTATTATAGAAATCTTTTGTAACATTATAAAAGTCTTTTACTGTCACTTTTGATCCATTTAATGTGTCTTTGCTTAATAAAAGTATTAATTTCTTTTAAAAATGTATACTGACCCCAAACTTTTGAATGATAATGTATATTTTGGAATATTTAGATTTGACCAGACAACTAACCCTAGTATGAACAACAGTAATAGCAGTGCTTGACTTGCCAAACACCACTAACGGGTCATGCTAAGTCAAAACGTCATGTTGCAGAAGGATATTTAATATACAAGTTAGTTTTCCCAGCTTCTGACCCACCTGTGTGTTTAAGTGTGTGACTGTGTGAGATTGAGTGCACTTTGCCATATGTTTGTGAATGAGAGTGTGTGTGTGTAAGCGTTTGCTCTGGTGGGTGTCAGTAAAGTGCTTGTGTGGGCAACTCTCATCCCACACGCAGCTTTTTAGCCTGAAGGCTTTTGGCATTGTTTCTCCGAATCCCATTTTCATATCTTCTGCATCTGAGCGGCTGTGTGAAAGCCGGCTGGTGGAGGCACATCATTAAACTGCAGTGACTGCTATGGTAATGACTGCTGAAGGCAGCCTGACCGCAGCAGAGCCCCAGCACGTACACTGTGCATATAAAACTGTGAGGATGACGATAAGAGAATGATACGTGTGTGCGTATCACTCCACCGAGACGGCAGCTTTCTCAGCCTGTCATAAAATCCTGATTCATTTATTTCGTTATTCACCTCTTCATGACAGATAGGTCGGCCTCAGAAGTTTTTTTTTTTTTTGTTGTTGTTGTTGAGGTGAATATGAGGGTGTGGAGAGTTTGAGCCTTGGCTTTTGACTACTAAAGCAAAGACTGTTCACGCTTGACCCAGGCTTAAAATGCCTGTAATATTCTATTTTAAAGGTTCATCATTTTGTTTTGGAGTCTCCTACTATAGGTTTACATGCATCCGAGGTCAGCATCAGCTCTTTTCTCACAGTGTCTGAAACGGTTCGATAAAGGATCCAATCTCTCTAAACCCCTCCTGTCTGAGAGCCTGCTCTGCTCTGATTGGTCAGATGGTCATGTCTGTTGTGATTGATCCACTCTTCTCTGATTGGTTAGACGGCCCAGTCTGTTGTGATTGTTCCACTTTTCTCTGATTGTTCAGACAGCCCAGTCTGTTGTGATTGATCCACTTTTCTCTGATTGTTCAGACAGCCCAGTTTATTGTGATTGATCTACTCTTCTCTGATTGGTCAAATAGCCCAGTCTGTTGTGATTGATCTACTCTTCTCTGATTGGTCAAATAGCCCAGTCTGTTGTGATTGATCTACTCTTCTCTGATTGGTCAAATAGCCCAGTCTGTTGTGATTGATCTACTCTTCTCTGATTGGTCAGACAGCCCAGTCTATTGTGATTGATCTACTTTTCTCTGATTGGTCAAATAGCCAAGTCTGTTGTGATTGATCTACTCTTTTCTGATTGGTTAGACGGCCCAGTCTGTTGTGATTGGTCTCCTCTTCTCTGATTGGTTAGACGGCCCAGTCTGTTGTAATTGATCCACTTTTCTCTGATTGGTCAGATAGCCCAGTCTGTTGTGATTGATCTACTCTTCTCTGATTGGTCAGATAGCCCAGTCTGTTGTGATTGATCTACTCTTCTCTGATTGGTCAGATAGCCCAGTCTGTTGTGATTGGTCTCCTCTTTTCTGATTGGTTAGATAGCCCAGTCTGTTGTGATTGGTCTCCTCTTCTCTGATTAGTTAGACGGCCCAGTCTGTTGGGATTGATCTACTCTTCTCTGATTGGTTAGACGGCCCAGTCTGTTGTAATTGATCTACTCTTCTCTGATTGGTTAGACGGCCCAGTCTGTTGTGATTGGTCTCCTCTTCTCTGATTGGTTAGACGGCCCAGTCTGTTGTAATTGATCCACTTTTCTCTGATTGGTCAGATAGCCCAGTCTGTTGTGATTGATCTACTCTTCTCTGATTGGTCAGATAGCCCAGTCTGTTGTGATTGATCTACTCTTCTCTGATTGGTCAGATAGCCCAGTCTGTTGTGATTGGTCTCCTCTTTTCTGATTGGTTAGATAGCCCAGTCTGTTGTGATTGGTCTCCTCTTCTCTGATTAGTTAGACGGCCCAGTCTGTTGTGATTGATCTACTCTTCTCTGATTGGTTAGACGGCCCAGTCTGTTGTGATTGGTCTCCTCTTCTCTGATTGGTTAGACGGCCCAGTCTGTTGTGATTGATCTACTCTTCTCTGATTGGTCAAATAGCCCAGTCTGTTGTGATTGATCTACTCTTCTCTGATTGGTCAAATAGCCCAGTCTGTTGTGATTGATCTACTCTTCTCTGATTGGTCAAATAGCCCAGTCTGTTGTGATTGATCTACTCTTCTCTGATTGGTCAGACAGCCCAGTCTATTGTGATTGATCTACTTTTCTCTGATTGGTCAAATAGCCAAGTCTGTTGTGATTGATCTACTCTTTTCTGATTGGTTAGACGGCCCAGTCTGTTGTGATTGGTCTCCTCTTCTCTGATTGGTTAGACGGCCCAGTCTGTTGTAATTGATCCACTTTTCTCTGATTGGTCAGATAGCCCAGTCTGTTGTGATTGATCTACTCTTCTCTGATTGGTCAGATAGCCCAGTCTGTTGTGATTGATCTACTCTTCTCTGATTGGTCAGATAGCCCAGTCTGTTGTGATTGGTCTCCTCTTTTCTGATTGGTTAGATAGCCCAGTCTGTTGTGATTGGTCTCCTCTTCTCTGATTAGTTAGACGGCCCAGTCTGTTGGGATTGATCTACTCTTCTCTGATTGGTTAGACGGCCCAGTCTGTTGTAATTGATCTACTCTTCTCTGATTGGTTAGACGGCCCAGTCTGTTGTGATTGGTCTCCTCTTCTCTGATTGGTTAGACGGCCCAGTCTGTTGTAATTGATCCACTTTTCTCTGATTGGTCAGATAGCCCAGTCTGTTGTGATTGATCTACTCTTCTCTGATTGGTCAGATAGCCCAGTCTGTTGTGATTGATCTACTCTTCTCTGATTGGTCAGATAGCCCAGTCTGTTGTGATTGGTCTCCTCTTTTCTGATTGGTTAGATAGCCCAGTCTGTTGTGATTGGTCTCCTCTTCTCTGATTAGTTAGACGGCCCAGTCTGTTGGGATTGATCTACTCTTCTCTGATTGGTTAGACGGCCCAGTCTGTTGTGATTGGTCTCCTCTTCTCTGATTGGTTAGACGGCCCAGTCTGTTGTAATTGATCTACTCTTCTCTGATTGGTTAGACGGCCCAGTCTGTTGTGATTGGTCTCCTCTTCTCTGATTGGTTAGACGGCCCAGTCTGTTGTAATTGATCCACTTTTCTCTGATTGGTCAGATAGCCCAGTCTGTTGTGATTGATCTACTCTTCTCTGATTGGTCAGATAGCCCAGTCTGTTGTGATTGGTCTCCTCTTCTCTGATTGGTTAGACGGCCCAGTCTGTTGTGATTGGTCTACCCTTCTCTGATTGGTTAGATAGCCCAGTCTGTTGTTATCGGTCTACTCTTCTCTGATTGGTTAGACAGCCCAGTCTGTTGTGATTGATCTACTCTTCTCTGATTGGTCAGATAATCTTTACAAATGAACACAGCTTTTATAAATATTGAAGCCTAAATACAACTGGCAGAAGTAAAAACCCAAAGGTGGGCTATATACGAGCAATCACGATCACATGACTTCATACGAGTCACCATCACTAAGCTTCAACAACTCTTTCAGTCTTTGTATAAAAACATTTTCCCTGAAATGTTTGAGTGTGAATAGTTTGCAAGCGTGTAAGAGACTGTGAAAGAGGACTAGTGAGTAGATGAGTTACCTGTTCTACTGATGACATTTAATGTACCTGACAGCGTCTGTAGTCCCATTTAGACACTTGTTAGCAACCGCCTTTTTTGAGACCGGTAAAAGCTTTATAAAATCACAAGTGGGTATTAATAATGTATTTTATGACTTAAAACATGAAAATATCCTGAGCTTGTGTTTAGCACAGACCTTATGTCAGGCATTTAACTAAAAACCCATCAACCCACTGACGAGGGAGCCAGAAGTACTTTTTCTTTTCTTTTCTTTTCGTTTTGACCTACAATAATATCCCTGCAGTACTGTATTGGTGAAACATGAAAGAAGGAAACCCAGTGTTAAAAAATGACATGAAACACCAACTTAAAACCAGAACAGTCTGACGTTCAAAATTACCAACCAAAGTTTGCTTTACTTAAAGTGAAATTTAGGGATGGGTAAATCTAAAATGGAGTAAACAACCCATGGAGGATTATGGAATAAATCATTGTGATTGATGATTTCTTGCTTTCTTGTAATTGAATGTGTATTTTAAGTCGATATTGTTGTGTTAATAACACTAATACTAATAATCATAATCATAATAATCATGATCATTTATTCATAATAATAAATCATTTACTTTTTTCCTTTAATTATATATGCATTTATAGGAAAAAGTAAAAGTATTATTAATTATATTGAAATGGCTGATACCTCTGAAATAGTTTTTGCTTTACATTTACTGAAATACTTTTTTTTTTTTTTTTTTTTTTCATATTTTTTCTTGGTCTTGCATAATGAATCCTGCATTTCACTCTAATGAACTTAATGTAAAGGTTTCCAGCCCAGTTTATCCCCTGATTATGCCATTTTAGCACCCGTCGCCCATCTTAACAAGGCTCTAAACACACTGATGTAGTGCTACATCAGTGCATATTGCATATTTAAATGAAATGATTGTCATAAATGTATGTGCCTCTTCACTGTGCAAATGATACACAATTAACATGGCACAATAACCACCCACAGATAACTAGTGCTGAGCTGAGGTTTGTTTGACAGTGATGTTTGTGACTTTTTTAACCTCCTAGTCGTGGCCATAAATATACCCAGGCAAACTTTTTTTTCCCTTTCCCTTTCATTTTTACTGCTGATTTGCATAATTCCGTTGCTAAAGCAACACAGACAATGTGTGCAAATAAATTATGATTCTTAATGATTTTTCCCCTCAGTTGATGCCATGAACCTTTACAACATTTGGTAAATTCTTCTTGAGAAATTCTTGTTGAAAGCACACTGATTAAAAAAACCCAAAACAGTGCAACCCAAAAAATTTGCAGCCAATCACACTAGATCTTGCCGTTTTGAGAAAGCTCTTGCCATTTTTGTGAACTACATCAGACAATCTGTGAATTGTCTGTAAGTGTGCCATCAGAGGCTGAGACTAGGGTTTCTCCATCTCCCCCTCACCAACACTTTTTCAAGGGCACGACCTCCCTTGGTGCACCGCTGGTGTAATTGAAGATGAGGGAGTAATCAAAGCGGTCCTGGGACCCCCTGAGCACCGATGCCTAGACTAGATACTCCAAGCATGAGACAAATGGCCAAAACTCAGGGGTGGATTCCTGTCTTCCTCTCTTCTAGTTTTTCTGCTGATTGTCTACTCACCCTCCCATGAGCCTCTGGGAACAGGGGGAGGATCCTGTTACTACAGCTTACTGTAGAGAGGTGTTGTGTTGCGGATATATGCGAAAGAGGATTGAGAAGGAGTGAGGAGGAACTACCCCATCCATGACCTTAAACATGCTGAATTTTTAAGCAGCCTAAGGTGTAGAGGTCAAATTAATTAAAGAATTAGTTCACCCAAAAATTAAAATTCTGTCATTAATTACTCCCCCTCATGTCGTTCGAAACCCGTAAGACCTTCATTCATCTTCGGAACACAAATTAAGATATTGTTGATAAAATCCGAGGCCTCAGTGAGGCCTCCATTGATGACAAGACAATTAACACTTTCAATGCCCAGAAAGCTACTAAAGCTACTAAAGACATATTTAAAACAGTTCATGTGACTACATGAAGTGACGAGAATACTTTTTGTGTGCCGAAAAACCAAAATAACAACTTTATTCAATATCTAGTGATGGGCGATTTCAAAACTGCGTCATGAAGCTTCGAAGCTTTATTAATCTTTTGTTTCGAATCAGTGGTTCGGAGCGTGTATCAAACTGCCAAAGTCACGTGAACCATTGAAATTTTGAAATGTTTCGAAACACTTATGATGTAACAAAGCCTTGTTTACTGAAATCACGTGACTTTGGCAGTTTGATAGACGCTCCAAACCACTGATTCAAACACAAGATTCATAAAGCTTCAAATAGAAAGAATCGACTCTGAACCGCCTAAACGAGTCGTCAGGAATTCCAGTCTACACAGGTAATACATTTGCATATTGCCAGCCTATGGTCTTCATTGGCTGCCCACAAACAGCGTCTACTTTGACCCGCCCTCAAACGCTGTACCTGTTTTTTGTTGTATTTTTTTTCTTGGTCTTGCGTAATGAATCCTGTTTCATTTCACTGTAATGAACTTAATGTAAAGGTTTCCAGCCCAGTTTATCCCCTGATTATGCCATTTTAGCACCCGTCGCCCATCTTAACAAGGCTCTAAACACACTGATGTAGTGCTACATCAGTGCATATTGCATATTTAAATGAAATGATTGTCATAAATGTATGTGCCTCTTCACTGTGCAAATGATACACAATTAACATGGCACAATAACCACCCACAGATAACTAGTGCTGAGCTGAGGTTTGTTTGACAGTGATGTTTGTGACTTTTTTTTAACCTCCTAGTTGTGGCCATAAATATACCCAGGCAAACTTTTTTCCCTTTCATTTTTACTGCTGATTTACTAAAGTGAAATGAAAATTCTGTCATTAATTACTCACCCTCGTGTAACTTTCAATGCCTAGAAAGCTACTAAACACGTATTTAAAACAGTTCATGTGACTACAGTGATTCAACCTTAATGTTATGAAGTGACGAGAATATTTTTTGTGCGCCGAAAAACCAAAATAACTACTTTATTCAACAATATCTAGTGATGGGCGATTTCAAAACTGCGTCATGAAGCTTCGAAGCAGTGTTTCGTTTCGAATCAGTGGTTCGGAGCGTGTATCAAACTGCCAAAGCCATGTGAACCATTGAAATTTCGAAATGTTTCGAAACGCTTATGATGTAACAAAGCCTTGTTTACTGAAATCACGTGACTTTGGCAGTTTGATAGATGCTCCAAACCACTGATTCAAACACAAGATTCATAAAGCTTCAAAAAGAAAGAATCGACTCTGAACCGCCTAAACGAGTCGTCAGGAATTCCAGTCTCACTTCCATGACCTGCATATAGAATGCGGTAACACATTTGCATATTGCCAGGAGAGTTTTATACTATTATACCCACTACTATTTTATTATATTAACTACCCACTACTAGAGATCCATCCATGTCAGATACAGATCCGGGTTGCTAAAGACTTGAATATGTAATGATGATTGGCAAAACATTAATGCGTTTAAGGATTATCTTTATTTTTTTTCTAAAATTGTAAATTTTATTTCATTCAATGTTTATTTCAATTACCAACAATTTTTCATAGTTTTAATTAACAACAGCAATACTAGTCTGTTCTTCACACAAACCTTTTGTATGAATTCAGAAGAGAATTATGATACTTTTATGGTTTTGCTCCTTTTTTGATGCTTGAAAAGCTTCATTGCTCATTCATTGCAATTGCACGGAAAAGAGAGACTCCAGATTTTCGCCTTCACATGAGCTTGACATGGCATGAGGGTTAATAAATGATGGCATAATTTTCATTTTTGGGTGAACTATTTCTTTCAACAAACTGAATTTTCAAGCAGCCTATGCAAAAACACAGAGCTGAAGGTGATCGAGGTCGAGAGAATTAATACAAAGCCCTACCGAACCACATTAGTCAGTTTAGTACTGGCGTTCTACTCCAGAAATGCAAATGAAAAGGGGGGAAGAGGAAAGACGGAGATCTGAGACGACAGCTGGATATAATCTTCCTCTCAGTCTCGCTCGTTCGTTTTTACTTCAGGGTCTGTTTATACCTCTGAAAATTTCAGTAGGAGGCAAAATGTTTGCTTTAATTTACTCAAGCTCGTTGATTTCTTGATGCCAAACACCCTCCCCTCACGTCTGTCATCCCTTAATTTCCAACATCTTACTCCCCGATCCACTCGAGTGTTGCATTAATGGCCTGTAATGCCTAACAAGGGCAGGGGAGGCGTCTGATTGGAATCGCCTGCTAGCGCATTATCCAACACCCACCACCAAGAGATTCAGGGTTTGCTCTGGAAGAGCCAGAGGATTTGTACAGACTCCACGTTCCCACTCTCACAGGTTTATTCCTGGCTGCCGAGGGCCGTCGCCGTTTCCACAGTAACCCGTACCTGTCAAACGCGCACAGTCATGTCACGGATGATGTTTGAAAATAAGTTTATGATAAAAATAACTGAAAAGAGTATGAACCATCAATCAGACCAGGGCTGAGTAAATATAGGACAGAACACATGTTGGGTTCATTTTACCCAGCAAATTTTATAATGGGTTGATTAATTTTTACTATAATACTAGCTTATTTTTTTCTTTTACTTGATACATGAATTCATGTTTACGGATTAACTTAAATCCTCAAACTTTTTTTTTTTTTTTTAAATACTCCACACAACCACTAGTTTGCATGATAATTCCTTTATTTTTGATCATATTTTATATAGTTTTAATACATATTTCCTACTTTTATGCTTGTTTAACAAATATTAGAAGTAAAAATTAAACATTTAGAAGTAATTCAAGTGTAATCGACCAGTCTCTGTCCTGTTTCCACCGTAATGGCACTGGATCTCATGCCGGAGATGACTCACGTTTCGGTGGGGGAAACTGCTAACAATTTTTTTTGTAAAAAATTTTATGCAAGGCATTAGGCATTTTCATCACACGAAAAGACCAACGCAACACTCTTTTAGGTGACTCGCATCCCCCTGTATGTTGCTTTGCATAAAATAAAATTAAATGATATAACGAGAACAATAACAAATTTATAGATAAAATAAAATTTACACAAACCTGTACTTTACTAAAGACATTGGGTTGTTACGTCTGACCCAGGATCAGGGTAAAACAAAAACTACCCAAACACTGGGTTATTACATCTGACCCAGGATCTGTATAACACAAAAACTACCCAAACACTCGGTTGTTGCGTCTGACCCAGGATCTGTATAACACAAAAACTACCCAAACACTCGGTTGTTACGTCTGACCCAGGATCTGTGTAACACGAAAACTACCCAAACACTGGGTTGTTACGTCTGACCCAGGATCTGTATAACACAAAAACTACCCAAACACTGGGTTGTTACATCTGACCCAGGATCTGGGTGAAACAAAAACAACCCAAACACTGGGTTGTTTCGTCTGACCCAGGATCTGTATAACACAAAAACTACCCAAACACTGGGTTGTTACATCTGACCCAGGATCTGTGTAACACAAAAACTACCCAAACACTGGGTTGTTACGTCTGACCCAGGATCTGGGTAACACAAAAACTACCCAAACACTGGGTTGTTACATCTGACCCAGGATCTGTGTAACACAAAAACTACCCAAACACTGGGTTGTTACGTCTGACCCAGGATCTGGGTAACACAAAAACTACCCAAACACTGGGTTGTTGCGTCTGACCCAGGATCTGGGTAACACAAAAACTACCCAAACACTGGGTTATTACATCTGACCCAGGATCAGGGTAAAACAAAAACTACCCAAACACTGGGTTGTTATGTCTGACCCAGGATCTGGGTAACACAAAAACTACCCAAACACTGGGTTGTTACGTCTGACCCAGGATCTGTATAACACAAAAACTACCCAAACACTGGGTTGTTACATCTGACCCAGGATCTGGGTGAAACAAAAACAACCCAAACACTGGGTTGTTTCGTCTGACCCAGGATCTGTATAACACAAAAACTACCCAAACACTGGGTTGTTACATCTGACCCAGGATCTGTGTAACACAAAAACTACCCAAACACTGGGTTGTTACGTCTGACCCAGGATCTGGGTAACACAAAAACTACCCAAACACTGGGTTGTTACGTCTGACCCAGGATCTGGGTAACACAAAAACTACCCAAACACTGGGTTGTTGCGTCTGACCCAGGATCTGGGTAACACAAAAACTACCCAAACACTGGGTTGTTGCATCTGACCCAGGATCTGAGTAACACAAAAACTACCCAAACGCTGGGTTATTACATCTTACCCAGGATCAAGGTAAAACAAAAACTACCCAAACGCTGGGTTATTACATCTGACCCAGGATCAGGGTAAAACAAAAACTACCCAAACACTGGGTTGTTACGTCTGACCCAGGATCTGTGTAACAAAAAACCTCCCAAACACTGGGTTGTTACGTCTGACCCAGGATCAGGGTAAAACAAAAACTACTCAAACACTGGGTTGTTACGTCTGACCCAGGATCTGTGTAACAAAAAACCTCCCAAACACTGGGTTGTTACGTCTGACCCAGGATCTGTGTAACACAAAAACTACCCAAACACTGGGTTGTTACGTCTGACCCAGGATCTGTGTAACACAAAAACTACCCAAACACTGGGTTGTTACGTCTGACCCAGGATCTGGGTAAAACAAAAACTACCCAAACACTGGAAAAATAACTCAAAAAAATGACCCAAAAGGCTTAACCCAGGACTTGGGTAGAAAAAAATGAGTGATGTATTATATCGAAGGCTTTTTATAGGTTTAAAGGTAAAAACAAATAGTCTGGTCATGAATAATGCGCTATAGGCCTTTTAAATGCCCTTCAGGTGCTCTGTCTACTTCACTAGAAAACTGCAGTGCAATTCCTCAAAATCGGGATTCACAAATTCTTTCCAGGATGTACCTCATGTCGAAGTGTATGGAAAAATGACACAATGGATTTTATTCTTCAAACATATGGAGGTTGTTTTCACCTGCCTTTGAAATGCTCGTTCATCCTCCATTCTATTCCCTGTGTGTTTTAATGCAGTGTACGCTGGTGTTCTTTGCTCTTGTGTTTGCTAAAGGACACACTGAGAAATATCTAATGTTTGCAGGAAAAGTTTTTAATTTGAACCTGTGGCCACAAGTCTGAAGTGCAAACGAATTATCACCTTGTCTTTGCATCGCCCTCGTTAACCTTTCCCTTAGAAATCTATTATTATCTGCAACACTAACTGTAAATGATCCAGTCTAGTCGCAGGCGAGTCGTCCGCACATCTGCATTCCCTCAAGGAATAGCGTGTGTACGTGTTTCATTCTCATTTCCAGTGCAAGGCTACAACAGTTTTTCTGCAGTGTCTGCAGTTGATCCACAGGAAAAAAAGAGCCGTATGACACCTCTGTAGTGTATGTGTGTGTGTGTGAGACTGGGAATCTGCAGTGTGACATCCCAACAATGGGGTGCCTGCTGCAGCCGCATCAATTAACATGAGGCAGTGCCTGCTGCCATCCGATTCGCCGAGAGAGTTGTCATGTCACTTTTTCTGCCCGCCCTCAAAGCTCCACCCCCTCCACTAGTGGAGGAGCTCAACCAGCCATGCACATGGACACGCCCACTAAGAGTAGAGCACAGTGCTTTTTGTTCATGCTAGCGTGTGGAGTGTCGTTTTAGACGCTGCTGCCCCCTAGTGAATCCTTCTAGAAGAGCCTTAGGCTGTGCACACCCACACTTACATGCCTTTCACTGATTTACAACCAAATGTTCAATTTCTTCTGTATTTTAAAAGGTTATTTGCCAAAAATGATTGTCCTAAAGGCTGCTAAGCTTGTTAATGTTGATTGTCTCATTAATCACTGTAGTTAAATAAGGGCATGTCATTTTCCAAGCCAAAAACTTCTTAGCTGTTTCTCAAATGCATTATTTGATGTCTTGTGGCATATATTATATTATATTATATTATATTGTGCTGTTCAAAAGTTCTTCATACGTCATTTACGTCATACATAAAGCATAAAAGAGACTCACCTGTGATACTAAGTGTAGTAAAGTAATATCCATCATGAGGCTAGACATATATTTGTGCCATCTGGTAATATTTAGGTTTGGTTCTCAAATGTATAGGACAGCCAGCTGTAATCTCCCAGAATCCCCCGTCTTTGACAAACAGGCAGCTGTTGTGCTGTCTTTAAAATTCTGTGAAAACATCTGCTGCCAAACCTACTGGGAGCACAAATATAGATGCTGGCTTCCTCCAAGGAGCCTTTAACTGTGTGTGCGAGTTTAAAGTCAAGTCGTCACCATCTATGATAGACTTGGAAAGAGTCTGAACTTGTTTTGTGTGTGCACTGATTCTCGTGTACTTCTCTTGTAGCCCTCAATGTTACCCAATACTTAACTCTGTTAAGCAAAACATCGAGGGGCTACATGATTCGCACTGGTCAGTTGTTGGAACGTGACACGAAATTCAAACAGTTTGAACCTCGACCTTCCAAAATGCAGCAATATATGCACAATTTATAATAATAATCAGTAGTAGTAGTAGTAGTATGTCACCTTGTATTTGAATAGTTGTATTATAATAACAATAGCATGATTATATAATAATAATAATAATATGTAATAAAAAATTTTACTATATACTTGTATAATAATAAAAATAATGACTCAAAATCAAAACAATTTGAACCTTGACCTTCTAAAATGCAGCAATATATGATAAATCATTATTAATATTATTAATATAATTTGAATTTGAATAATTGTATTATAACAATAATAGCATGATTACTTTTATAATTATAAAAATAAAATAATGACACTCAAAATAAAAAAATGAACCTTGACCTTCCAAAATGCAGTAGTATATGCACAATATGGTAATAATAATAATAATAATAACATTATTATTGTTGTTGTTATTGTTACTATTACTATTATTATTGTTGTTGTTGTTAATGTTATGATGTTACTTTGTATCAGAATAATTGTATTAATAATAATATAGCATGTAGTTACAATAATAATATGTTGTCATTAATGCTATTATGTTTTTAAATATAATATAATAAAATAACATTTTTATTTTTTATTGTTTTTGTATATGTATATATATATATATATATATATATATATATATATATATATATATATATATATATATATATATATATATATGACACGGTGGCTGATGGCCAATATAACTGATATATTAAATAAAAATCAATGATTAAAAATGAGGTTAAAAAATAAAAACAATTCACACAACATTTACTCAAAGTTTACAAAATAAGTAAATAAATGGAATCAGAAATATATTACTATCCATTAGTAAAGTTGCAAGTAGAATTTGGAAATGACAAAGTGGAGAAGTGAACATTAGTTCTCGGCCAATGGCGATAGTCACAAATAAACACCGTCACACTGATCAAACACACAAACTGTGAAACATCCCAGTGATGTTATACTATATTTCAGCCAGTGAAACGCAGCCTGTCCAGTCATAATGTCACATAATCTGCTCAGTTTGTCTTTCAAAAGCTGATAAAGTAGTTTTTCATTCATTTATATGTATGATTATGGCAGGTGTTGTTTTGAGGGTCAGTTCCTGGTCAAATATGGTCAAATATTGATGATGTTGAGAGATAGAGCCTGTACTGGATGAGTTTGCACAGGTGCCTCCCTGGAGTGTGATGTACCCAGCATGCCCTGCTGATGTCAGGCGAAACAGAGAGAGCGGTGATGGCACAGCACAAACCAGTCCTGAGCAAAGTCAGGAGTCACTCCAGCTTTGGCAGAGGACGTGCCGAGACACAGCAACTCCACACTGCCCTTTTCACTTTGTCAAGTAAAGTGTCCTGTTCACTAATTAATGTCTGAGTATCTATTTTGCTTCAGAACCAGGCTGTTTAGAGTCTTTAAAGCATTAAAATGAAGTTTTTCCTGTATCGTATGATTCTTGGGTAAGTGAACCACTATTATATAACAGTCTCATCTTAGAGAAAAACCTTTGTTAGTACAGTTTTACTCTCATATGCACCTCAGAACTTGCCAAAATCTGTGGTTGTCATGACATATTTTTCCTAATCTGTTTTTTGTTTTGTTTACTTTGGTTTTGTCTTTTTGTTGTTGTTGTCTATTCTTCTTTTGTTTACTTTGTTTTTCTTGTTTTTTTTGTTTGTTTGTTTACTTTGGTTTTGTCTTGTTTTTTTATTTTGTTTTTGCTTTGTGTTTTGACTTTTCTTTGGTTTTCTTTAGTTTACTTGGTTTTGTCTTGTTTTTGTTTACTTTGGTTTTGTTTCATTTTGTTTTATTTTATATATTTTCTTTTTCTTGTTTACTTTGGTTTTGTCTTGTTTTTGTTTCATTTTGTTTTTGTGTTTTGTTTTCTTTAGTTTTCTTGCTTTTGTATTGTTTTGTCTATTGTTTTGTTTACTTTGGCTTTGGCTTTGTCTTGTTTTTGTTTAATTTTGTTTTGTCTTTTCTTTGGTTTACTTGCCTTTGTATTGTTTTGGTTTGTTTTAGTTTGTGTTTTGTCTATTCTTTTGTTTACATTGATTTTGTCTTGTTCTTGTTTTTGTTTTGTCTTTTCTTCTTTTGTTTGCTTTGGTTTTGTCTTGTTTTATGTTTAGTTTTATTTTCCTTTGTTTATTTTTGTTGTCTTGTTTTTTATTTATTTTTATTTTCATTTCCTTTGTTTACATTGGTTTTGTCTTGCTTTCATTTTGTTTTTGTTTTTTTTCTTTTGTTCTTTTTTTGGTGTTTGTCTTGCCATTTACTTTACTTTTTTGTTGTGTCTCTTAAAGGCTTGCTTTTTTTTTTTTAAATTTGGATTCACTGATATGGAGTCATAACGGGGTCATGTCAGCTCATAGTCGGGGGAAAGAAACAGCGTGGGAAGGCTCTGTGTGTGTGTTTGGGCACGTCTGTCTGCAATCTAGCAAACAGTGGTGGGGGGAAAAAAGTCTATTTTGGATGAGGATATGGTGTGCGCTGTGTGTGAAGTTCTTTCAAGCTTGAATTTGTAGCCCTTGTGCAGTTACTAACTAATATAGCATAATTATCTATCTAGCTATACCACTACAAAATATGCCTTACAAGATGAGTTACCTATGGACGCTCTGTTGTGTTTCTCCTACCCCGTGTTGGAAAAGCTATTTTAAACGGCAGCTGTGGTTGAAAAAAATCAACATTATACGTTTTAAAGATTGAACTTAAATTTACTGTAAAAAAAAATAAATAAATAAAAAAAGAAAAGAAATTAACAGAAATAATATTAGTGTACCAGATTACCTTTTTTATACATTGTGGGGTTTTTTATGTTTATGTTTTTAATTACTGTATTTCGTATTAACAGTACAATGTTACTGTATGTGCATCAGTGCACAAATTGAGTGTCATGCTGTTTACACCATCAGTATGACCTTATTTTTACTAAATACCTGACTTAATTCAAACCAGCTGGCCACTTGACTCCTCCGTTTGGCACCTGGGCCATAATGCACCTTGCTCCGTCGTCATCCTATCAGTCATCTGGCCGTGCTCCCTCGGGATCCTGTGCCTGTCTGCGTCAGTGCCCTGCTCTCCTCTTTTTTTAAAGAGAGGTTATGGACAGGAGACACAAGGAGAGAGGCTGAAGTTGACAGATGGTCCGTGTCACAGGGACGCTGGGAATATTTACAGAGGGCCGCCCGTGCTCCGAAATGGATCTTAATGTTCCTGTTTGCTGAGCCATCGCTATTAAAAATGACCATGTGCTTCCCCTTTACCAACCTTGCATCTTTTCCTTCCACTCAGACTTTTTCCAGGCAAATAACGGATAGATTCCTTGACTATTTTTGAGACGTCTTTATAGAGCGGTAGCGTTTAGCTGAAGCATAGGTCAGAAAGTAAATGTAGATGCGATGGAGGCCTGTGGTGTTTATAAAGCAGACAGTGCTGATGTGGACAGGTGGACCGCAAGCGTCTGGATCCACTCACTTTGCACTGTGTCAACAAATTTAACACAAGGGGATAATTAGGCAAAGATCTCTGCAGAGAAATCGCATCTATCGTACAACAACGGCCACTTCTCTCATTGTAGGCCGTTTCGTTATGGACAGAACTGAGGATAGGTACATTCATAAGACTCTCAATTTTAAGATAAAGAAGATTTTGCTACTGACAGATCAGTGTGTGCATGCGTGTGTTTGTGTGTACATTTGTGTGTGTGTGTGTGTGTGTGTGTGTATGCTTGTGTGAGTGTGTGTGCGTGCTTGTGTGAGTGTGTGCGTGAGTGAGTGAGTGTGTGCTTATATGAGTGTGTGCAAATGTGTACATTTGTGTGTGTGTGTGTGCATGCGTACGTGTGAGTGTGTGTGCATGAGTGAGTGTGTGTGTGCATGTGTGCATGAGTGTGTGCTTATGTGAGTGTGTGCAAGTTGTGCATGCGTGTGTTTGTGTGTACATTTGTGTGTGTGTTTGTGTGTGTGTGCATGCGTACGTACGTGTGAGTGTGTGTGCATGAGTGCATGCTTGTGTGTGTGAGTGTGTGTGTGCATGTGTGTGTGCATGAGTGAGTGTGCGTGCTTATGTGTGTGTGTGCATGCGTGTGTTTGTGTGTACATTTGTGTATGTGTGTGCATGCTTGTGTGTGTGTGTGCGTGAGTGAGTGAGTGAGTGAGTGAGTGAGTGTGTGCTTATGTGAGTGTGTGTGTGTGCAAGTGTGTACAATTGTGTGTGTGTGTGCATGCGTACGTGTGAGTGTGTGTGCATGCGTACGTGTGAGTGTGTGTGCATGAGTGTGCGTGCTTGTGTGAGTGTGTGTGTGCGTGAGTGTGTGCTTATGTGAGTGTGTGCGTGCGTGTGCATGCGTGTGTTTGTGTGTACATTTGTGTGTGTGTGTGCGTGCATGCATACGTGTGAGTGTGTGTGCATGAGTGCATGCTTGTGTGTGTGTGTGTGCATGTGTGTGTGCGTGAGTGTGCGTGCTTATGTGAGTGTGTGTGTGCATGTGTGTGTGTGCGTGAGTGAGTGAGTGCGCGTGCTTATGTGAGTGTGTACATGTGTGTGCAAGTGTGTGCATGCGCACGTGTGAGTGTGTGTGTGTGTGCGTGAGTGAGTGTGTGCTTATGTGAGTGTGTGCAAGTGTGTACATTTGTGTGTGTGTGCATGCGTTTGTGTGAGTGTGTGTGCATGAGTGAGTGTGTGTGTGCATGTGTGCGTGAGTGTGTGCTTATGTGAGTGTGTGCAAGTGTGTGCATGCATGTGTTTGTGTGTACATTTGTGTGTGTGTTTGTGTGTGTGCATGCGTGTGTTTGTGTGTACATTTGTGTGTGTGTGTGCGTGCATGCATACGTGTGAGTGTGTGTGCATGAGTGCATGCTTGTGTGTGTGTGTGTGCATGTGTGTGTGCGTGAGTGTGCGTGCTTATGTGAGTGTGTGTGTGCATGTGTGTGTGTGCGTGAGTGAGTGAGTGCGCGTGCTTATGTGAGTGTGTACATGTGTGTGCAAGTGTGTGCATGCGCACGTGTGAGTGTGTGTGTGTGTGCGTGAGTGAGTGAGTGTGCGTGCTTATGTGAGTGTGTGTGTTTGTGTGTACATTTGTGTGTGTGTGAGTGTGTGCATGTGTGTGTGCGTGAGTGAGTGTGTGCCTATGTGTGTGCATGCGTGTGTTTGTGTGTACATTTGTGTGTGTGTGTGTGTGCGTACGTGTGCATGTCTGTGCGTGCTTGTGTGAGTGTGTGTGTGTGCGTGAGTGAGTGTGTGTGCTTATGTGAGTGTGTGTGTGTACATTTGTGTGTGTGTGTGTGTGCGCTTATGTGAGTGTGTGTGCGCAAGTGCGTGTGTGTCTAGATGTATTTACATGACTTTTTAGGAATTTCATTTTAGTCATATTTGTACTTTATCAGCCTCGATCACTACTACTATAGTTAAGCCGATTAATTGGCCAGCATTTGCTCATGCTCAGCCAAACAGAAATGAATCTGAATTTCTGACAACACACTTCATCTCCCGCTCTCTAGATTAGTGCTATCAGTATTAGCAGTTGATAAACACTCGACCACTAGCTTTTCCATACATCATTGGACAAGATGTTTTCCACTGCAGCTCTCTATCAAACAATGTCTACACTAAAGCGGTCTCTGCCCTTGTTTTGCGCACATCTCATTCTCAGAGGTTTATACAGGTTGGATCATTTTGTTCTTTCCTGCGGTTTTGATGATGGATGTTTCGAACACTCAGTTTTCATACAAACGGTTTGTCCTCGCTCATCACGAAGGCCGCAGCTCTCTGTTCAGTATTGATTTCGCCTGTTGCTGGCCTCGTTCAGGACCGCTGAAAACATTGACAAATAAAGATTACAAAATATCCTTTGGACTTTAGTGCATTACGTGCATATCTGCCATTCAACACGTTCGTGTTTTCTCTTATTCAAATATACATGGCTGTGAATTCCCATTCATTTTTTTGTGACCATAGAAAAGAACATAAGCTTTTTTTTTTGGAGGGGTGCCAATAGGCTACAAAAATGTATTGTGATTGATCTCATGTTTTTGTAGATTCAGTAAGTTTTCCTTTCAAAATGTGGTGCATTTTCAGTTCCTCTTTAAATTTTAATAAATGCCATACTATATTTATTCAACAACAAAATAATATAGGACGGGACTTGATTTTTCCATCAGGATTTGATTAAAGTAAATAAATAAAAGTAATATAATAATATATTACTATATAATATAATAATAATATAATAAAAGTAGATGCAACATACTAGAGTCAAATGTGGGAGCTGAAAAGTATGAGGGATAAAAATAATAAAATAAAATATTATTTCTTAAAGATAAAGGTGCCAGGAAAAAACAAGGAATTTTTGCAACATTGCCAAAGAAGAATCACCGTATATCAGAGTGAAACGGCTTTTGGGACAAAATCAAATGTAGGGCAGGACTTGATTTTGTCCATGTGGAATTGATTGGATGGTTGTGGTTTGCTATTGGTGGGTCTCATGTGAGTGACAGGTTGCCCCGCCCTCGTCTTCAGAGAAGAGAAAAGATGTCGCTGCAAAAGGGACTGGAAGTTATTTTAAATAAAGATTACGAGGCACATGAATTAAAAAATTATGTGCACAGATAAATAATTTAGAATTAATAGTGCAATATAATAAAAAAACAAGAACTGTCAATTTTGATTTCATGGTGACTTTAAAAGAGTTTTTATTAGTGTGCAAAGGACATTTTAATAATCTAAAGAATGTTTTGTGCAGCTTCAGAACACCAAACAGACAAGTGCTTTGGCTCTTTTGACGAAGGCTGCCCATTCAGGCTTTCTCAAGCCAACATTAAAGTTTGTTTACGAACTTTAGCTTCTAGTTTTCAAGTGCGACTTCACATGCCAAGCAAGATATTCCGTTTTGTTAGAGACATTTATTTTTCTTTAGAACACAAAATGAAGAATGTGTATCAAAATGTGTAAATAGAGTCAATTTTAATGTTATGACAAGCAAATAAAAGTTTTGATCAAAGATATTAATGGTCTTTTGGTATTGTTGATGGTGTAATTCATAATATTGAGCTTATATGCCATATAAAGAATTCAAATGACATTCTTTTCATTTAAAAGTCCCATCTTTATTTAATTTGGATTAAAAAAAAAAATTTTTTTTAAAAAAGCTATTAAACTTGTGTGTGTGTGCATTGGACATACACCGATCAGGCATATCATTATGAGCACTGACCGGTGAAGTGAATAAAACTCTTCATAACGGCACCTGTTAGTGGGTGGGATATATTAGGCAGCAAGTGAACATTTTGTCCTCAAAGTTGATGTGTTAGAAGCAGGAAAAATGGGCAAGCGTAAGGATTTGAGCGAGTTTGACAAGGGCTAAATTGTGATGGCTAGACGACTGGGTCAGAGCATCTCCAAAACTGCAGCTCTTGTGGGGTGTTCCCGGTCTGCAGTGATCAGTATCTATCAAAAGTCACAGTGGTGAACCAGCGACAAGGTCATGTGCACGTGTGGTCCGATCCAACAGACGAACTACTGTAGCTCAAATTGCTCAAGAAGTTAATGCTGGTTCTGATAGAAAGGTGTCAGAATACACAGTGCGTCGCAGTTTGTTGCGTATGGGGCTGCATAGCCGCAGACCAGTCAGGGTGCCCATGCTGACCCCTGTCCACCGCCGAAAGAGCGAAAGAGTGGCCATGTGACCATCAGAACTGGACCACGGAGCAATAGAAGAATGTGGCCTGGTCTGATGAATCACGTTTTCTTTTACATCACGTGGATGGCCGGGTGCGTGTGCGTCACTTACCTGGGGAACACATGGCACCAGGATGCACTAGGGGCGGAAGGTAAGCTGGCGGAGGCAGTGTGATGCTTTGGGCAATGTTCTGCTGGGAAACCTTGGGTCCTGCCATCCATGTGGATGTTACTTTGACACGTACCACCTACCTAAGCATTGTTGCAGACCATGTACATCCTTTCATGGAAACGGTATTCCCTGGTGGCTGTGGCCTCTTTCAGCAGGATAATGCGCCCTGCCACAAAGCAAAAATGGTTCAGGAATGGTTTGAGGAGTTTATGTTGACTTGGCCTCCAAATTCCCAGATCTCAATCCAATTGAGCATCTGTGGGAAGTGTTGAACAAATAAGTAAGATCCATGGAGGCTCCACCTTACAACTTACAGGACTTAAAGGATCTGCTGCTAACATGTTGGTGCCAGATACCACAGCACACCTTCAGGGGTCTAGTGGAGTCCACGCATCGATGGGTCAGGGCTGTTTTGGCAGTAAAAGTGGGACCAACACAATATTAGGAAGGGGGTCATAATGTCATGCCTGATCTGTGTATATTTATTGTTTTTCAGCAGTCATTGGAAACGTGGAATTACTTCATAGCTGTTCAACTATTTAAAAAAAAAAATATATAACTCCCTTAGAATATTTCAACCAATCAGAATCAAGAATTGTATAATAATACAATAAATTTTAAAGCGTTACACATATTTAATCTCACCACTTGTTAACTCTAGTAATCTCTGTCCACAGGTGTCTATAGGGAAGATGTATGAGATCCAGAAGACAGTCGTTGAACGGGAGGAAAAGAAGAGTGATTGATGTGATGGTCAAGAGTTCTCTGACGATAGAGAACTGCTGTCGGTTCTTTAAACATCTGCGTCAGGCTGGTCATGATGGTGATCTGCATTGGAGACCTTCATCAGAATAAATCCCACGTTTACTCTTTCTGTTTACACAGTCATTTAAGATGAAGTGTGCCATGAACCAATATATAAGACACTGTTGTGTCTATATAAGATGCAGTAGAAAGTGTACATATTTTTCATGATTTTTTAGTTACAATAAATCCATGTAAGTTACATTTCTTTGAGTTGGGTCTTCTGAAAAAAATGACTGTTTTCATTGATCTTTTCAGAAAGGGTAAAGGTGTCTGACAAGGTCGAGCAGTTAAAAATAACTTATTCTATTCATTTTCAGTCAGCAATGGTCTAGTTAAACATGGTGACGGGTATAAAGATCACATTACTCAATACCTACGACCAGATTGTGGATAGCAAGAGCAAACAGTTTTGTTAAAACTCGTATGTTCAAAGCCTTAAACGTGGCCCAGTTAGAAGTGCATCATGTAAACAGAGATGTCGAGATCTAAATGAAATTATGCATGCAACATTTACATTTATTCATGAGGCACATACTGTTGGCAGAGGCGACTTGCATTAATCATTAGTGTTAATGAGAATTAAAATAAGACTAGTGAATATTTTATTCAAAGCTATTTTACTGTATTGTGACATTAAAGCAAAATATAAAAAAAATCATAGTCATTATACCTCTCTTATTGTTGCCTTTTAGCAGCTTAAAAAATTGCATTCACCTAAAATGTATTAAATTTGCCCAAGTCATTTTCTAAATAGCCATATGTAATATTGTCTAACAACTGAATCTTACATAATTGACATCTGTAGCCAGTTGCATAAACTTAGCCAGTGTATTAAGACTAGTGTCCAACTAGCAGTTAATGTACGCCTATAGTAAAAATCTAATTTTTAATGTTGTTTATATGTCTATGTGGTGTTTTTCTAATATGCTTTAAGACAAACAATGTGCAAATTCATAAGTCGAACACCATTGCTGAGTATTTTCTCTTTAAACCTGCAGTGGTTTCAAATCACTGCTGTTTCTGACAGCACAAACTAGCTTGTAACCAATCGTGTCCTCATGTGGGCGGGCTTTAGCATATCATTAACTATGACCGCTCTGAAACAGGGGAGTCTCAAGAGAAGCCATGTTATGCCAGTATATTTGTCTGTTGATATGGAAAATCAGGTTGACTTAACAATATAGCAGGTGTACGATGTATATTACGATGTTATGATGAACTACATGCCTTTTTCCACTGACATTCTGAGTTGTTCAAAGCATTTCTAAGGATGCTGATTTTTAGAAGGCAGCTGTCTGACTCTGAGTTGGCGAACGGGAACATGATTTGTGTAACATTAGCAACACATTATCAGCTGTTTGATAACAGTCAAGCAAAAGGCTAATCATATTAATTACTATTATGTGTCCAACATTGTAAAGAGCGATACCATTGTGCAGCGCTTACCTCAGTAAGTTGACCAAGTGGATCTCTGAGCTGGTGTGAGTGAGTGGAGGCGGGGTTAATTAGCATATTCATTGTTCCACATATACTAAATGAAGCAAGTTACATTCAAGCTATTTTAAGGCATAGAGTTTTTTTTGTTTTGTTTTGTTTTGTTGTTGTTGTTTTTTTCACAGGAAAAAAAAAAACGTTTAAATTTATGTAACTGACTTTTAAAAAGTTAGGACCAGTTTTGAAGGAAAAAATTGGATGACTAACTTTTAAGACTAGCCTAAGGAATTTATGCAACCGGCCACTGCTCTGTTTATTTACAGAGCAGAAACATCCAGTTTCAGTCAGCCTTCTCTTCTGATTTATTTCACATCCACAATGTTTTTTTTTTTTTTTTATACTGAGTTTTGCTTTTGGGTTATATTATATTGACTGAGCAGATTTGTGTTCTTCCTAGCCACCTCCCTCACGAGCCTACTGCGTTTTGAATTATGGGTGGCACTTCCGGTTTAGGGATCTTCCATTCAAAAAGACTGAAACGAATCATTTCAAATCATAAGGTTGCTACAAATGAAGCTTATCCGTCAGTTTGGCTGAATGAGCTGTCAACTTTCCTTCATGCTTTATTTTCATGAGAATAACGTAATGCTTGATATTTTAACATTAACAAGAATAGCTATGGCAAGAGCTCTTTTCAGTCGCTGCATTGTTTTCCTCGTGATTCTTTTCTCTTTTTTTCCTTTGCATTCCGCTGTAATAGTATGAAAAAGGACAACATACGGCACATTTGTGGTCTGTTCTTCCGATTTAAAGGATTAGTTCACTTTCAAATAAAAAATTCCTGATAATTTACTCACCCCCATGTCATCCAATATGTTCATGTCTTTCTTTCTTCAGTCGAAAAGAAATTAAGGTTTTTGATGAAAATATTCCAGGATTATTCTCCTTATAATGGACTTCAATGGCCTCCAAACAGTTGAAGGTCAAAATTATAGTTTCAGTGCAGCTTTAAAGGGCTTTAAACGATACCAGACGAGGAATAAGGGTCTTATCTAGCGAAACAACCGGTCATTTTCGAGAAAAAAAAAAAAAAAGTGTTAGTTTTACATATATGATCGCCTTCGAAGTGCTTCCGCCAAAACCGTACTTTCGTATTCTTCAAAAAGCTTACGCTGTATGTTTTACACCTTCCCTATTCTACTTACGTAAAAAATGTAACTGGCGTTGCGTTCGTTCCGTAAGTTGAATAGGGAATGCGTAGGACATACAGCGTAAGAATACGAAAGTACACTTGAAAGGCATTCATTTGTTTATATAAAGCTTTTACATTTACTTTTTTTCTAAAATGACCGATCGTTTCGCTAGATAAGACCCTTATTCCTCGTCTGGTATCATTTAAAGTCCTTTAAAGCTGCACTGAAACTATAATTTTGACCTTCAACCGTTTGGAGGCCATTGAAGTCAATTAATCCTGGAATGTTTTCATCAAAAACTTCTAATTTCTTTTCGACTGAAGAAAGAAAGACATGAACATCTTGGATGACATGGGGGTGAGTAAATTATCAGGAAATTTTTATTTAAAAGTGAACTAACCTTAATCCTTTAATTTACGATATATCCCATTAATAATTCACTGGAAAGCACGAAGAATCTCTCATTTTTCTCCTCACGTCTCTTTCCAGGTTTGTTTTCACAGGTGAACACAATTTATTATCTGTCAAAATTATGGAAATCACTTTGAAATAGTAGGCCTATCACGCAATGCTGAAGTTAATGAACATTTTTGATTAAGACAATGTACGTTATATAATACAGATATATATTACTACAGTGATATTTAACCCGTCTGTTATTGCTGTGGAAAGAATCGCCCTTTTGGGGTTATTCATGGTCTGTTGAAATTACCTGGTTGATGCTTTAACACTTTTAAATATTCTTTTAATGTTCGGTGGTTAAAGAGTGAGTAGAATAATACATTGTACCCAGTTTAAGAAAAAAAAAAAAAAAACGTATTATTGTGTTTATGTAGAGCGAGCCATCACAAGATTGCCAATTCTTCCATAATCGGGCAAAAAAGAAATGGTTACAAGTACACTGTGCTGCACTTTCTCAATCATCATTTAATGAGTATAATCTCTTCTGGTACATGAAATCTCATCTGCATACATAAAGAATATTTGCATATGTTGAAACAAACATTTGCATATTGCAAAACAGAACACCACCTTCCCTCTGTGTGCTCGTAGTCAAACAGATGCATAGACCAAACAACCACTGGAGGGAAAAACTGTGGCAAAGCTGGACTTTGGTTACAATGATAGATAGCGTATCTCATATGCATACACACACAGACTTATTATTAGACCTACTTTACTTTCAACACAACCAATCTCTGTCCTCATACTGAGAGAAGTGTAAACATTCAGTTCTGGTGTCTTCCAACTCTTTATACTGCTATCAATGCAGAATGCCATTCAATCTACTGTGCATAGAATGATTTACAATACTTACAATACATTGTGCATTTATTAACCGTTTATTCAGGTGTCTTTTAAATTATGTAGTTTTGACCCCTAAGTAGTTTCTTGACATTTTAAGTTTAAAGTCCAACACAGCTAAAGCAGAGTTCATTGAGAAGGAAATTTCAGCAGCATCTGTTGGTTGTCCCAAATGGAACTGATAAAATCCCATAATGCACTGTTGTATGGTTTCCTCTATGTTAAGTCTCTGCATTGCAAAAAAAAAAAAAAGTGTCAATAACTGTGCAGCCATGATGGAAACAACACATTTGAAATTATAAATAAATGACACAACTCATTTGTGAAAGAAAACCAGATTGCATCCCTTGCCTTATTTAAATAGAAAAAAATGAAAATTGCATCATCATTTACTCATCCTTATGTAATTCCAAACCTATATGACTTTCTTTCTTCTCTGAAACACAAAAGGAGAAAATGTGGAGAATGTCCAAGCTGCTCTTTTCCATGTAGCAAAACATATAGTATCCTAAATAAGGGCTGTCAAGCTTCAAAAAGGAACTATAAAGCAGTCCATACATCTTGTGCACAATATTCCAAGTCTTCTGGAGTCATACAATAGCTTTGTGTGAGTAAGAAACAGTCCAAAATTCAAGTCATTTTCTCACTAAAAAGATCTGATTTGCATATTCAAAAAGCGTCACATATTATTTATATGCGTCTCACACTGTCAGAAATAAGGTACAGTGCTTGTCACTGGGGAAGTATCCTAAGGTACAAAAGTGAAAAGGTACATCTTTGTACCTTCTTACCCCTAAATGGTGCATATTAGTACCTTAAAGGTACATATTAGTACTTTAAAAGTATATATTAGTACCTTTTTACCTTTGCACCATACCTTTTTCTGACAGTGCAGACAGATCGTGTTGTGTTTAAATGAAAATATGAAGTAAATGCAGAAGACAAGATTTCAGAAAAACAAAAAAATAATAATGCTGGCTCTTGTGTCAGCATCACACAAATGCGTCATGCTGCTCATGTGAACAGCGTCGGCCAATAATGAGCCGGCGTTCTGACATAGAACCTGGAAGTGCTGCACTGTCTATACAACGTAAACAGCGTACGGGTCTGACAGGGTAAAGAAGAAATTGTTGAATAAAGTCGTTATTTTTGTTTTGTTTTTGCACACAAAAAGTATTCCTGTCGCTTCATAACATGAAGGTTGAACCACTGCAGTCACGTTGACTATTTTAACAATGTCTTTGCTACTTTTCTGGACCTTGAATGTGGTATTTATGTTGCTTTCTATGGGGGATAAAAAAAAAAAAAAAACTCTTGGATTTCATCAAAAATATCTTAATTCCAAAGATGAACGAAATGTCTTTCAGGTTTGGAACGACATGATGACAGAAATTTCATTTTTGGGTGAACTAACCCTTTAAATTTCAGTCTGTTCCTCACAAAAAATGTTCTTGTGACAGAATAGTACAGCACATGAGACAAATGTGCCACTTTTATGGTACCTCGTCCACTTTCTATGTATGGATCAGAGCATTCTGCTTGGACATTCTGCAACATATCTTCTTTCGTTTAACAACTTTTAGGTTTGGAACAACTAAACAATCTTTTTATTATTATTATTATTAATTTAAAACAGATTTTAATACCAGGACATTACTTTTATTACTGAACTTAATATTCAGTGTCATCAATTTGTTCTCACGCTATAGAATGAGAACAAAACTTAACTGAATTGAGCTGGATGAAGACACCACAGAGCTGCTTTATATCTGATAGTACTTTGTTTCATAATTGACCAATTTTGCAACATCAGCACTGAACTGACTGAACTCGAGCTGAATAACAACTCTACTGTCTTCTATAGAGCTGCTTATGGCTGAATTTAACTAATTTCATAATTAATGAACTTAGTTATTGAACTGATCTGAATAATGACACTGCTTTACTGCTGATTTTCCTGTTTATCACTGTGAAGCTGCTTTTAAAATCCGTATTGTATAAAGAGCTATTGAAACAAAGATGACTTGACTTGAATGTCAGTCCACTCCATATTTCGTACAACCTTGTTGACATCTCTTTGAGAGCACATTCATGTATTTTTTGTAATATTAGTCCTTCGTTTCAGTCATTTGTGTGATCAAAACGCACCAATTTGGCGCAGTGTGCCGTGCGTAAAAGCGCGTCACTTCATATCGCGTGGAAAGCTGCGGTTTCACTGGATGTCGAGCTGTGGTACTTCAGGGAATAGTTCAGCCCATCGTTGTTGTCCCAGAACTCAGAGTTATCTTCCCTCATGTACACGGCGAAGTGCACAGAAGCGCTCGGATCTAAGAAAGGAGGCGTGTACATGGTGAAGGAGAATCGCTCTCCGCGCGTCTTGTCCTCTGTGGGCACAGGGATGGCTTGCGCGTCCACGAACGACAGCCAGTCGTTGAAAGTATACCTGACCCCAACCTCTCTCCTACCCATCGCCCGTATGATCCCACGGACATCAAACTGTGTGACCGTGACGCTTTCCAGCGCGACACGACTGCGCACGAGCCGCGTGTCCATGTCACCGGAGTCCACGGGCATCTTGAACGTCGGGACCAGATAGTCCAGTGCCAGAGTGGACTTGATGTTCATGCACAAGTCATCCATGAACTCCCGGTCCTTATGAAGAGGGAAACTTTTCAGCCTGTTAAACACTTTGGCGGGAATATGAGGATCTTCGCTGGTGCTGAAGTGCTTGACGCTCGCCAGATTCAACCCGAGCGCGTCCGCGAACTTCACGCGTTTCCTGCAGCTCTGGGAGATCTGGTGGTACAGATTCACCTGCTCTGGATACGCAGGTAAGGACTTTGCTCTTCTCCTGTCTTTCAGATACTCGGGTATCTCCTCGGGTTGAAGATCATCATCGGAATCCATTCCGTTCTCCATCTGCTCTTCATTCATTATGTTCATCATTCCAGGTTTGTAATGTCCAATGACAGAATGTGTCATTCCAGGATAGTCACTCCTGAGGAGCATGTATGTGCAGACTTGGGAACTAATAACAACTCCACGTGAGCATATATGTGCAGTTCTATATTAATGGTTTGTCTAGTAATCAGTTACACGCTGGTTACGCCCACTTGCCTTGCTCGAGCCAGATAGATAAATGTAAGAGTAAATTCAGTGGGTCAGTCAGACAGATGTCAACATGCACTTTCACACTCTCTTTAGAAACAGATGAAATTCCTATAAAGAGACATGTTCTCAAGGTTTTCAGTTTTTACAGATGCAGGGACCCCCATCAGACTGTCTACCAACCACCAATATAAAAAAAAATCGAGATTTATAATAACTTGGAACAATATTACTGTATTGCTGTAACTGACTTGTAATTTAATACAATGCCATGGAGTTTTAATAAGTACAATGTATGTTATATTATATATCTAATTCACAACATCTGCCTAATCTTAGTCCATGGGTTCCTGCCGAAAACCCTGCCACTGGCGCGGTAGAGTGATCATCTCAGAAACACCCTAAATTTGTACATTTGATATACTTCAAAAAATACAATAAATATAGGCTTACCTTTAATATATGCCAAATATATATTTAGGGGAATCTCATGAAAACTGTCAAAACAATTTCGCCCCATATGAAAAGAAAATAAATGCTATTTTTGGAACCAGTGGATCATTAAGATTGCTTTCATTGAGACGTTATTTAAATGACAGCTATTTTTTTCCCATATATATATATATATATATATATATATATATATATATATATATATATATATATACACACATATTGTTTATGAAAGAAGTCTCTTATACTCACCAAAGCTGCATTTATTTGATCAAAAATACAGTAAAAACAGTAATATAGTGAAATATGATTACAATTTAAAACTGTTTTCTATGTGAATATATTGTAAAATGTATTTTATTTCTGTGATCAAAGCTGAATTTTCAGCATCATTACTCCAGGCTTCAGCGTCACATGATCTGTCAGAAATCATTCTGATATGTTGATTTATTTATTTTTACACACTTATTATTTATAATATAATTTATTAATACATTTAAATTAATAAATCATTTAAAACATTTTAAAATGTTCCACACTATAACATAACAGTACTTTTGTATATAAATCAATCAATAAAAAGTACATGCTGTAATGTGAACACTTTGAAATGCTTGATAAATCAGTTCTGGTTTTCAGATTTGATTGGTCATGCTGCGTTCCAAGAGTTTTGATATCCAGTTTAACATCACTGGGTTTTCACTTAGTAGTTGTGTTCCAAATGATGCACTATACACTGTTTACTTATTCTATGCACTACTCAACCATCTAGTGTATGAATTTTATAAGGTTATTTTCTCATTCAGTATCAGAAGCTGTGTTTCCATCACAGGAACTTTCCCCAGGAACAGGAAGGGACTTTGGGGTGGTACTCTGTGTGTTTCGACCGCAAGAACTAGGGTCTAAATAAAGTTCCAGGTAAAAATTCTCCCCTCAAAAAGTCCCTACTCGCGAGGTAGTACTTTTTCAAAGTTCAGGAACTTTCGGGGGTGGGACTTGGGCGCTGAACATGCTGATTGGTTGAGTTCACACAGCATTTTATTTCAACCACCATTTTTAAAAGTCTGTTGCGGTGCGTGCGGTAAGAGTTGTTTGCTATTCGAATCAACAGTGGAGTTTAAAAAATACGCCAGATGGACCTCCAACGAGGTTCAGGCTTTATCAAGCTTATATGCGGAGGATGAAATCCAGCGGGAACTGGAAAGCCGTGCGCGGTCCTACGTCACCGGACTTAATCTTTGTGGCACTTGAAAATGCAGACAGCAACAAGTTGGGGGGAAAAAAGCTCCTGGGACAAATTGTTCCATAATTTCGGTGGAAAAGTGGCTAGAGTCTGAAAGCCCCTCCAGTTGAGTGCATGAAGTGTCCGACTTTCCACACTTCGGCTGTGTCCAAAATTGACTCTTGAATAGGTATATATTTTGAATAGGTAATTACTTTATGACCACTAAAAAAGTATGTTCTATATAGTATGAATGAAATCTGGACATATTATGTCCGCCATGTTGTCATAATCATGTGACCTACCAGCGTCAGTGGCCCTGTCCCAAATGAAGCCCTCACGATCTTTCTCGCCTACTATATAGTAGGGGAGTGTGCATTTCAGATACAGCCTTTGTTTTTCAGTTTATTATATGCATCATCTGGGTATTTAAAGTGCACTTTATATTTTTGGAATTTTCAGTGTGAACACACCACTCACACTATGTGTACTAGAATAGTACACAAGTACACAAATTGGGACGCACCTAATATGTGACCCTGGACCACAAAACCAGTCATAAGGGTCAATTTTTTTTAAAATTGAGATTTATATATAATCTGAAAGATGAATAATAATCTTTCCATTGATGTATGGTTTGTTATGATAGGACAATATTTGGCCGAGATATAACTATTCGAAAATCTGTGCAAAAAAAAAAAAAAAAAAAACTAAATTTTGAGAAAATCGCCTTTAAAATTGTTCAAATAAAGTCCTTAGCAATGCATATCCACTCACAAAAATAATTTTTTGATACATTTACGGTAGGAAATTTACTAAATATCTTCATGGAACTGGCATTTTTTGGCATAAAAGAAAAATCGATAATTTTGACCCATACAATGTATTGTTAGCTATTGCTACAAATATACTTGTGCGACTTATGACTGGTTTTGTGGTCCAGGGTCACAAATGTGTAGACGGACTAAAAGCAGAGCGAATATCAGATTTTCCTGGATTTGTCTGTTTTCTCCCACTCCACGATCACTCAAATCATGTTTATCTGCTTGGATACATATGTAAAACTTGATGCTTTGACGTCTTATACAATATTTAACAACTGACCATTTATTTGTACTTCTTGTTTATTGAACAATCAAACAGTTACAATCATGCTGTTGGCCTAAATATCAGCACATCCAGGAAAACCTACGGCACTAGACACCTATACAAATAAACAGACATCCAGTAACCTAAGATTGGTTTAGATGGAAACATTCATAGTGCAGCTGCTGGAACAGGGCAACAGGAGTCAGATGTAACCAGCACTAGTGTAAACAGAGCACAGAGCGTCCATCCAGTATGTGTCTCTCTGTCCAGTACAGCAGCTTTACTTCTGGCTGCTCTCCCAAATAATGGCCACAGGACAGTGAGAGCTTCAAAACATGCTGTTATTACAGACTAAACAAACACACGGCAATGTTAGAACACCATTAATGTCCAGCTACAACATGAGTTGACAGATAGACTTGACCTAAAATGGCTTTTCTTGTTTGCATGTAATAAGCAAATGTATGCTGTAACGTACATAGTCCAAAGCTGTTTAGATGTGATTGCAAGCTGAAAGCACAATACATTTTGTGTGATGGTTAATGTAAAAATGTCAGACTTTCCACTTTTAACTTGACATTTTAAACCAATGAATTCTGAGACACTCCAAAAGAGATTAATGCAAATTTATATTTAACTGTTACATTTTTAATATCAGAATATACTATGGCTCTGCATTTAAAGTTACAACTGAGTTAAAGGCACACCTTAACAAAAATGTGCTTTTCACTACTCCCATAGTGTATATTGCAGAAAAATGTTTATGTTTTTACATATAACATTGAGGGAGCATCAGATTTTGTGTGAAAATAAATCATAAAAGTGGTTTGTTTGTTTAAAAATCTTATAAATGTATGTAGCCCACAGACACATGGGGTAAAAGTCTCACCAGCATGGGGGAAAAAAAGGCATAAAGTATTGATACAAATACTTTAGCTAAAATAATGTTTTTAATAATTAATAAAGTTAATACTTGTTCAAAACAATCACTTTAGCAAAGTTTGTACTATTTTCGTTTTATTTTGATAAATGAATTAAATATACTGTCACTAAAATGTTCATTTTTTTTCCAATATTATTTTAAAAACTGATTCAGAAAGCATTGAATGAGATCCCACAATAATTGAATATAGCTTTACAGTAATAACAATAAATATGATATTTTATTATATGCTATGATAAATAAATATGATGGTTTCATTATAAATATGGTGATTATCTCTAAGGTGGACACCCCCAACTTAATATATTATATTTACCATCTGCAGCAGCTGCAATTCACCAGCAGATGTCAGTGCTGTAACACTTCCTGGCCACCAAAAGGTCTAAACATAAATACTGTATGTTGGGCAGAAAACAAAGTCATTTCATTAGATTAAAAAAAAAAATAATAAAAAAAAAATTCCAGATATCACAATCTATTGATTTCAAAACCTCAGTAACGTTGCTTTGAAATCTTTTTTAAATATAAATGTCACTAGGTTTGATATAGCCTAATGAAACCACATTCATTCATATTGGGTCTTACTGTAAGCAGTGTTGTGTGTAATGCATTACTAAGTAGGCTAATTAATTAAATACTTTTCCCTTGTAAATACATTTTTCTGTAATTTCCAGTTACTTCTGATGTAATTGCATTAAAACCTGGATAGAGTATAGAACGATTCTACATAAAACTATAGAGGATTTAACATCAAAATTTAACATCTAATGTTAAAATGTACATTTTTAATGTAACTGTCAGGGTTATATCTTGTTTAGCTGTGTTTTTGTTGTGTCTTTTGGTTTTTAAGTAACCCTTTCAGTTTAATCTTTTTCGTGCCCTAGTTAGTTTCCTTAGTTACTGATTACATTCACCTTGTTAACTCTGTGTTAACACTGCCCTTGTCAGTTCGCGTCTTTTGAGTTAAGTGGTGTTAGCGTGTTTGTATCCACCATTTGTAAGTTTAACATGTCTTGCTTCCGATGTCATTCGCTTCAAATTATTTTTAGCTTTACAAAACAGCTCCTTATGCTGCTTGATATTGCAAACTGGTATTTCTTACCATATTGTTTTAATATATCGTCTTAATTATAAACACGCTGGTTAGTATCACAAACAGTTTTACAGTTTACTGCATTTTGATATTCTTCTCGTTATTACCCTATAGCGGATAATAAATCGGAGGTTTGAAAAATAAGGTGGATTCTCTGTGTTTATTAAAAGTATCTCAATTGATTTTCTTTATCTTGTATCTCCTGATCACAGCATATATATGACAGTAACCTTCTCCCTTTAAATATTTTGGTCAGTTCAAGAATAATTTATGCAGTTTTATATTATATATTTGAAAGAATCAAAATTCATGTCTATCCTTGTATTGTTCAACTGGTCGAGGTATTGCAAGTACTTAGTAATAGGTAATAATGCAATACTTATTAAGAGAGACTAATTAGTACAGTAATGTAATTACACTGTTGAATATGTAATTAGTAGCTAGTAATTAATTACTTTTTTAGAGTAACTTACCCAGCACTGACTGTAAGTGTTCAAATACTGTTTAGGGCCACTGTACAGTATCTCACAAAAGTGAGTACACCCCTCACATTTCAGCAACCATTTTAGTATATCTTCTCAAGCGACAATATTATAGAAATGAAAATTGTATATACTTTAGAGATACTTTAGTCAATGTGCTGCTTGTATAGTAGTACAGATTTACTGTCCTCTGAAAATAACTCAACATACAGCCATTATTGTCTAAAGAACTGGCAACAAAAGTGAGTACACCCTAAGTGGACATGTCAAAACTGTGTCCAAAGTGTCAATATTTTGTGTGAGCGCACTGTTATCTAGCACTGCCTTAATCCTCCTGGGCATTGAATACACCAGAGCTGGACAGGCTGTTGCTGGGATCCTGTTCCACTTCTCCATAATGACATCACATTGCTGCTGGATGTTAGACACATGGCGCTTCTCCACCTTTCGCTTGAGGATGCCCCACAGGTGCTCAATAGGGTTCAGGTCTGGAGACATACTTGGCCACTCCATCACCTTCAGCTTCAGCTTCCTCAGCAAGGCAGTTGTCATCTTGGCGGTGTGTTTGGGGTCGTTATCATGTTGGAAAACTGCCGTTCGGCCCAGTTTCTGAAGGGATGGCATCATGTTCTGCCTCAGAATGTCACAGTACATGTTGGAATCCATGTTTCCCTCAGTGAAGCGCAGCTCCCCAGTACCAACAGCACTCATGCAGCCCTAGACTAAGATGCTACCACCACCATGCTTGACTGTAGGCAAGACACAATTTTCTTGGTACTCCACACCAGGGCGTCGCCACACATGCTGGACACCATCTGAGTCAAACAAGTTTATCTTTGTCTCATCAGACCACAGGACATGGTCCCAGTAATTCATGCTCTTGGACAGGTTGTCTTCAGCAAACTGTTTGTGGACTTTCTTGTGAACCAGCTTCAGAAGAGGCTTCTTTCTGGGAGACGGCCATGCAAACCGACTTGTTGCAGTGTGCGGCGTATGGTCTGAGCACTGACAAGCTGACCTTCCGCTTCTGCAACCTCTAAAGCAATGCTGGCAGCACTCGTGCGTCTGTTTTTTGAAGACAGCTTCTGCACCTGATGCACAGCATGAGGACTCAACTACTTTGATTCAACTTCTTTGGCCTGTTCCGAGTGGAACCCGTTCTGGAAAACCTCTCTCTATGACCCTGGCCACTGTGCTGTAACTCAGTTTCATGGTGTTACCGATCTTCTTATAGCCTAGGCCATCTTTGTGGAGAGCAACAATTCTAATTCTCAAATCCTCAGAGAGTTCTTTGCCATGAGGTGCCATGTTGAACATCCAGTGGTCAGTATGAGAGGATTGTACTCAAAGCACCAAATTTTAACTGCTCTAATACAAGATCCACACATTTGTATGGTTCTGTCAAGCAGACAAAAACATGAACATGATGAATAGGACATGTGGCTTTGCATGGTTAAACAACATACAACTGTTATCACTTAGGGTGTACTCAGTTTTGTTGTCAGTTCTTTAGACAATAATGGCTGTATGTTGAGTTATTTTCAGAGGACAGTAAATCTATACTGCTATACAAGCAGCACATTGACTACTCTAAAGTATATCCAAGTTTCATTTCTATAGTATTGTGCCTTGAGATGATATACGGTTGCTGAAATGTGAGGGGTGTACTCACTTGTTAGATACTGTACATACATTATGTATGTGTGTGTGTGTGTGTGTATATATATATATATATATATATAAAGGTTCTCTATCCATTGCACAAAAGATTCATTTTAATGGAAAAAGGTTCTTTACACTGAGAAATCTCTTCTCACAAAAAAATTAATAATTAATTATTTTAAGAACTGATCACTCGCTCAAAAAACTTTCACTGTTAGTTTCACTCAAACCATCCTTGTTCACATTACTTAAAAAACTCATGCAATGTAACTCATTTTACTAAAAATGAGTATTGTCAGCTTTACTTAAGTGTTTGTTCAGTCAACTTAATGGTGAGTGAAATGCACAAATTGATGCTGACAACTGGGCAGTGGATCCATAGTTCCCAGCATGCTTTGCAAGGGACTGCATTAGGACAGACTATAGATATAGAAAGACGGTTCACTCCTATTAGTTATGAATTGGAGAAACTGCAACGCGCAATATGGCGGAATACGTCCCGCCTTCTAATTAAAAGAGCCAATCGCTGATTGATAAAGTTATTGTGTCACTGCAGTCGTCATTAGAAGACTCGTGCTTAGGACTGCACATGCGCATTGGCTAGTCTAGCCTGAAAAATAAGCTTTTTTTTTTACGCTATTTGAGCATAAGAAACAACATTTATTGATTTGTATAATATTTGAAATATGTTATTTAATGTTCGCCAAGCAGTTTTTGAGATTTCAGGTTTCTCCCATTCAAATAGATAGGACTTGGTCTTGGATGTCCGAAATATTATTTTATGTGTTTTTCAGTAAAGGGAAAGATGTTGTTAGTTTATGTTAGTGTTTAATGTTCAGTTATGATGGACATTTCGAGGAGTTTCTGTAATGTTTTTGAATTTTGTGATTACCATTATGCCATTAAGAGTGGCACCTCGATTCTCAGTTCAATTAGTTATTTTTTGAGTGCATTTTGTAGAGCAAATAGTTAATTTAATAAGGTAAATTAAGTCAATAAATGTGTTCACCTTACGTAATAAACAACATCATTAAGTAAACTGCACATATAAATATTATGTACTTTGACAAATTCAAATGAAATTTTGTCAGCTTTACTTTAATTTCTTTTGTTCATACAACTAAATTGTTATTTGTACAAATTACTCAATATAGTTGCATGGGACCACTTGACAGTGCTTTTTTAATTAAATACAACAATTCTTCTTCTTTTTTTTCTTTTTTTTTTTTTTTTGGTGCTGAAAGGTTTTTTGGGGAACCAAAAATGGTTCTTCTATGGCATTACTGTGAAAACACCCTTTTAGAAAATTTATAAAAATGCATATGCATAACTTTTTTTTCTGAAATGAGTTTACAGCAAGTACCATAACCAGTTTCTTTGTTTATTGGGACACAATAAAGCTGAATGGTTTGACTGCTGCATTTCAGTCAATGTGACATGAAAACACTGGCACAGGTTACAGTGTGCAATTCTCTCACATTAGCATTAGTATGGGAACGTTGCTTGTATCTTATATCATATACAAGTATATTACATTCATTTTGTTTATAAAAAAAAAAAAAAAAAAAGGAATGTATAAGCACCGTTCATGGTGGTACACTGATATGCATTTAAATGGCACATCGATGTGTAACTGCCAAAAACACAATAGGCTATATGCACTGTTACTTCCTGGTTGTCGTTAAGCCAGCTCAGGCATTTCCGGTGAACTGTTAGCTGTTCATTCTGTAGTCGCTGTACATCAACACAAAACCATCAATGGTTGACTTTTTAATGTTGTATTCATATTTTAATGCAGTTATCACATTTACCTAATTTGCTAATAAACCAGTTTTATTGATTGCAATAAAGACGAAGCTATTGGAACCGTTTAAAAATGCCATGTCTGTAATTAGACACGCACACGCATTTTTTTCCCCAGCACTTCAAATGTTATTTTTAATGTCATGACCACAAACATTATTTGTTCATCCTTCTGAGA